>VZTH01017213.1:263746-311274 GCA_013397815.1 Aleadryas rufinucha | reverse complement strand
CCCTTCCTCAGCCTTCCCAAATCTTCCTTTCTTGATGCTTCCCTTCTCTAAATTTCTTTAACCTTCCCGAACGTTCCCGAACGTTCCCGAATTTTCCTTTTCGGAACCTCTCTTTCCCAAACCTTTCCAAACCTTCCCTTCCTTGACCTTCCCGAACATAATCGTCCCAAACCTTCCCAANACGTTCCCGAACGTTCCCGAATTTTCCTTTTCGGAACCTCTCTTTCCCAAACCTTTCCAAACCTTCCCTTCCTTGACCTTCCCGAACATAATCGTCCCAAACCTTCCCAAACCGAACCTTCCCGAACTGATTCTTCCCTAGTCTTCCCAAACCCTCCCTTCTCTTACCTTCCTGAACTTTCTCTTTTTTCCCCTTTTACTTCCCCTCCTTTCCCTTTTCTCTCCTCTCTTTTCTCTTTTTTTTTCCTATGTAATGGAAAAAATGAGGCTGAAAATATAGAATTATATTCAAAGAGGACTTGGCTGGAAGAGATCCAATGGGGGCAATTGAGAGGGTGTTAGATCACTTCCCCTTCCAAAAATAGCCTTTGTAGTCAAAGCCAGGAGCAGGAGGAACTTTGGGTATGTATTAGCACCGCAGCGCCTTGGGGATGGGGATCAGCAATGCTTGCAGGAGATGGAGAGACAGTGGTCATGATTTGAAACAGGACAGCTGGTAACTGGATATTCCGAATGGAGACAAACAGTGCAAGAATCATTAGACATCAGAATGGGGTACAGAGTGGCTGTGAGATCTCTCTTGGAGGTGTTTTTCAAGATCGGACTTGACAAAGCTCTGAGAACCTCTTCTGAACTAATAGGTGGTTGTTCTGAACTGTAGGTTGGACTAGCTTCCCTCCCAACCTGAATCATTCTGTTATTCTAAGAATACACATCAGAATCAAGTGAACATCTTTTTCTCAAATAAACACAAAAAAATACACTGTTCAGGTTCCTGTAGCCTTGACTACAAGCTATTCAAGCACAGTTAATTTCTCTTTACCATCTATGCTCAAACTCAATTGCAAAAATCACAAAAGAGCAAACAAAAGCTCCTCATATAAACATGGCACACAGTTGTTTAGCCTCACATATGGAATCCACTGGAATGGCTTTGAGGGTTGACCTCTGCCCTAGCCTAAGCCTCCACAGTATTAACTTTAAATTTGCAAGACCTTTGCCAAGACACTTGTCCCAAAGTCTTAGGGCTGTCTGAATCTCTTTTCCTGAGGTAGCAAAATGCTTAGGCTTCAGCTTCAGGGTAAGTCCTTAGCTGATATTTTACAGTTGAAGCAGGCATGCAGTTTCTTTGCTGATCTCAGGTTATACAAAGTGATAATCTATGAAAAGTGATAGTTCCATACTGACTTGTTCAATGGGAGTGGAAGATACAGCTTCAATACATCAGTGAGCAGCTGTCCCAGAGCACTGTGAAATGCCTATGCTGGGCTTGATTAAGCTGATATGGCATTAGATAGTCGTTCACTGCAAAATCCAATGTAAAGCCAAAGTTTTGCAAACCCAAAACTTGTGATGTGCAGGTGTGGCTTGCACTGCACCCATGTCTTTCACTGAAATATGGTTGGTTTCCCACTTTTTCTCTGAAAGTGGGAAGGTCACTAGCTAGAATCAGTAAAGGCTCAAATGCAGGGAATCTTTGCAGAGCCTGTAAGAGTTGAGTACATTCTGTAAGAATGATAGTCATTTATCTTTGTTAACAGCGCTAAGGATGTTGCATAAACTTGTAGGAAATTTCCATCCAGGGCAAAGAACAGCACTGCTTCCACCACCTTGTGTTTTTATTGTAGCTCTCACAGGACACGAACTGTTACAAAATGACCCAGAGCTGCGTCACAACACAGCAGCCAAAGCGATTGATGCCTCTTGTAACTCCAGCTCCCCGGGCCCTCTTGCTAGGTGAAGGTCAATGCAAAGAATGAATTAGCTCAAACCTGTGATTTGGGAGAAGATATTTAAAATACAATCTGGTAAAAAAACTGAAACCCCATACAAAAGTCTGAAGGGTATTTTGTGGGTTTGTGATTTCTCAAGCTAATTTCAAAACAGAAGGGCATGAAGGACAAGGGAGTAGCTGACTCAGTTTTCTATTTTTGAACTCTCACAAATAGTATGCTTTCTAAGGATTTTGATCCCTATTCCACCATCAAAATAAAACACCCACATTTTTGAAACTGCTCTATCACCACACTGAGGCATGTTCTTTGCAAATGTAGAAAAATGGTGTTTTCTACTTGTTTTGCTAGATACAGAGAATGAATCTGAACACTTTGGTTTTAACCAAACAAATGGGAACTGGACATTCTGGGATATATAAAAAAGTATATATTTTCACGTAGGTTCAGTTGGGATTTTTGTTATCATTTCTGTGCTTCTCCCATTACCTAGTGAAACTGAAAATGTTAAGAGAAAGACACTTTCAGCCTGTGAAAGGCCAAATCTTTACTGGCAGAATTACTCATTTGGGAGGTTTTGCTGTCCTGGAAGAAATTGTGGTTGTTCTCTAAGGCCACACGTCACTGTGGCAAACACAGTCAAATGATGAGGATTTGTTTTCCATTGCATCAAGAACTTATTTATCTCTGAGCTGTTTGTGTTTATTTTACTGGAAATTTGCTAACTTATGACCCAGGAAAGGGGTACATGCTGTTATTCAAAGAATTCTCATTTTTAAGTGCTTCCTCCACTTTAAAGCAGCATCCTCTTCATGTCTTAGCAGATTCCTGTTCTGTTGGACCTATCCTTCTTATGTCAACACTCTGCCCTGTTCCAATAGGGATTCATTGGTATCCCATACAGGTAGTCTAAATTATTTTAATGGTGACAGGAGTGAAGCAGTATTAACTTTCTCACAACTCAGTGGGTTTTTTCATAAAAGTTGAATTAACTTGCCAAAGCAGCTTTATTATACACACAGGCAAACATGAAAACAGCTCTATTCAACCAGGTGTGCAAAAGAGACCTTGGTGCAGTGCCTGTAGTAGGAGATAACAACACAATGCTGCTCATATCAGGACAAAGGCAATAACCACTTTCTGGATCCACTTCCTCCTACTTATGGGAAAGGCTACCACCTCCCAGGGGCAGCACTGCTTTCATTCCTGGTCAGAGCTGAGATGGGCATGCAGTGCCCATCCCTTGCATTGCATCTGGCCCCAGTGGGTCAAGAACATGCCATTTCAAATTAGATACAGGTAATATAACCCTGAAGGCCAAGTTCACTAGACCTCCACAAACGATGTAGACATCTGCTTGGCTGAACTGACACCCAAGGAAGACATCACAAGTGACAGCTGCTGACTCTTGGTGTACAGAAAAGTGTCTTTCCTTGGACTGTGATTTCCAGTCCCACACACAGATCTGCCTTCCACCCACTGACAGTATGTTGCCTTCTTGTCCACTTTTTCTCAGACATCATAAGTCCCTCCAAGATATCTGGCATCTCTAGAAAGGGCAGGAATGTTTTACCCTTGCCAGCCTGCCTTGTGGGAGAGAGGAAGTGGTGGGAGGTCTGTGTGGGAGTTGTACAGCAAGTCCATTGTCTCTGTTTCAATGTGCTTTAGGATTTCTGAAGGGCACCCAAAAGGGGATTTCCCTGCCTAATGCATAGTCCTGCCAATCTACGAAGTAAAATGTCTTATTACACCCTTATGTTGGAGGGTTTCAAACCTGGGGGAGGAGCCGCACTGGTTCAATGCAAGCTTGAGTAGAAGTCCTGCCAGATAACAATGTTTAACCTTTACACCTTGCTGAGTAAAATTAATATTAATTAATTTTACTCATTTGGTGGAAAATTGGATTATGTCCTGGGTCTCTGCTAGTTTACTTAGGTACCTATAATCAAGAATTTCAAAATAAGTTTATAAAGCAATACAGATCTCCCAGCTACTATCTTCCATCTGAAAAAGGAGCTAATAATATGTACCTTCCAGTAGGTTTTTGCCAGAATTTCAGAATACAGATTGAGGCATGATTTGGGTTTAAGCTGCTCCCAGCATTATTTAAACCTAATTTTTGGCTGAGGTCTCACCTCTGTAATAGCGCAAATAAATTAGTCATTTATCTCAATTTCATAATTTCTTTAAGACAATAAAGGTCTGTACAGAAAAAAGGAGATGGTCCTGTGCTCCTCACCTTTACCTCCCTGTCCCCAGTTGTTTGTTGGCATCTTATACCAACTCCAGTGCCCATGCACATATGACCAGCAGATCAGAGAGCTGATCTGCCTTGAAAGTTAGAACTTACAGTCTCCTGAAATAATTTTTCAGGGCTGGTTCTCTCACATTATTTTGCTTGTCCCTTGTTGTCAACAAAAGGAAGAGACCAAGAACAAAAGCAGAAGGGCAATACAACCTCTTTAGAAACAGATTGCTGGATATCAGTCTTAACCTTCACAAATAGAAAAACTTCAAATTCCTTCATGCCAAGGAACATAAATAATTCCTGCTATAGAAAACCCATTTGCTTTCCTTGAGTATTTTATACACAGACCCCGTAAGTGTGAATTAGCCACAGTGGTTATAGTTTTAGGCCCCTCTTTTAGAAATAGGAGTGTTTGCATTTTGCTGTAGTGAGTGCAGTCCTTGGATTACCCAAAGCCAGATCTATGTCTGTCTCCTCAAACTCATATAAATTTTTCAGCATGTGCTTGGAAAAGAAAGTAGCACTGTCATACTCCTAAACACACCATGGTAATCTGCCCCACATTTCCAAAGTAGAAGCAAAGTGGAAGATTCTACTGGCTGACAAAGATTATCTTCTGTTTCCTGTTCCAGGGAAGAAAAATGAGCAAAAATAAAGGTCATCTGTGTTTATATTAACTATACAAGAGTTCCACTATGTTTCGTAACAAACTTGGGTCATTATTTATCCACTCATCCTTTATATCACTGCTTTGAACTCTGGGTTTGCTTATCATGGTATTTCTAAAACCTGTAAACAGTCAGGGAGAAGTATTTCTAGTTTTCTAAATAGAGCATTAGGTCATTTTATTATCAGAGAAATATAACGCTGCCCATCTGTTGTTGTTTCACATGTGGAACAGCAGGCAGCCTCCTCCTAACCATTAATTATTTCAAGGAAGTCACTGCAGCAACTTTGCCATAAGGACCCAGTTTCGTTTCTGTTCTTCGTGATAGCTTTCCCCACAGCCATCTATGAGGTATGGGAAGTGCTGCACTAAGAAAACACCCATTCACGCAAATCCCCAGCTAACAACACACTCTTGGTACAATTTGCTTCAAATGTTTACATTTTGTAATTGGAGCAAAGGTAGAGTTTAGCTTTTGCTAAGGATTTAATTCATCTCTCAGTTCAAAATCAAGTTTGCCTCTTCCTTGAAACCTTTGGAAAAGGTGAAATTCTTTACTTCCTAACCCTGGGATACCATTACCTGTTAGATCACTGTACTGCTTCCTGGAGCAAGATGTCTCTCTTGTTACTCTCATATACCATAAAATACAGGAGAGCAGTAATGAGAAATAATAATTAACGAGATCCCAAAATCCTAAGTCCCTTTGTCGTTCACTGAAAACATGTTCTTCAATGTCATAAGGTAAAAAAAATGTTAAGGTAAACAGGTTCAGTCACAAAGTAAACAGAAATCCACTATGGTTAGAAGTCCTCTCGGCAGGCATTGTATTTCTGCAAAGTATCTGTGCAGTGCTTAGTGAAGCTTGCTAGTTCTTCCAAGTGCTACAGTAGTGCAGAAACAGAAGATATTATTTCACACAGATAAATAAGACTAAGGAGTTATCAAGTGTTTTTCTCCCCTCTTGAGTTTAGGTAGAAGAGCAAATTTTATGTGAACTTACTGCAACCTCATATGAAGTGACCTTCTCATAACTATTCTTCCCAGTTCCCACCACCTCCCCTTTGCAGTACCAGCTTCTTCAGGCACATTCTATGCCCTGAGAATTCATCACTTCCACCACATGAACAACTTACTGTGCATCAAACACCAAACTGTGCATCAGGATGTGATGCTTCTGTTTCTGTGTGTCATAAAGATTTACATTGAAAATTTCTAGCAAAACTCAATTATCAGGTTACTCCTAATGAGAGTATAAATTAAGACGCAGATTGAGGGTACCACTTGAGTCTCTGTGGGGTTTCTTTTCTTCTCAGGATATCTCAGAGAACATTATACTCTGCAACACACTGGGATTAGCCTGGGCCATGGAGTTTTCTGGAAGATCTGTAGTGTCTCTTTCCTGGGAAGATTATGCTGGGGTGGAGGCTGCTTTTTCTGTTTTAGTTTGAGAGAGGAATTGCCAGGATTCTCCCTGGCAAAATTGTGACCTTCTAGGGATTTGTGATGTTTAAGAAGGCCCCAATCTCTTTGAGATGTCTTCTAAGAAATTTGTCAGCAGAAAGTAGCAGGCATGGGAAAGAAAGAGTGAAAAAGATTTGCTGTGCCAGAAGCACTCCCCAGACAACATTATAAGAAAGCTTGCAATAGAATGTTTGTGTCACTATTATACAGACTTTACAAAGGAATGTAGACCCAGGTGGACAAGTTGGACTAGGGTAATCTTTCTTTAAAGATCAGCTGGCTGGGAATATGAATATTCCAGGTTTATATCAAAATATCTATGAGCAATACATAGATGAACCTACATCATGACATAGCTTTGTATATTTTCATGCAGTAGGGATAACTTTCTTTGTTGCTTTATACAAATAAACCACATGCACAATTAATACAACAAATAAGGTTGAAACATGAAAAAAGCATGAGAAGAAGTTTAGAAGTCAGCACTCACTGGGAAACTACACAGATTCTCTCATGAAGAAATGAAGAGGACAGAAATGGGAAGAGAGGTGGCTTTGAAATTGCTCCATAGTTGAGAAGTTTCTCCTGAGAAATGGATGCAGCATTTTCCCCTTTCTACAAAAGGAGGAATATGCTCCTAGCTTGAGGAACACAGAGAACTACAATGAGACTCAGCCCTGTGCAAGTACCTCAGACAGACTAGTCTGGGTTGGCCCCCTGCTCATTCTGCCTGATGCTCATCTACCATGGGTAAAATCCAAGCTAGATGCTGGTTTACTCCTTCCATGACACTGCTGATGTACATGCTTTCAGAACCTTATCCCAGTCACTGAGGATTTTATGAGCAGGGACCTGACCAAAAAGGAATTTTACTGTCAAAACTATTGTCTTCCTTAAGGTCTTACTGCAGATAACTGTTCTGTCTCTGTGAGCATAAATAGTTTTCAATGTGAAGACTACCTGAGTCGTTTTAATGTCAACATTAAAACAAGAAGCATCCTGTCTTTTTTTTTAATTTATGTAATTCCCAATGACCCATAACTGTCTGCATGGGCTTGGATCACTTTTAATGGATTAAAAAACATAGTAATGTGCAAATTAAATGCAAGTTTAGATTAAATCCTTTTGGCTTGGTTTGGTTTGGTTTGGTTTGGTTTGGTTTGGTTTGATTTGGTTTGGTTTGGTTTGGTTTGATTTGGCTTGATTTGGCTTGATTTGGTTTGGTTTGACGTGTGCATGCGCATGTGACCAGGCTTCACATGGACCAGGATGTAGGTGAGATGACTTATAAGCATGTTGGTACTGTAAAATGTATTCCATTCTTGATTATAATCCCCCACAAGCAATGGTCACCTATTTCATACAGCAGCAGGGACAACCGCAAAATATGGGCTATATTCAGGTAGTGCAGTACTGCAAACTAGATGCCTCTGGAAACACAGTTAAGGTCTCTTTCTTCTTCTACTACTTTCCCTATCTCAGATTGGTGTGTCTTTCATCCAAACAGCTTGTTATATGTTACGAAAGTTCTTCAGCCTAAATCTTGACTCTACCTTATTCACATGTCAGGAGTAGAGGTTGTGGTTGTTTCCATACTGACCATACACTACATAATTCAATAATGAATGTTTTATCTGACATATTTGCTGGGTCTTTTAGATGTTGTATTTTCTCTCACTTACATAGCTGACAACTATTTTTGTGTGAATCACTGGATGTATCTGTGTCCATTTCACAAAGGCCAGCTTGCCTCTAGAATGCTTCCCCCAAAGAAGTGGAGCCTGGGCAGAGGAACCGACCAATCCCACCATGACTTTCCACCAGGAGATGCCTGTGCTTAGCCCTACCCTCTCCTTAGATCCCTATTACACACCTCTGCGTCAGCAGCAGCACTACTTCCAAAGATGGGAGCCCTGCTAAAGGCAAGGCAAAGTTTCTCCAACACTCTTACATTTCTAATCTTCTAAGGGGACTTTATGAAACACATAGTAAGTATATAATAAAATATATATAAAGTAAGAGAGCAGCAATAAAGTAAATTGGAGTAAGAATGAGCTAGGCTCTTTCAGGTAAGCAAAGAGACTGTAACATAGGAGAAAACAGAATGAAGGTCACCTGGTTTTTTGTCAGAAATCTAGTTTAGAGCTCAAAATCCATTTTCACAAGGACAAAAATACATGTGTGACACATGAGGAAATGAACTCTCTGGGATGTGCTTTGGGAGTGCTCTAGGACAGAGGCATTTTGGAAAGAGGAGATAATGGCCTTAAAATGGGAATGATGAGATTGTGGAACTCCTGTGTGTGGGTTCTGGAAAAAAATATATCTTTGGAAACCAAAAAAACCCAAAAGCTCCTGGAAAATACGAGCAGCTAGGCTAATTGTAGACACTTGGAAAATGGAAAGACGTTTCCTTTTTTTCTTTATTTTTAAATAGTAGCTTTTGTAATCTGGCTTCTGTTCAAGGCATAAGGAAATATGTCTTGATTTCTGTGTCTGTTGTATCCCCTGTTCACAATCACAGCCTGCAAACCTGAAATAAAGAAAATCACTTGAAGGTGGACCCAAAATATTCCAAAATACTGCTTATTGTCATCATTAGGAAGTGGCCTTTTTTCATGGATGGGTCCATACTGCTATTTCCATTTTTACACATCCATCAAATAGAAGTGTAGGACATATCCATGTCTCTAACAAAGATATCAGCTAGTAAACTTAAGTTGCAACTTTGAATTGTAGTAACTAAAATAATATAAATGATGGGGAAATTGCCAAAAGATGGCTCTAGAGTCCATTACCAACTCCAGTAGACCCATGGTAGACAACTCTTTCTGCTGATGACATGGATGCAATGCTTCGTGTCATTTTAACTGAGATTATAGTGCTTTTCTTAGGGAAGTACAATCAGATCTCTATGAGACTACGTACCTGACCAGATTCCCTCTGAAATCCATATTTCTTGTTCCAGTTAACACTCATCATCTAAAAGCAGCAACTCTGTGAAAATGGTGTTATATGGTAGGCTTCCAGAGACTGTTCTTTATCTGAATCAACTGTAGGAATAATTTCTTTGTTTCATGTTTTGTTTCAAGGAATCAAAGTAAAACCTAGAATGCTCTGAACTTGCTGTGAAATATCTCCATACTTTTGGTCACTAGGGTCTACAGCAAGACCTATTCTTTTTTTCTAAGGCTGCTGAAAAACTAGACAGACGGTTTAAATTAAAATCAGAAACTTGTGTGCTTCTTCTCTGCAGTTGTGGCTATTTTTTTTCCAGCTCTCATTGACTTCCTATTACGTTTATTGCACGACTGCCCTGCTGTTGATAACAGTGGCAGTTTTCTCTTAAACAGTGATGTGGTTATCTGTTGCCTTTGCTATTTGGTGAAAATTAATTATATCCTAAACTGAGTCTTGCTTTACACTCCACCTGTATTTGCTACTTAGTGCTGGAAAGCATGATTTGTAAAGTTATAGACCTGAAATCCTCTTTGAGAGGAAAGCGAAATCTTGCATAGACAATACTCTTTGGTTGGTACAGCATCTTTCCATGATCTCCAGGGCTTACATCCCGTTATGTCCTTTGGCATGCATCTCGACATGAGCTGTTCAGATGCATAATAGACTTCAACTTAGTCCCAGAAGTGCACAGTAAACAGCAACAGGGAGAAGGCTCTAGAAAATGCTAGTTTTTGAAAGCTGCTGTCCAGCATCTGACCTGCTTTACCTGTCCAGAAAAAGCTGTCACACATAAAGTCTCTATTACCACTGTCTTTTCTGAGCTTTAGCAGCTCTAGAGACACTTAGTAAAAGCACTGCAAAGTACTGAAAAAAACAGAAGAAATCTACAACACTGAGTTTAGAACTGACTTTTTGAATCACATTTGAAAACTGCAGTTTAGTCAGCAGAAGATCTCAGTGTACAAGCCATATCCTTGTCTCTCTCTTCCTTGGTTTAGGCCAACAATTAATCATGGCACAAGAGGTAAATGAGTGAGGGATTTCAGTGTAAACTGTGCTGGTGGATTGGTAAACATTTCTGGTATTGTTGTAAATAACCAACACAAGTGTAAGGAATGGAAGTTTACCTTTAGGCCTGTATGTTTACCATTACGTTTTTAAACTGTTTATAAGAAGAAGAGTGCTTTAAATGTTCCTGAGGAGATGGGCAAAACCACAGGGCTGCTAAGGGTTTAACTGAAATAAAGTGTTTGCCTTAAAATTCAGAGAAACGTGGTCATTTTGCAGGCGTGGTTTGTCATTTAAAACATTGCTGTTGATGTTGTGTTGTGACACCAGCCTAAAACATTTATGGTAACTCCAGAAATGAGGTGTATTAGAAGCTGGAAGGCAACATCTGGATTCTTCCTTATCACCGTGTCCTCAAACAGCTAATTCAGAGTTTTCCATGTAAAATAACAGTGCAATCCCACCAGCATCACTCCATCCTCTTCCCCCCACCCTCTCCACCCCCCTATTTTTATTGGAAACTTTAAGATGGGGATTTAAATGCCTTTCAATAAAGCCCTAGGTCCAGGATGCATAGCAGTAGGTGAAGGTGTCAGTTTTCATGGTGAGTGGTAAAACATTGACTGGGGTTTTCCACTAGCTAAGCCACTGGCTAAAAGCTAGGTAGAGCTGGGTGCTGTTCTTCTCGAGGCTGTGAACTGGACATGCCAGCTCCCACACATCTGCCGAGAGACCTAGTCTGGCAGCTGCCTTCGGTGTTGGAGACCTTGGACTCTGTAGCTCAAATTCTTCCTCTGCACAACAGGGGACAAAACAGCCTTTACTACCATCAAGAGGTTCTCCAGGAGACTAGCAATATGTTCAGGTTTGAGGTTATTTTCTATCCTGTTTAACCGAAACCGGGAGTTAAGAATAGCTCTCTAACCAGATTATATGGCGCTGGTATGGGACAACAAAGACCTTGGTTCCAGTCAGTGTTCCAAGGTATTTTTAAACATCCTGTGAGGTTTGGCGCCCTGACTTAGGATTTGTAAACATGTGATGTCGGCAAGTAAGAAACCAAGCTTTGCTGCCAAAACAGGTGGGGAAGGATGTTAGGAAGACAAAGTCCCTCACCTTGGTGAAAGGGATCTTCACAGCTCTGGTCAACCTCCACTCAGCAGCAGTTCACAGTAGCCTGGTGTTACCTGAGGAGGAGTTTTCATCCTGGGACGATATAGAGGAAAAGGAAAAATACCTAACTTGTGACTATGACAGCCTGAAGTTAAAAATAATTAAAATATTTTTTGTTACTCTGTAAAATTGAGTGTTTGAAGAGTGCATTTCAGGCTGACATCACTGTTCATTTGCAAGAGGAACACAAGGACAGATGAAAACAAGATAGCCATCTTCACCTGAGAGCTCTCTCTCACTTACTAACATCCTGATCTGATTGCTCTTTTTGTTAGGGTGGTACCAAGAAGGCTGTCTGACCATGGTAAACTCTGTAGAGCACTGGACTGTCAACTAATTATATATCTGTTTGAAATATCTTTAATTTAAATAGAAAAGATCATGTATAAAGGAGAAGGCAAGCATCCTTATCCCATGCCACTGGTTTTGCTCTTTAACCTTGTCTTCTCCACAGCTGGATCTGATGCCTGTCTTTTTCTGCATGTGCCACTCAAAAGAGACCATGTAATTTTGTGTGACTTGCATGTGCAGGTGGGTGTAGCCTCTTTCATGCTGCCCTGAAGTCAGTCCTTACCAGCTGGTGTTTTGTTGTCAGCAAAGGTCTTTCTGGATTGTGCTACTGAAGAGTCTGCAGTCTTCACTGGGTTTGTTCTTCCTTTGTCCCTGTGCCTCATGCACATTTTAGGGAGCTATAACCCAAGCTTTTGACCACCACCCAACCCTTTAAACCACCTCAGTATTGCAAATGCTCTGTTACTGAAGCAGTATGTAGGAAAAGATAGTCCATGTCATGGAGCAGCTCCCATAAAATGAGGAAAATGTTGATGAACTGAAGAAGGAAGATGCCTTTAATACAAAGGATTTGAAGTAGATATGACCCCTGCCAAGCTCCTGGAGGAATTCTTATTTAAAGACCCTGTCAATGAGGGTCTTCTGGATAACCTGGAGCTTGCTGGGGACTATCTTGGATAGAAAATACAGTTTAGTCTCTATCATATGGATGCTTTTCTAGTCTTTCTAAATTATTTTAATGTAGGAGTAGCCCTTCAAGACCATGCTACCTGGGCCAGCATTTAGACTGAGCAGTCAGATTTTACTTTTCAACTCTGTGTCCAGCCCAGATAAGGGGCTTTAGTAGTAATGGAGTGTTTTCTAGCTGCTGTAAATGTGGGGGGTTATTTGAGTTGCCAAGCTTACTGTAGCTGATGAGCTGATGAGGAAGAACTGTCAGTGCAGTTATAAACAATCAGTCATAAACATATAGCTAACATCTACCTAGAACACAGACCACTCATGCTAACCTGGAGACACCACTGAGATCATAGCCAGGCCCATAGCAATATGTTTGCAAGAAAAAGACAATTAATTACAGACTGAGAGGCTCAGTTAGCAGAATTACAGTATGCCTCTTTATACAGCAAAAGAACAACTTAATTATCTCTGGTATACAGGAGAGTTGTATGTATCTAATGGCCTTTGATCCTTCCTGAAGGAAAAGATAGTTTATTGTTTGCTAATTCAAATTCTCTGTTGAAAAAATGTGGAATCATTAATCTTGCTATTATTTCCCTTTCTTTCTCTCAACGTTAGGCATAATAAAAAAATCTACTTGTCCAGGCATTTATATATGAAGTTCTCTTGAAGAAAAACACATTCTAGTTTATATATCCGTACTTTTAAACAGACATGTATGAATACATCTATATGCAAATATATCTGTGTATATAAAAGTAAAAAGACTAATATTATATATATTTTATATATAAATATATATAAGTGTTTTCNTGAGTTGCCAAGCTTACTGTAGCTGATGAGCTGATGAGGAAGAACTGTCAGTGCAGTTATAAACAATCAGTCATAAACATATAGCTAACATCTACCTAGAACACAGACCACTCATGCTAACCTGGAGACACCACTGAGATCATAGCCAGGCCCATAGCAATATGTTTGCAAGAAAAAGACAATTAATTACAGACTGAGAGGCTCAGTTAGCAGAATTACAGTATGCCTCTTTATACAGCAAAAGAACAACTTAATTATCTCTGGTATACAGGAGAGTTGTATGTATCTAATGGCCTTTGATCCTTCCTGAAGGAAAAGATAGTTTATTGTTTGCTAATTCAAATTCTCTGTTGAAAAAATGTGGAATCATTAATCTTGCTATTATTTCCCTTTCTTTCTCTCAACGTTAGGCATAATAAAAAAATCTACTTGTCCAGGCATTTATATATGAAGTTCTCTTGAAGAAAAACACATTCTAGTTTATATATCCGTACTTTTAAACAGACATGTATGAATACATCTATATGCAAATATATCTGTGTATATAAAAGTAAAAAGACTAATATTATATATATTTTATATATAAATATATATAAGTGTTTTCATACACACTCACACACACACACATGTGCATCCACACTACCACCCTGATATTCATAGCAGTCATGCTCTGAGAGAAATCATATGATGAATTTCCATATTGACAGTCATCTTTCAACAGTACTCTCTTCATCAGAGTACAGTGGTAAATTAGTGGGATGATGGACTGTTTTGTGAATGAGCTATGGTAGTTGTCTCAAGCCCTTCACGAAGAGAATTTGCCTGTGAGGTCTCCCCATTCTCTTGCCAATAAAGCTTATAAAAACAAAAGATTATCAACAGCACTTCACTGAAGCTGAAAGTGAGCCCACCCTAAGGTCACGGAAGAGTAAAAAGGATCTGAGTGTGTTTTAGACTGTGGGTCACAGCAAGAAAGCAGAACACCTGGAAGATTTCTAAAAAAATGGTAATGTAAAATATTTCGGAATAGAATCAGACATTGAGGCATAAGCCCATGGAGCATGTATGAGGTTGGTTAGTTTGAGCTTATGGAGAAAGCAGAGTGGGAAGAACCCAATGAAAGTCAAGAGAGAGAAGTGCAGATCCCTGGACCCAGGGAGGAAAAACCCCAGGCACCAGCACAGGCTGGAGGTGACCTGCTGAAAAGCAGCTCTGTGGAGAAGTCCTGGTGGAGAACAAGCTGTCCATGAGCCAGAAGTGTGTCCTGTGGCCAAGAAGGCCAATGGGATCCTGGGCTGCATTAAGAAGAGCATTTCCTGCAGGTTGAGGGAGGTGATCCTGACCCTCTACTCAGCTCTGGTGAGGCACATCTGGAGTGCTGTGTCCAGTTCTGGGTTCCTCAGTACAAAAGAGACATGGACTTCCTGGAGCAGGTCTAGTGGAAGCAAAGAGTGGGGTGAGAAGACTACCTCACTTGTGAGGAAAGGCTGAGGGAGCTGGGCCTGTTCAGTCTAGAGATGGGACAACTGAGAGGGGACCTCATCAATGCCTAAAAGTATCTGAAGGAAGGGTGTCAGAGGATGGGTCCAGGCTCTTCTCGGTGGTGCCCAGCAATAGGACAAGGGGCAAAGGGCAGAAACTGATGCACAGGAAGTTCCACTTGAACATGAGGAAGAACTTCTTTACTGTGCACATGACCATGCACTGGAACAGGTTATCCAGAGAGGTTGTGGAGTCTCCCTCACTGGAGATATTTAAGAACCATCTGGGTGATGCCAGATGTTCCAGGGAGACTCTGCTTTAGCAGGGAGGTTGGACGAGGTGACTGTGGTCCTTTCCAACCTGGCCCATTCTGTGATTCTGTGGTTCTGTGAAAGTGAGGTGCAAGGTCCTTCACCTGGGCCAGGACAACCCCTGACACAGCTACAGGATGGGTGGAGAAGTGATTGAGAGCAGCCCTGAGGAGAAGGACTTGGGGGTGATGGTGGATGAAAAACTCAGCATGACCCAGCCAGGTGCATTCACAGCCCAGAAAAGCAATGGGATCCTGGGCTGCATCCAAAGCAGCGTGGCCAGCAGGGCAAAGGAGGGGATTCTGCCCCTCTGCTCTGTCCTGGTGAGACCCCACTTGGAACACCGCATCCAGCTCTGGGGCTCCTGCATGAGGACAAGAGAGACAGGGACCTAGAGTCAGTACAGAGGAGGACTGTGAAGGTGATTGAGACTGGAGTATCTCTCTTATGAAGAACAGCTGAGGGAACTGGGCCTGTTCAATGTCATGAAGAGATGCCTGAGATGGGACTTTATCAATGCATACAAGTATCTGAAGGGAGGATGGAGTATTATCAAGAGGATGTATCATCAAGAGGATGGAGCCAGGTTCATTTCAGCAGTGCTCAGCAACGGGGCAAGGTCCAGTGGGCATAAACTGAAACACAAGAAGTTCCATATGAAGATGAGGAAAAGATTTTTTATTTTGAGAGTGAAAGAGCACTGGAACAGTCTGCTTGGAGAATTTGAGGAGTCTCCTCCTCTGGAAATGTTCAAAATCCACCTGGATATGACCCTGGGCAATCTGCTTTAGACAAACTGGCTCTAGCAGGAGGATTAGAATAGACATCTACAGAGATCCCTTCCAACCCCAGCCATTCTGTGATTCTGTGATTCTGGTGAATTTCTGTAATGTAATCACTCTGCAGTCTTACCTTAATAATAAGGAATGACTTAGCACAGTTTTTCTCCAAGCGTATACTGTGTGTGGGATTCCTCATAAAATGGACTTCAGTTTCTTAGCCTTTAGCATGCACCATGAACAAGCACTAAAACCTAGCAAACCCCACTTCAGAATACAAGTTCATACTTGGACACCTGGGTCTTGATTCAGGAAGATGTTTAACGCTTCCTAACTCTTCTTGGTTTCTAAGAAACTAATGCAAGTTCTTGGAAGTAAGAATGTGTGTCTGCAAGTACTTTGCTGAATCCATTAAGAACAGCTTATGTTCCCATCACACCTCAGTCCCTGTCCAGGTTAATCATATTTATGGAGTTCATCAGAAATATAAAATCATCCATTGGTCAAACAGCCATGAATAATCAAACATATTTAAAATATAAACTGTATTTGTGGAAGTTATTATATGCCAGTGGTCATTCTGTTCAGAATTACTAAAACTCATACAATAATTTACTCATTATAAATTATTCACTCATTTGTAATAAACAAGTAGTGTTCACTACAAGTCTTGGACTCTTCTTCTAAATAAAAGAGATGTAAACTGAAAATAGGAAGGATTTTGGTAAATGGCTATTATTGAGGCACCGTTTGCTATGTCATTCGGATTTGAAGGTGAATATTTTGAAAAGATTTTATTAGATACTAAAAACCAACAACAAAAGACTGAATTGACACTAAACCAGGGTTCATTTAGGAAAAATGTGAAGTGTGTCAACCCCACATCAAAGGGCAGAATATATTCAAAAGACTGCTCGGGTAAAGGTCTGGAGTGACAGAGAAAATCAAGCTAGAGAAAAATTTATTATGTGATTAAGACTGCAAAAATACTGGTTAATTTAAGCCCTATAAATGTAAAAGTATTTGCTTCCTAAAGCTAGGTGGTAATGGATCCTTTTTGCATCCTGGCTGGGTCCACATATGCAATCATTAGAAGGTTCCATTGTTTCTGAAGAATGATGGTAACAGAATGATAAAGGGGCATTAAAAAAGAGACACAAAGACATATTACCTATAAGAACCAACACAAGGCACGGTAAACGGTACAGAATGGCCTTACTGCAGGTGTGTGGCAGTCACATTTGGCCCTACAGGAGTCACCTGACATAGCTTGATTGGCTTCCACCCCTGTTTTACTCTGGATATACTGCATCTCTGGGGATACTGCTCCCTTGGTGGGGCCAAGCCATCAGAAATCAATTTGTATCAGTTGGTGATCTGTCTTGGTAGGATAAATCTTGTCAAACTAGTCCCTTCCTTTGCCTTCTTTCTACACTGTTTCTCTGAAACATCTAAGCAACATAAAAGGAATGAAAAGAAAACAAAAGACATCCCTGGGAAGTAAATGGAAAAAAAAGGCAGACAAATCAGTCACATCTTTCATACCATGAAGATGAGCCTAATTGCTAAGTTTTTAGATACACAGTACTGTAGAGTATAAAGATGTGGGAACTGCTATCTGTGCAGTATGAAGATGGGAACAGAACCTAGACACAGGGCAAGACCTTGAGATGGTTATCCTCAAAGAAATCTGTTTCTTGGTTTGAACTGCTTTTGACTATCCATGTGTGAACGTACATGAGAAGTATTTTTTTCAGTTTAAGAATGGAATTAAATAGTGCCTTACCTTACATGAGGTTTTAGGCTTAGATCCTCAGAGATAGTTGTCTTTGTAAATTAAGTGCCTGAACAGTGAATCCACACAATACACTTTGGATCAGAAATGCCCTCAGTTGCTTTGTTCGGGCACTCTTTTGAGTCAGCTGTTCAAGTGAAAGTGTCAGCATCACCCCAATGGAAGCTGCTACTCTGCAATTCTGCTAGCAGAGAGGTTCCCTGGTATGCTGTAGGCAAAAACAACCGGCATAATGCAAACCCAAGGCATGTAGTTTGCATGTGTAAACCAAACTGGATGATTTTCCTTGAGGTGGTGTTAAGCACTTTGGGGATGATAATGTCATCATCTGGCTTAGCTCAAGACAATGTCAGAATCTATGTGTAGCTGTAAGGCATGGCACCAGCACCATCACACTGGCTTCAATGACTCGCCTGCACCTGGACCTCAAGATACAAACTGGAAAAATGTGCAAGCAGAATTGACACCTTAAAAATGTTGAAAGAGAACCAAGAAGAAAGTAATCTACAATATGACAGTCAAGAAAGGATAAATTAAACTAAAACTCTGTTGAAATACTCTGTTGAACCTCCTATTATTTCAACTTCATTTACTCTGATCTTATGGGTCCTTTTACAAACATTTTGAAACAAATGTTTTGGGGACTATGGTATGCTTTTCTTCTCATGAGGCAGCTAGGTGTCCCAGGAGATTTGCAATAAGAGCTTTCCCCATTCCTGACTCAGGCAGGCTCCCTTCCTCGTAATATTAATAACTGTTCATAACATGAGGAGAAGTTTTGCTCAAGAGATTTGACAGACAGTGTCTACAAGACACAGACTGAGCATGGCTGGAATTCACCGTGTAGCTGGCAGAGCACAGAATCCTGTAGAGGGTATGTGAATGTGTCTGCAGGAGGGCTAGTAAGGAGAAGAATTAGTATGCACCAGGACCCACTCTCAAACAGCCTGCACAGAGCTGTATATGCAGTTTTTGGCCATCTCCTGGACTGAAATGATGGCGATTTTGATCCTCACCCCTATGCACCTTCAACATTTGTATTTGATTTCTTGGTGATTTTTAATGACTAGTTAATGCTAAATTTGAGAAAGAAGTGTGCATTTTTTCATGTAATTCTCAGAGGTCAGGACAGGGAAATTCAAAATTCTGAAAGACAATAAATGCGAAGTTTTCGCTGCCACCAGGCAAAATACCCATTTCAGTGGAAGCCAGGCAGTATTACCCACACTTTAATTTAGAGTGATATAACACAAAAGCAAAATACAGCCAGAAAACAAAGGAGTGGAAGATCCAGAAACAACTTAGCTACTAGCAATCATCCACCCCCTAAAATTTACTGAATTGTAGCCTCAAACTAGCTTTTGTCTTTTACGTCAATAGCTTTTTTCTAGGTATCCATATATAGCCATGTCCATGACCTCAGGACTCAAAACATCATGGAAAATGGTGTCTCTCCATTGTCAACAGGAACCAAATAGGACAAATATTTTCTGCACACATGGTGTAAAAGAAGCTGATGTTTCTCCACAGCTAGCTCTCCATTGCCTTCTCTATTAATCCCAGTCCCCATGTATTCCAGACTTGGTGGCAAAGGCAGCCAGCTTTCACATGGATTGAGAGATCCTCTTATTCCTTGACAGAGGACAGACCCCATACACCACTGAATCAGCCACCTCTGCCATCCACCTCCTGCAGGTGCACATATGATCTGCCCACAGCACATGTGCAGTGAAACACTCCCAGGATACCTGGCCTGCCAGCCAGCAGGCATCCCACAGACTGAGGAGGGCTGCTGAGTCCTTGGGTTGAGAACCCATTGTTCCCACCCTATGGGAAGCTAAAAGCCTGATATATTGCTATCTATTCAGCTTCAGTACACAACCATCTTTAGGCAGTGTGACTCATCAGTGGTCTGCTTTGACTTCTGCTCAAATTCTATTTGATGTCCTTTTATTTAAGAAAATAACTTCTCTAACCTTGAAGACAGATTTGATTTCTTGAAAATACAATATTGATTTTTTTTCTTTGCCCATCTGCTAATATTTGCTGTTATAATGGACTGGCAATGTAAAAGTGATAGTTAGAGCAGGTACTGAGCTAAAACACAGTGAAATACAACTGACTCCATAGTGCCTTCCAGCCTTTCTTGTAATCACAAATATACCTGATTATCATATCTGTAAAGAGCTCTTTGCCTTTTTTTTAAATCCAGTTTCTCTCTAGGGCTCTAGGCCCTCAAATAACATGGCATAAGAGAATTAGCCACAAAACCTGAAGGTGAATCATAAATAGGTCTGATTCTAAGTTACAGTCAGCATTCCAAGCCATGAGCTCTGACATCTTTATTTGCAGCAGATCAAACTGTAGCAGATCAAACTCTAACTGCTCCCAGCCATCTACACTGCTTCTCTGCCAGAAGATGCTACTCCCATGGTGGAGTGAGAGATGCACATGTGCCTACACCACAGCCCAGTGTATTCCTCAGAGTTTTAATCAGGGTGGGTGGAAGGCAGAGTGTGGTTACACCTTAACCTACAGCAAATGAAACCATCAGAGCTCATGATTCAAAGTCCACATATCCCAGCTGCACCACACAGGTAGTGTCAAATGGCCTTCAAAGCTTCACATGATACAGGAGCAGTGCTATTGTGTCTCAGTGCAAAGATTCCTGGTCCATTTAGAAATAACCTCAGTTTTATACATTCAAAAGAAATCCAGTTACTCAGAGACTGAAACTGCTCCAGTTGTGTAGAGAATTTGTACTGACCTTGCATGGGGTGGTTTGAAGCACCTGGAGGAAAACCAACCACTGTTTTGAGTATTTCAAAGTTACAAGACACAATCTAATTGGATATATTTCCTTTAAAAGTTGTCAATCTCTAGTGTATTTCTTCCCTTCACTTTTTGAACAAAAACCTAAAATCAATTCTCCATAGATTTGCTGTTCTTTCAAGGTGCATTTGAAAAGGCTGCATTGTTTTCCTCAGAGTCTCTTGAAGCTTTTGTAACTATCTACCAGCTTGATATCAGAAGAAATTGCATGTGTTCCTCCTTCTACAAAAGTGGTTGAGTCCTTCAAGTGGATAATCGATTGGACAGATGACTTAGCAGTCAATTGACCCATCCAGTATCCGGTCTGATTGATGATTTTCCCTTTCTTTCCTGATGAAGTGAAGCAGACAAGTGTCTCTTTTGTCACTGTGGGAGCTCTGAGGCCTAATGTAGCCTTTTAGTTAGGCAATTTTACCTTTGAGGCAGGAAAAACAGGTCTTTTGCAGTCAATGTGTGCAGGTCAAAGCAAATGGAAGACAAAGAGTTCATGAGGTGGGAAGCTGAATAAAGGCTGGAGGATAGATGACTTCACTCAAATTGAACTCCCATTTTGGCAGACAGGTAGAGCATCCACAGGCCTTTCTGCTCTTGCAGCTTAGAATGATAGAATCAATAGAATCATGAAGGTCGGAAGAGACCTTTAAGATCATCAAAGCCAACTGCCAACCCACCACTACCACTGGAACCCCTAAACCCCCAAACCACATCACCCAGCACCAGATTCAGATGCCTCTTGAACACCTCCAGGGATGGTGACTCCACCACCTTCCTGTGCACATAACATTGGAGAGGACAGCACTGTCATCTATCTTCTGTGACACTTGGAAAATCAGTGACCAGCTTTGCTACAAAGGGAAAAAGCCTTGAAACATCATATTCATACTCAGAGTTTCTTGCATGCATCTCAGGTGTTTCTGGGGATGCTGATCGCAAGCCTAATTGTCCATACAGACATCAGTTTGAAAACTGAGGCCTAAGGGGCAACCAGAGACTGACCTTCAAAGTTCAGGTGGTCCTCTGTGCTGGAACACAGTCAGTGGCTGAGTACGGTGGTAGCATGGCATTTGGAACCTGCAGAAGAGCAAGACACACCTATGACAATCTGCTGAACGGTGGAAAGATACAGTCACCTTTTAAGGAGAGTGCAATCATGTTCTCCTTTATATCACAATCACTTTAAAAAATGTGGCCAAAATCACTGGGTCCCTTGGACAATACTAAAAAGTGTATCCAGAAGCAAACCAGCTTTCTGTGTGGTTAACATTGAGCTGGAGAAGAAGTTAATAATGAATATTACATTCCTTCAGTATGAAGAACATGAAGGTTAAAATTTCTGTAAGTTGTCTTTGCGTTGTTGCAGGAGTGTGAAGAGGGTGTAAATTTAATGTGCAACCAACATAAAGCTACAATATGCTGTCAGGGTGATGTTGAAAGGGTATCTTAGCAGAATAAATTGTTGCCTTGAGAGTTCATTATTGTACTTACAGTAGCAATGCAGCCAAAGTATTATAAATCATCCTCAGATGCAATTCTTTTCGGCTGAAGGTGATTTAGCATTCAGAAACAGACAGGGTGGATATCTAGGTAGCACAGCTCCAGTCCCACAGCAGACCTTATTTCCGTTCTATGCATCTCCAAGCAGAAAATCCTCACTGAATGGCTCAAACACATTCCTAGTTCCATCGTTTCTTAGTTCAGATTAATACAGCAAGAAGCTTCCTTCCTATTGCAAAAAGAAGGGATGAGGTCTACCCACTGAGATGCAGCTTTGCTGGGGAGATGAACATGAAAGAGAAAGTATGTTCAAATTAAACGTACTCTTTTAGATATTGTTTCAAAATTCTGCCTGCTGGCTCTTTTCTCTACTTTCATTTTGATATGGCCTATGGTGGTATCAGGCCCACAAGACACTGACAGCTCCACATTTTATGTTCAGTGCTCTTAAAATATTTGGCCTAAAGTTCAGCTCAGGAGTCATGCCATGGTGGACATGATTTTACCTTTCTCACAGATACATGGTGAGGACAGCCTGTAAAGAGCTTTGAGATCCAGAGCAGGAAAACAAAAACACTGCTACTTGCAGAGTCTTTTCTTTATAACCACCTGTATGTTTGGATGTTGGATTGCTGCAGCCTTATTCCTCATTACAGCTGATGACAGTTCCCCCACTTAGATAGATCAGTAGGGGCTTTACCTCATATTCTTTGTGGGGCAGGCTCCAGAGAAAAGTTGAGAAAGGGAAACCCTTTGAATCTTTGGGACATCCCATCTCTTCTGCAGCACACAGTTCTCGCTGCTAAGCAGTAGGCATTTGCCTGCTGATCCCCGGGGAAAAAGGACACTGCTTTTTTCAAGCAAAACAGAGTGTCAATTGGAGCCCCTTATGACAGGAAGCAGGATTTTTTTTTTTTTTTTTTTAATGTACTCTTTTCCTCTTTCTGTTTTTAGAGAGTAGGAAGAAGTGATTGAAAGTGAAGCCTGGAAACAGCTGGCTTCTCTTTTGGGTCACAGAATTATCCAAACTGTTTGCAAACTCAGGTCTGTAAAGCTAACAAATGGAGAGTCACTAAGTCCACCGTATACTTTAGGTTTCATTTGACGCCCACATGCTGAAACTACCTCACTTACATCTGCTGATACAGAGAGATCCTTGCTGGAGTGAAGTATCACCCTTGCACTGCTTGTCTGAACACGCTAATTTTCACTTCTGGAAGAATTTTCTTCAGCTTTGGGCACAATGACATCTATGACTCCCTCCCCCACTTGCTTGAGCATGAGTGAAGTCACTTGCAAGTTCTATTCACACGTTTTTGTAACAAAGGTGTTATCTTTGTAAGAGACAGACTTAGCAGAGCAAGGCATGTGGAAGAGAAAGCAAACACTATGGCTATGTGTTTCCATAACCTCCAGCACTGCAGCTTGCAGTCAACATAATCTTTGCCTTAGGGGAAAATAAAGCCAGGAGCAGCAAAAGCATGCTTCACTCTAAAAAGAATTGGTGAGGGGTGTATGGGACTGTCTCATTCCTTTAGCTGCTCTTTATACCTGTGCATGGTAGAGCACAGTGAATGTTAAAATTAAGTACATTGAAATGTTATAATATATGTTGGAGGCTTCCACTATAATGCTAGATTGGTTAGGCTGGCTAACTGTTTTCAAACATCTTAAATTTTCCAATGCAACTTCCTCAGCATGGATATTTTAGCTGTATTACATACACATCTGCAGTATGACAGTTCTCAAAGCCTATCAAAACCTGTGCTGTTATGATCTAGGATTTACAATGTGTGCAGGAGAATGTTGCAGAAATGCATCCCTCAGCTTCATTGACTTTAAGATGTACCAATAATCCTAATGTCGCATCTTGTGAGGGACAAAACTTTCCAGCGAAAACCTGTAGCCTGGAAGACAAGGCATAGCAGATGAACTTCAACAGTCACATGATCAGAGAAAAAAGGCAACACAAATCAAGTGAGCTAGAATGGCCTGGCCCCTATGCACTCCTTATTTAAGCATTGTGACCACTTTGGAAAGAGTTTTTTTAAATGGAAGCACCAACATGGAAAACCTGCTCCTAGTGTACTTTCAACAGTTAAGGGCTTTCTCAATCTGTTCTCTTTAGGTTTCATTTGTCAAAATAACAGCATCTATCCATCAACAATTGACATCTTAAAAAGAAATCCTCATAGAGAGAAGGAAAAGTGCCTTTCTGGATTGTGTGGTTATCACTTCCAACCACAACCAGATCAGCCAGGACATCAGTACTGAAAGGACTCCTGAACTGTCTCTGAAGCAGTTCATTCTGGTGGAACTAATATTGGGACAGAGCCTCAGAAATGTTACCAGATGTCTCATACTAACATAAAGCTAGATAAAAGAAACGGGTACTTCTGCATTTCAGATTTTTTCCAAATTTCACCTCTTAGAGAAGATTTTTTTATATACCCACTGCTTGTCATGCACTTGGCAGGATTTTGGGGAGTTGCATGTGTGTCTTTTAATATATCCACTTAGCTCAAATGCCTCATTTGTATTCTTCCTCCATCAAAGTAATCAAGGCCTAAACACAGAAACTTCGCTGTGAGGCTGCCTTTACATAGAAACAATCAGACAGTAACCTAGGTGTCCTGACATGTAGTTGTAGAAGATGGCCCCTCTGAGGTCATCTGTTTTCCCTTTCCTTTCTTTAGGGAAAAGGTTGACATATCTGCTTGAGAAGCATATGCTACCTGAAAAGGCGATCTCCTTCTCTTACAAGCAAAGACCTGCACAGAGCTGACCTTGCAGGTCACTGGAAGCTGAGGAGGGGTGTGAGGGACATGGGACACAGCTGTTTCCCTTCTCCATCTCCCTTCCTAGTGAGAGATCTCTGCAGAAAGAAGAACCAGCAAGCTTTGGTTCTGATTGATCACCCTCCACCTCACCCTGCCCCCAGCCTACTCACACACCAGCAACCAAGGAAGGCCCAAGATATCCAGTTGTGATAGACAGAAGGTCCTACAAAACCATTCAGTCAGGAGATGAGGTGCATGGTATTGAGGAGATAAGAGACAAAGACACGTGGCACTATACAGAATTGCGTGAAACCTCCCCAGGCAAAATTAATTTAATCCTAAATTGTGACACAAAAAAAAAAAAGTGAAATTCCTAGAATGTTTAACAAAGAAAAATACAATTTTGACTTCTATTATTTTTACCTAATATTATTTACAAAAGCCTAAGCAAAACAGTAGAAAATGAGTTGTTACGTGTTTTTACTGAAATTAAATATTTGGCTTTGTGTTCATTAAATATTTTGACTGCCTACCTGTTTTAAATTGTTGGTGAAAATACTTAGCTGGGCTATCACTGAACACTGATTATCCTTGGAACTTTCTAAATTATTTTTATCCCCAGAATTATTTACAACATTGGAATCCAGAAATGGCTGTTACTAGACACCGTCAGATTTTCCAGCATATTGAGAGGCACCATTTCAGACAAGTAGTTCAGTTCATCAGGGGTGTAAGGAAGGACAGGAGTTCACAGGAAAGGTCTATAAGCTGTAGTCGTGGACAACAGGCTGAATGATATTTACAAGATTGGTGTGACAGAAATATGCGGAAAATCCACAGTTTTCTCGGTGAGCACTGACAGAACAGCTGAGTGAACACATATTCGTTCTTGTTTCACCCAACAGTTCAACCCATTGCAGCTGAGAAGCAACAAGTTCACAGCTATTGGCATGCAGTCCCCACTGTTGCATTTTCTCTCAGTATCTGAGTGGAAACAGGGCAGAGAACATGCCTCTGTCATTGAAAATTCTGTGGACAGGTTAAGCTTTGCACATGTTTTTACCTAGGTGAGAACCGGTCTATAGGAAAAGGAAAGCTCATTTCAATGTCATCATTCAGCTGTGCAGCTCCATCGCATGCTTGGTGTGGGTGTTGCCCACGTTGGGCTTTTTGTGTTGCAAAGGGAAATAAAAGTGATGCTGCCCCTGAAAAGCCACCAAACAGAGATGTCACTGTGACTGACACAGGCTTCTGATTTCCTTGAGTTTTCAATTAATGATAAGGCTGTATTTGTTATTTTAACTCAGTTCTTCAAGTCCTATCTTGGCCATCTGTTGCATGAACAAATGCAGCAATCATTCAGATCGAGGGAAAATGTGACTGCTAGAGCGGTTTTCTCTTCCAACAGGTCTTATTCAGATAACAAAACTGGTCTGATTTAAAGGCATCGCTGTGACCTTTATGAATGAGTAACTTAAATTTAGGAAGTGCAGTCATGATACAAAGAACCTAGATAACAGGATAACAGGTTTTATGGTTTAGCAGGGTGATCCAAGAAAAATTTTAAAATCAGTCTAGAAACCAATTCCTTAGTCTATTTAATTGACATATGATTTGTATGGAGAAGTGAAATCATCTATCAGAGTAGCTCCTATATGAAAAAATCCAGTAAACCTTTGCAGACTACTTTTTCTCTAGCTCATCAGTTTTTTCCAACTGTATCAATTGTTTCAGTAAAGAGATGGTAACTCTCCCTTCAAGTGCTGACCCACTTCTGCCCCTAAATCATCACAGTTACAACACAGTCCTATCAATTTGTGCATCTGGTGCTCAGAAGTATTTTCTGACATGATCTACACCCTCTTTTTCTGGTGCAAATGAGCATTAATATTATTATTTTATCAGCTTACATTTAAAAGTTGCATTGAAGGAACTTTAAGATTATAAAGTCAAAAACTAGGAAGTATTTCTATGACCATAACCTGTCTGTGCAACTTCCTAGAGAGTGGCCTTCACAGTACAGAAATCACACTTTTTTCCCTTGTGACTTCTTCATCCAGTACAACTCTTGACTTTTAGACTTCTTAAGTTGGATCCAGTATTCGTCTTTAGGAGAAACAGCTCAAGAATTTGCTGATGCTTTCCTGACAAAGAATACCACAGCTTAATCTTAATGCAAGAGTCCTAGGATCTCTTCAGAAATCTGATCCTGATTGCTGGTGAGAGGAAATTAAACCTCGCTTGTAAGAAACTTTGAGTATCAAAAATTTGCTTAGCTTGTGGATATTGCTTAAAGCACTAGGCAAGTTTTCCATACCTTGAAGTAAACAAAATATCGATTCTTCAGATAAAGGATTAAGCAGTGTTGAGTTGGAGTCCACTTAATGGAAAGTATGGAACACTGTGTAAAAGGTAATTGAATGGATTATGTTCTCTACACTGTGCCCAGAAATTAAAAAATTGGATGTGGCATGTCCTTGCTTTTAATTCCCACCCTACTTCTTTCTTAAAAATATTCATCTAAGTTTTAGTGTGGATTTTAGTCAGTCACATTTCAAGCAATGTGTTGTTTTCCTCAAGGCTCAAAGGCTTCTGAGGCTATGGACACAGTATTTTATCCTATGGCACAGAAGGGGTGATTTCACTGGTTATAATCATTAACTTTTAAGGTATTAAAAATACTTCTGCCATTGACTAGCTGCAGAAGTAAGAATCCAAAATGGCATGTTGAGTGCAGTTCTAGGTGCCATCATTTGCTCACATCACTGGAATTTCAGCTATGCCTGTCAATAATCACACAAAATGGGCAGGGGGTGATATGAATTAATTCATGCAGGTTTGTCAGGTAATTTAGAAGTGACTAGTTTGGTTTAAGCAGAGACTTTTCAAAACAACGCCAAATATGTGTAAACAGAGAAAGTGTTTTTTCTCACCTCCAGGGCTGGGGTTTGTGGGCAGGGAGGCTGTGCCAGTTGTGCCTTTGATCCGCTGCAATTTCCCCTGCCCATGGTAGGGTCTCAGCTAGCATCCAGGGATGGCTCTGCTGGGGCAATGAATGGGAAGCCTGTCCCTTCTATCTGCTCCCTGGCTGCCAAAACAAATAAGGTAATGTCCCCACTATGAGTGGCTGATTCCTACTGGACTTCAATTACAGAGTGAAAGGCACAGAAAAAACGTCTGATCCCTAGGATATGTACAGCTAACTAAGAAGGTATTCTCTTAATGTGAGCATTTATGTAACTTCAAAGTAGGTCTAAACAGTGATTTTCCACCCTGAACAAGCTGGGTGGCACAAAAAAGTAAAGAAAAAGAAAGATCCCTCTCTGTAAATTAAAAATAAAGTTATGTCTAAGTAGGCAATCATAAAGAGAAGCGATCATCAAATGTTTCATTTTTGTTCTGAAAATGGCTATATGAATGGTTTTCACACCTCTCTTCTGTTTCCTGGGCTCATACAAACAAAAAACCCCACTCTGCCAGCTCTCTGACTGTTAAATCAAGGTGGATGCTACCATGAAGAGAGCCTGGGCCAGTGCCTGAGAGTTCCAGCACCCTTCGTGAGGCTGTTTCTCATAAGGATTTAGCTGGGCTTGAGTTTAGCTTTGCTGATTTTTTTTTTTTTTTGGCTATGAGAAACAGCCAGGCAGACTCTTTTGCACAGTCAGAGAGAAAAAGCAGATATGAAAAGTACAGTTAATAGATCTGAAAAAGAACCTTAGCAGCAGCATTAGCAGTTGTTTCCAAAGAGTCTGCAGTTTGAAATCCTTCGTCATCCCTTCTATGGCTTTAAAAAAAAAAAAAAAAGAAAAGAAAACTAAAACAGAAAGAAGGTTTATAAAGAAGGGTGGTAAAGGGGAAGGAAGGTGTGTGGCTTATGCTAGACTTAAGCCTGATCAGCTTACTTTCTGCAAAGAGAGAAGATCAGGGCCCAGACACATGGCACTAGTTGAAGTAAGTCTATGCAGAAAGAGTCTGGATCATAGGAAAGTAGCCAAAATGTTTATTTTTCTTTTCAAAATACACATCTGTCCAGGAAAAAATATTCTCCATCTTAGCCATGCATCAGGCAAATGTTTTCCATGATTCACTTAGTCGGATGTTTTCTGTTCAGGTTTCTTCAAGTGGTGCTACTAAGCACTCTAAAGGCTTCCTCAGCAGAGCTGGCAGACAGCAGCAGGATCCCACGTTGTCGAAAGGACATATTTCCAGGACAACTGAAAAATTAGTGAGGTCTTTGGTAAATCCCCTCAGCTGGCCCAGGGCCCTGTGTAAAATTCATCCTCCATGATATCAAGGGAAGACTTTGGTTCTAGACTCTAGACTCAGAAGCATTCCTCACGTGGCACTTGGAACCCAACATTTTTGTGCCTGGTCCCTGCTTTTCAATTTTGTCATGCAGCTGGAACAACCAGGAGAGCACTCATGGGGTGCACACACACTGCAAAGCAGCTTGGATGGAAGAGATAGGAAAAGCTGCTCACAATGCAGGGGAGATGCTCTTGGCTCTTCAAAACACAGTTTTAGAAACTGTCTGGCTCAGGAGTCTCTTGGAAAGTGGTATGATCCAGGTAACTCCTGTTCCTGCTGAGACATTGCTGCAAGGCACAAACTGGCCCCAGCATGTGTCCTGCAGTGTGCTGTACAGGAAGGGTGTGAGCTTGTTTGAGGTAAAAGGAGTTCCACAAGGAAATGCTGGCACTTCCAAGAAGTCACTCGGGACATGTGTTGCCTCTGGAGTGAATGCCAGGGCTGGAAGAACAGCAACCCATCTGACCAAGGCAGAGTGATGACACTCTCTCCTCTTTGTCAGCAGGGGCTAAGACAACCCTGCTGAAACTTGAAATACCTTTGTATGATTTGCATGCATCTATGATGCTTGAACTGTGACCATACACTGCTGTCACTATCCACTAGGAAGATACCTAGCAGAACAGCAAAACAGAAATAATCTGGACATATAATACACTACAAAGATAAAGAAGACAATAAAATTTAATATAATATCTTATAAGTTTTTTCACAAATCATTTCATAAAAGCTGCAATGCAGATGATTCAAAAGAACAGTATTGGTGACATGCAGCCTTGGTCTGAGAGCTTCATTTTTCAAATCAGGGAACTAAAAACACCTCTTCTCCCAGGTTTCCTGTTCTCCAACATAATAAAATAGTGGTACCTTTCCCACTCAGTAACTATTTTACACATATGGTAGGTGAAGTGCACAGGGCATGTACCTCATGAACATAATTTTCTATGCTTTTTGAAGCAGTCCATTATGTAAAAAAAGTGAAATGTTCTCACTGGTACTAATAGACCAGTTCAAAACACCACTCAGCTATTGCACATTTTCTTACCTTCCTGCTTTTTTCTTTTGCTTTTTGTTCTTCTTTGCAATGTTTTCTTTGTTTGTCTGGCCTATGCTTTTTTCCTTGCAACACCAAGACAGTCCTGCATTCCTCTGACTTTTCAGAAGCATGTGGCTGTTATAAGGCATCATGTGAAGGTGTTTAAATGATGCCTAAAGCAGACATGCAGAAATTTAAGCATAATCAGATATTTGCGGCCTGCCTGGAGTACCTCTTTTCCTGATGAGTAGCGCTATAGTGAGTAGTCCCACTAATACAAATGAGATGACTCAATCATTGTGTGTTGCAGTCAAGAGATTGGACACAGGCAGAACACCAAAAAGTGTACGGACATTCTTCTCTGCTGAGTGTGTGTCATGAGCAGCCAGTGCATGTGTCCACAGGTCCTTCTGTGAAAATACATCCTGCCTGGCTTCAGTCTCTGATGGGAATGAGAAAAAAAGTCTCCCACTACCTTGCAGTGCCTACCAGCCAATATCTGCATTTTTAAATGGGATTATGGAAAGGCAAGTGGGAGAAGCGGCAGCATAAAGCTGGACAGAGAAACAGGGTCCCTAAGAAATCACGCTCCAGACGTTGATTTGCTGGGTGGCAGTGATGTGTTACAGCTGGAAGCTTCCTTCTGTGAGGAATTTAGCTTAAAGACTCAAAGTCTGTTCATCATTAAAACCATGCTGATAGAGGGCAGGCTCCAGCTCCTCCTCTAAGCACAGCTGTTGCTGCCAGCCAGGATGTCGACTCTTTTCTGCTCTAATTAGAGAACACAGATTAAATGCTCCATCACTGTATTGTCTGTGTCCTCACTTTGTTTTGGGAAAAGAGACAAGCAAAACAGGTGCCTGCTGATGCTTTGTTTTGGATATGGATAGCAAGCAGATGACACTGATAAGGTCTAAAATATGCACAAACATTTTTTAGGCCCACAGAGCTAGTTTAACACCGAGCTTGCTGGTAGGACTTTCTCTATTTCTGTATAACAGATAAATTTGGCATCATTCTGCACCTGTGGCAATGGAGGCAATAATCTAGCCCTGTAGTCTTGGTCATTCCAATACAGAGCAGGATGGATGTTTGGAGTTAGCAAATCCCAGGCAAATGCCATTCCTCTTTAAAGAGCATGGTTCTGTGGGAAGGAGGTGCCCTGGGAAAGGGAAGCTTTGCAGCCACGCCAGTGCCCCACTGTGAGACTGAAGGCAGCTCTGTAGTGTGCTGTTTGGGATCCCGCAGCACAGCTGCTGATAGAGCCGTTCCTGCATCCCACTGCCCATCCAGCAGCACACTCCAAAGGAAAACGGGCCCTTGTCAGCTCAGCAAGAGGAAGAGGCAGGACCAGGCTCCTCTTCCACCTCCTCCTCCCCTGCCAAGTGCCAGTGTGAGATGCCTGGCTAGTCTCTCTGCTGGCATAAGATTGTGCAAACTGTGCATCTCTTCCTCGTAGTGGGAGCACAACACAGCCTTGTGAGCCAGCAAAGCTGCTTCCCCCCCTGCATCTGTCTGTCACATCTGCCCACTGCTATGCTGCACCCGTGTTGCCTCCCTGACCACCCACCCATGCTCGGACAAGCAAGGGGGAGGGCGAGGGGTGGACATTCAAAGTGTGTGAGGGCAGGCTTTGAGATGGTGCAGCTCAGCACAGCCTCTCGGTTCCAGTGACACTGCACTGACTTAACACCAGCTGAAAACCTGCTCTCTGCTTTTGCCACGGTTAACTTAGGACCCAGATAGAGTGCTCTAATGGTAATTATTGTTAAGGAGGAAGATGAAGTTAATATCTGTTTTCGCATGAGTATAAATGCCAAGGCCTGAATACACACATTTCAGAGGCTAAGAGAAATTACACACCGAACTGATGGCATTTCATTAGTATTTACATTATCTTTGGGCCCAAAGGGCTCAGTGGAAACAGAGTCTAAGGAACCTTACCCAGGCTTTAAGGACTTTTTATATTGGGTCTTGGAAACCTCCAAGGATTAGAGAAGGCTTAGCCTCCCTGGGAATCCTTTTGCCCTGCCTGGCTAGCCATGTGGGAAAGAAGCGTGTCTTATCTCCAGCCTGAACCTCTCTAGCTTCAGCTTATGCCCATTGTCACTCCCTTTTCCACCAGCCACTGCCAGGATACTATCATGTGCCGCAAACCATCTCTGCTGCAGGGGAAACCAGCCCCTCCTCCAGTCCCATCCAGACAGAGGCCTCCTGGAGCCCCCCTGTTTGGCCATTGTCTCACTCTCTGGGGCCCAAAACAGAACTTAATGCTTGGATGAAGTCTGAGGGGCCTTGAGCTAAGAGGATCATCCCTGTCTCCTGTACAATCCTTCTGCCCTGTAGGATTTACAAACCAAAAAAAAAAAAAAAGAGAGAGAGACAAGCTGAAACACAGCAAAAACAATAATATGGAGAACATGGCTTGCCTAAACTTAGCTTACTTAGTTGAGACCAGAAGACCATGTAGCTCACTATCCTGCCCCTCAGACTAGCCAAGAGACTAGCCAAGAGGACATGGGAGGCACACAGAGAGGGATTTTTGGGAATGATTTCCTAGATGTGAAGAACTTGATTTTCATGGATGATGAGTTTAGATTTAATAGCTGCTGAATTGTTTTTTGTCCATAAGTTTATCAGATTGGTTTTGAACTCCATGCAAATCTTTACCATCTACAACGTGCTGTGATTAGGTGTTCCACAATGTAACTAAATTAACTAAATGTTGTATGAAAAAGTACTCCTTTTCATGTTTGAAAATATCAGGGTTTGTGTTTGAATCTACCACTTTCTGTTTTACTGCTGTTCCTTACTTCAATAATTCCCTAATAATTCTCTGTTACAATTATATGGTGTGCATGGGACTCCACCACATCCACAAGACTGCATGCCTTCAACCATCTGTCTTCTTCTCTGTACCCAGAGCAGATGCAGGAACAAGAACTGCACGTGGTTTGGGGTTTTTTTATGTGGCTGTAAACCATATTTGGCAGAGAGATGTTTTTTGTTTTCTTCTCCTTTTCTTTCCTGAAAGCTCTTATCATGGAGTTTGCTGTTTGGGTGGAGCACCAGCCCTGCTGTGTGTAGAGCTATCTATTTAAAACTCAAGGTCTCATCTCATAATGCATTGAAACTCATGTACCAGTAAAAGCCTTGAAATCCATGCACTGGTAAAGGTCAGGAAGAGTTTTTCATCTGCAATCTTCCAATCCCTTTACCTCCACTCCAGTGTCCTGCCTTCTAAGCTAAGTTAACCTGGCTTCCAGGAATACTTTTTTGGGGTATTTCAGTTCTGCTCTCATGTCCTTTCAGTTGTGCCTAACACACTCCAAATTTTGCCTGTCGTTGTCAACAACATGGTGATAGTTCATCAAGGACTATGCTCATTTTTTTTTTCTATTGAACTGAGAGTTTTATGGCATCTTTGTATTCCGTTCTTTCTGCAACCCTACTGATTGTTTTAGGCCTCACATTTACCCCAAACACTCAAACTTCACCTTTTGGAGTAACTTACCTCAGCATGTCCATCCCCAAGGAAACCAAGAGGCATTGAAGAACTGTGGAGAGAGCATATGAAGAACAGAAAGAGAGAGTGAGACAACCCCTCTGTGCACACAGTCTTCTATATCCTTCATTATGGTGGTGACCAGCCTCCATGGACACTGTTTCAGAGACAGTAAAATGGCTCCAGCATGAGCTGTGAGTCCCCACATTGGCATTACTGTTATGCTGGCAGTCACCTGCTGCCACCCCAGGGAAGAATCTGACCCTCTGGGCACTACTGGGAGTTTAGTACTGGTGGGGTCAAATCAGTGCTATCTTGAATCAATGTCCATGAAAAGGGAACAAAACCTGTTTTCACTGTTTCTTCTGTCCCAGAGAGCAGCAACATTTCTGAAAGCTGACATATAGTTAGTTCAGCAAAGTATAAAGGCCCCACTCTGGCCTATGTTTTTCTTCCTATCAATGACTTTTTCTGTGGCTGGTGCAATAGTCTCTCCCTGTTCTCTCTGTGAACAATAGATATGACCTTTTACCATAAATTGATGTTGCCAGCCTTCCTCAAAAAGCTTGTGGCCTGTGATGTGTTGTGGGTGAAGCTACTTGGTGGAGCAGCCTGTCTGTACAGGCTGGCAAAAAGGCCAGAGCAGGTCTCGTGTCCTGCACCCTATCTCAGACTGGGACCACCTGATTTCACCAGCAACACAGCCCAAAAGAACAAAAAGAACAAAAAAATCTTGTGTCCTGAGTAAAGACATCAGATAAAACAGCTCTGTACATCAACGGAACAACATGTTGAAGATCTGGCATCTTTAATGGTTCTGCCACAAACTTCATGTGCTTTCTTGAAAAAATTGATCCATTGTACCATGTTTGAGTTTCCACCTCTGTTCAATAGGGAGTCATTATAAGGACTCCCTAAAAGCTGAAAATTATTTCAGTTAAATCAAGGGAATAGTGCTGCTGACAATCTTCAAGAACTGATAATATTTCACAGAATCATAGAATCTTAGAATGTTAAGGGGTTGGAACGGACCTTAAAGATCATCTAGTCCCAACCCTTGCTTCCATGGGCAGGGACACTTCTCGCTAAACCAAGTTGCTCAAGGCCTTATCCAGCCTGGCTTTGAACAGTGCCAGGGTTGGGGCATCCACAGCCTCCCTGGGCAACCTGTTCCAGTGTCTCACCACTCTCACAGGAAAGAATTTCTTCCCAGTATCTAACCTTCATTTCTCCTCTTTCAATTTGTACCCATTACGCCTTGCCCTGTCACTACAGTTCCTGATGAAGGGTCCCTCTCCAGGTTTCCTGTAGGACCCTTCAGATACTGGAAGGCTGCTATGAGGTCTTTACACAGCCTTCTCTTCTCAAGGATGAACAGACCCAACTTCCTCAGTCTGTCTTTGTAGGGAAGGGGCTACAGTCCTCTTATCAACTTCCTGACCTGTCAGTGGACTTGCTCCAACAGTTCCATGTCCTTATGCAGGAGCCCCAGAGCTGGATGCAGTGTTCCAGGTGGGGTCTCATCAGGGCAGAGCAGAGGGGCAGAATCCCCTCCTTTGCCCTGCTGGCCACGCTGCTTTGGATGCAGCCCAGGATCCCATTGCTTTTCTGGGCTGTGAATGCACCTGGCTGGGTCATGCTGAGTTTTTCATCCACCATCACCCCCAAGTCCTTCTCCTCAGGGCTGCTCTCAATCACTTCTCCACCCATCCTGTAGCTGTGTCAGGGGTTGTCCTGGCCCAGGTGAAGGACCTTGCACCTCACTTTCACAGAACCACAGAATCACAGAATGGGCCAGGTTGGAAAGGACCACAGTCACCTCGTCCAACCTCCCTGCTAAAGCAGAGTCTCCCTGGAACATCTGGCATCACCCAGATGGTTCTTAAATATCTCCAGTGAGGGAGACTCCACAACCTCTCTGGATAACCTGTTCCAGTGCATGGTCATGTGCACAGTAAAGAAGTTCTTCCTCATGTTCAAGTGGAACTTCCTGTGCATCAGTTTCTGCCCTTTGCCCCTTGTCCTATTGCTGGGCACCACCGAGAAGAGCCTGGACCCATCCTCTGACACCCTTCCTTCAGATACTTTTAGGCATTGATGAGGTCCCCTCTCAGTTGTCCCATCTCTAGACTGAACAGGCCCAGCTCCCTCAGCCTTTCCTCACAAGTGAGGTAGTCTTCTCACCCCACTCTTTGCTTCCACTAGACCTGCTCCAGGAAGTCCATGTCTCTTTTGTACTGAGGAACCCAGAACTGGACACAGCACTCCAGATGTGCCTCACCAGAGCTGAGTAGAGGGTCAGGATCACCTCCCTCAACCTGTCGCTGTTGAGCGCTAGCCGAGTGCAGGAACCAGACCGGATCGGGTGAGGCGGAATTCTGATTTTATTATTTAATTCTAAAACTTATATAGACTTTTAAAAGTTTCTCCGGATTGGGTCAATTCAAAACCTCCCCCTAGGCCCATAGGCCAGGTAGAACTGTCCATCTTTCCAGAGACAGTTTCAATAACATCCAAACCTTATCTTTATTTATAGAACACAGGGAGAAGAAGAGAAAAATTCCCATGGGAAAGAATCTGTGCTACCACATCAACCTGCAGGAAATGCTCTTCTTAATGCAGCCCAGGATCCCATTGGCCTTCTTGGCCACAGGACACACTTCTGGCTCATGGACAGCTTGTTCTCCACCAGGACCCCTAGGTCCTTCTGTGCAGAGCTAGTATTTCTTTGAGGTGAACACTGTCATTTCTTCGCTGATTACCAGAAGGCATCTATGGATGTTAGAGTAAATAGTAATTAATTGACCATGTAAAACCACAGATGACTGAAGAAGCTGACTCATATCCCACCTTTTTGTTTAAACTTGCTGTAAACTCTTCACATTTTTGATTGGTAAGAACAAAGATAAACTGCTTTAAATGTAACCACAACCTGTAAACATTACATGCTCTGTCTGAAGCATGGGTTGGATTTTCTTGTGGGTGAGTGGGTGCAGCTTCAGCTGAGGCTGAGAGGTTGGATCAGCAGTTTCCAAGCCATGAGCATTTCCTCCCTGAAAAAGAAAAAAACTTGAGGGTTTTTGCAGAATGAAGAAGAGCAAAACAGCTGTCTTAAGGCAAAAGGTGTGTACTGACAAACTGGAAGAAATGGAGATGCAAGGGGGAATTTTGCTGGAAGAATATTTAGGCTGTAAAAGAACATAGGAGAAATGAGGCAAAAGAGGTTTTTTATTGTAGTCTCCAGCCCAAAATGCAGATAATTAAAGGTTTTGAAAATATCCTTCTAAACACATGAATGAAAGACAATAAACACATGGAAGTGAGAAAGTTCCTCCCCTCTTGAGCAAATTTTGTATTTGTACAGAGCTGCACCAGAATCTCAGGAGACTGAACACTACTCTCCAAACATTTCAGACACCAAAACCTGCTGAATGTGGATACTTCTATCTTTTGTCAGACTGCTCATTGCATCCACCCCATCGAGATCCTCAGGCAACTTAGGCTGCAGAGTGTGAGGTCAGCCTGGGTGCTAGGGCACTGTTCTGCTCCAAGGGAAGTCACAGCACAGTTTCTTTCTCTTCATCACATTACAGACTGCCAAAGCCATTAGCTTACCTGAGAAACTACAGTAAGTTCAGAAAAGTGACTTTTCAAAACTAGACCTACCTTCTCCAGTTGTTCACAGGGAACAGCACTTGCATTTGATTGCTTTGCTGATCCTTAACTATTTTGATTTTATTAGAGCAACTCTTGCTAGTTAATTATTCCCTCCAAACTAGTTCAGCTTATCCTCTCCCTCTCAGCACTTTATTCAGGACAGTTCTCTTATTACTTACTCATTTTTGCCAGAACACTTGGATCTGTATCAATGTGACTTATTTACTTGAGATGTCCCTGACCATCAGACACTTCATCAGATTCTTTAATATCTTTTGCATCCTGTTGCTGTAGACAAGTCATGCACCTGCTGGACCATCTGCCATTGCACACTGCAATTCAACCCACGCACACAAGAGATTTCTTTATCCATTACTTTGCACTTTGTTAAATGGTAACTGTCTGTACAGTGAGGCTCTAGTAAGGTTTTTCAGAAGGTGCTTGAAAAACACAGGCTAAACCTGATTTTTTCCTGCCGTTAACTTGAGAGGACTCCAGTTGTGCCTCCAGAAGTTGAAATGAGCACATGGGGAAGCCTGCAAGGCAGTATGGCATGCTGAGTGCTCCTCATCCTGCAGCCAGGGAAAGGGAGCGCAGTGGCACTAGACAGCCTAGATTTTCAGGACTCTTGCACAGAGTGCTGAAGTGCTTTTATTCCTTTCCTGCCAATTTTCTTTTTCGTTCCCTGCCTTGGTTTCATGGTCTGTTTTTTGTTCATATTTCTGGAATGGCACAAAAAAGCTGTGCTGTAATCACCTGATACTTGCATGAATTTTTGGGTTGCTGTTTATTTTTTGCTCTCCTTCTCTTTGTCCCTCACAAGTCAGCCTACTGAGAAGTCATTTTGGAGGTCTCTCAGGCAATTCAGACAAATACCCAGCTTTCCACCAAGCTCCCAAAGCCCTGAATTTGCAATATGCAATATTTTCTTTTCCAATTTCCTTGCAGTACGGGCTGAGAGTAGAATGACTTCAATTTGTTGTGCTGCTTACTATGATCCTGCAACACTGAGAACTATACAGCTGAGTTTAATGTTTGCAAGTCAGTTGTCTTTAATTTCTTTACTCTGTGTTCAGTCTCTGTGATGTGACAATAATTTCATTTTTAGAAACGTTACTTTGCTGCCTGATAACAGTATATTGACAATGTTGGCAGTGGGAGAACAGGAGTATATTGACAATGCCAAAAGAGAAATCTGTTATTTTTTTTGTAGCTTGAGAGAAGAAGACTGCAGGTATTGTTTCGGTAAATCTTAATTTATGATGCATTGGAAGTGTGCATTCCCTGGGGATAATTTTCTTGGATGACTTACTTAGTCTCTCAAGGTCCTTTGGAGTTGGTTGTTTTGGTCAGTGTCCCTGGGCAACTGATCCCTTGTGAAGAAACTTGACCAAAATGTCTTCTCTTAGTTTTATTTGTTCAGTATATTGCTATCACTAGTACTGTCCTACAACCGCTCAGTGGGAACATATCAGTTACTGGCACAACCCAGAACATTTAATGGCAATAGCTTCCACTGACAGATTTTTATCAGATCATCAGGATTTGGTCAATTGTATTCTCTTTGCTTTTGCTGTAGAGTCTTTTTCTCTGTAAATACCACAAAATTAAAGTGGCAAACTTAATGAATGCTAATAGGAGGCTGACCACCATCCACCTGCAGAATGAAACCTTACAGAAGACAGGATTTTTAATACCCCTTGACAGAGAATAGAGGTCAGTATGGAGTGGAAACAGTGGATGTTGTCTGTACTATTGCTAGGTTCAGACCTTGGATTTGGTTATAAACATTACCTTCCCATCTCCAGATATAAACTTTGAGAATTTGGTTACTAGTCCCATAGCTGACGTGGTGACTCTAGATTACCAAATTCTCTGTGGCAGCTGTGGTGAATAGTTCAGGAGCAAACTACAGGATTAAATGGGTTTGCATAATGACCCTACATTGAGCTACACATAGCAATCAAATTAACAAATCCCACTTTCATATGCTCCCCTATTACCAACATATTTGCAGTCTTTCTGTGGGTTAATCATGAACAGGCAAAGATCTGAGCTTGTGGAATAGCACATTCATTGTCAATTGTAACTCATGAGCAAACTTGCAGGAGGACCTGCCGTTAAAATACTCTCTTTCTCTTCTCGGTGAGGTGCTCCCACAATTTTCAGTGCTTTACTAGCAAACTGTATAGAACTAGTACATTTAGGGTAATTGGATTCCTGTCTTGGCTCAGTTTTATGAGTCAATTAAAACCACTTGAAAGAATTTAGTGACAGAGGCACCACACATTTTATTCCCTGACAGCTATGTTCTGCATTGTTTTCACAGGGGTAGGATTAATGAAGGTTTTCAAAAAACTTTGCCCCAAAAGGAAGTACCCATATTCCAGTTATTTGTGTTTTTAGCACTGAAACTTGGCAGTACAGTGTGTAGGAATTTTTCAATGATCCAAAAGAATCCTATATATATATGTATTTAGGTATTCAAGCATGCTAAAGTATTGTGTTTACTAGGATCGGTGTGGCCCCACAGCACCTTCTGAGTTTTATTTTGTGTGTGTGTCTGTCTGCTTTTGTGTGTGTGTGTGTGTGTGTGTGTGTGTGTGTGTATGACCTGAGGATCTGGAAAGAGTTCTGTCTAAAGAATATTTCAGAAAAGTTTTATCCACAGAGGAAATCATACCAGTCTGGTTACATCAGAACACTTAAACTGCTGAGGCTCTCCTGCCTGACTGCATATTCAGACGTCCTTTAGAAAGGAAGGAATTCGTCAGCACACAGAAAACTATTTATTATCTATATATTTTAAACTGGGGATCAACTGGAAGTAGCCATGATGTGTTAGGGACAAATTTTCAGGCATGAAAATCACAATTTCCATGGACTTCAAAGGAGCCATACAAATTTTGAAACCTCAGGGATCTGGCCTCTGGATTTTTCTTCAACTTTCACATTATATTCACTACCTTCCTTACCACATCTTTTGCCAAACAAAGTTATGTTTAGCCTTTTGTCTGACATTTTATGCTGAATTCAGTTTTCCCACCACTACTATTCAAGTCATATTACCTTCATTCATGATTCTGCAAAGCCATTAAAAAAAAAACCAAAACCTTTTTAAAATGTAGTTTTAACTCCCCCTTGGCAAAATTTTATTAGGTGTATAGCTTGTTAATTTCTGATGCCCCAAAATTAGGGACTAGGAGACAGTGACAATGAGAGTCTAGTTACCCTAACTGTGACAGAAGGGTAAGGCAACAGGACTTCACACTATTTCTCTGCATTTGTGGAAGAACTGGAAAGTAATTAGCCTGGGAAGAAGTAATAAGTTCCTATATGAACTCTAAACCAGCACTCACAGATTACTAAAGTCACTACTTGCTTTTAAAAATATAATAAAGGCTCATAGTGACCTGAAACCTTAGACACTTGGTTAATTGAACGCAGAGGTAAAGAATACTGAACTGGTCATATCAGGTCAAACTAAAGTTCTATCCAGCTTGGTATCCATTTTCTAATAGTGGCCAGGAGCAGGCTCCTAAAGGAGATTACAAGAACTAGGCATGTAGAGAACAATTTTTGGGATTTGTGCCCCCAGCTCCTGTATTTCAGCCAGGTACTATGTTCTTAGGATAACTACTGAGCCCCTAGATGTATTTGGGGTACATTCCTCCCTCTGCCCACTCCTCTCCCCCTCATCTTCCCTGCCTGCTACGGTTGGCAGGGTTCAAAACAGACAAATACACAGTTTTGCTCTTGCCTGTCTGCAGGTAAACCCCACCTCCACCCTACCCACCACTGCACTGTGTTAAACACAATTTCAAAACATTATTTTTTGAGGCTTGAAATAACTGGATTTCCCTGGGCTTTAATTTACCACTTGACTAGTTTCCTATTTAACCTTTCACTTCAATCCTTATTTCACAGCATGAAATGATACCCCTGCACACCATATTTCTCTTTTTGAGGCAAGCCTACCAAAATTATCTTTTGCTTGGATGTGATGGGAAATGCATGCAACTTTCTGAAACAACTCAGTGAAAACAACATATTGCTCATAGAAAATTCTCAGTAAAGGTTGCAGCTGAGAAACTTTGATAGGAGGAATGGCATATCAGACACACTTTACCCCAAGTTCTACTTATTTAGAAAGGAAAAGGCATGAAAACTTCCTGAAAGAACAATTTCTCCTAAACCCCATTTGTGAAAGGTACCTAACTGCGTGTCTGGCTTTAAGCAAAGGAGCTGTTATAGAAATACTTCTGTGCTTGATACAATGCCTGCTAAACCATGGATTTAACCAGGGACACTGCAATTAATCACACAAATTTTTGCAGCCTGAGCTAAACAGTCAAGACTTGCTAGCTATCAATATATGTTTCTTACATAGTTAAGACACAGAAAGGAATCTTACCATTGGTTCAGGCTTCGATTAGACACATCCTAATTTTCTTGCTCGATGAAAAACCTTAAAACAAAGATGCAGTGACTGTACATCCTCCCCAACACTCTATTTATTCAATTTTGCTTGGGATTTAAATAAGAGTTAGGGGGAAAACAAAGCCCACACAGAGAGCCTTCTCCCCACAAGCAATATATTTTTGTTTACAACTGTTCATCTAACTGATTTTCATGAGGAGCAAAAGCTCCAGTCAAATCAGGGCAGCTCTGGAGTAGCTATGAACATGTGTGTGTAAGTAGGTATGTACATAGGGGAAGTCTCATCCTTCATTTTGTATATTAATGACGGAATGGATCCAAACAATTTCTGCATTTAACTGCAAGACATCTAGCTAAGCTCTCAGTGAAATCCATACAAAAAAATGTATATCGCCATGTGTGGTCTATGGTGCTAGACTTGTTGGTATGTTTAAACAAGAGAATATTCTCAGTAAGTCTAGTCACAGTTGTCCCACCACATATTGGGACAGAAACAAAGAAAGAAAGTGTGGTCATGGTCTGAGAGCTTGTGTGAAAGAAAGGGTGGTTTCAAATCCAGTTCCTGCTCTCCGAAGTATTTCACCAGTCCAAAACCTCTGGCAAAGCTGCCTGAGAGCCTGACTGTCTCCTGAGAGATGAGAGATGTGCACTTGCATCTCTTCAGGCACATGAAGAAATTGAGCTCAGGTTTCTTCTTCTTGGGGAGAGGACATTTTCCACCACAGGACTGTTAGCACAGGCAGGTGGGAGGCAGTCCCTTCTTACAATCCTTTTCAAATAGTATCTTCTCTTTCTCTGGTGTTTTTGTTTCACTTTGGGGCATGCACTTCCTTGCAGCATGGAGCTGAAAGCCTCCAAAGCTTCAGTGAGAAATCCTGTTTTATTGTTAACACTTTGTTAGTTTCCTGTTTAGCAGACATGGCAGTTGTGATTCCCACCATCAGACACTGAACACTCCTCAGGTGTTGGAACATGAAGCCTGTGTGCCTGACTCAGGATATTGTGTTGATGACCACATTACGATGAGTTTGGAGCTCTAAAGCTGAGAACTGCTTGGTCTAAATACCCTCTAAGTCCTGTTCTCCTTCTGTAAGGAAAGAAGCTAGCAGCTTTGCCACACAGGGGTGTTTTGAAGATGATGTATCTTGGAGATTGCATGAAACAGAGATAATCTCATGGAGAAGTCTGTAAACACCTTGGATGACAGTGTGGGCAGAACACACTCCAGAGTGCTTGTGCTGCACTGACTGATTCCAAAAGGAAGTTGTTATCTTCACAGAGCCTGTGGAGCAAAGGCAGCATAAAGTGGAGCCCTTGGAGACCCCTCAGGCTAGCCAGCTGATTTCATCAGGTACACTGGGATAATAACACACCTCAGTAAATTGCACCCTGCCAGGAGCGTGAATTTTGCTCTCACAATATGGCAGGGATGCAGGCTGGTGCCAGTGCTCACTCAATCAGCCTACTGCAGGACAGGCCAGTGGTTTCAGCAGACAGGGCTTGCAGGGAGCGACAGAAGCCAGAACTGTACTGTCCTCATGGTGTTAAGACCACACAAGGCATACGTGTGTGACATGATGGCCCAGAGACAGAAACAGCATTACCAAACCCACTGGGCAGAGCACAGTTTGAGATTGCTGATCATGAGAGGGCAGGCTTGGAAGGGACTGGGACCAACATCCATTCTGAGATGTGTCACCACAGAGATAAGGGTGCTGATTGTGATGGGATACAAATTAACCATGGATTTATGCACAGAGTGTGCCAGTCTAATTTGGAAGATCTGTTGGTCCCTCATGAGTGTACCAGGACAACGGGGATTATCATGCTTGACCACTAAACTCTTGCCTACAGAGATGAAAATCAGTCTGGGTTCAAAACAGCTCTGCATTTAATGTGAATTTGTTAAACCACATTAAAACTCTGTTTCAGCATTTTTAATCAAAGGTGCTTTTAATGTGACTAGACTTCTTTACCTTACTGAGTGAATTGATCTGAACCTAATTTCATACTTTTTTTAGTCTTGAATTAGAATATCTACACAGAAATTGAATGAAGTTTTAATATACATTTTAAAAATTAATTTGGATTTACTTCCACGAGCAGAATGTCTGGACTGAACATGAGTCAGTGGAGTCACATCGATGAAGTGAGAGAGCTGTCAATCTTCAGAGCAGTCCTCACTGCCATGCTGGAGTAGTTTGGATTCAAACAGAAGCAGCCAAATTATTCCTATTAATAGATTTTCACCTTCCATGCCTTTTTGCATAGCTATTTTCAGAGGCCATATCCTGGGTTATAACTAATGATATTTTTCAGGAGTGTAGTAGTCTGTAGAGACATTCAGCCCACACCAAACAGCATCAATGTCTTGCACATTAAGGGGTCTAGCACTCCTTCTCTGTGCGTGTGTATATATGTGTATATATATATGTGTGTGTGTATGTGTGTGTGTGTGTATATATTTATACATATTTATAGTTGAGACTGGATGACCTAAAAAGTTCTGAAACATTAAATGTTAAAGTACCCATTTATCTTGTTGTGAAAGTTTCCTGAAGTTTCACAATTTGAATGTGTAAAAATTGTTGGCAAACTGGAGGCTATCAGGTCTTGTTTTATAGCAACATATATACAGATACATGTACAAACAACTCCAAAATGTGCCATTTCCTGAAAAGAGACATTAATGGGACATCATCACCTGTCACAATTGCGGCTGTTGCCAAAGATGTTGCCTTGACCTTTAAACCACTGTTAGGGTACTTCTGTTTAATCAAGATTTGTATCTTCAAAATGTCAGTAGAAAAAAGGTAGTTGTCCTGACTCAGCTGAATTGATGTCAAAGACCTGCTTCTTAGCTGCTGACAAAATTACAAGTCAAACTTAAGATAAGACTGTGTTTCATTCACCGTTATGTTTATAATACATAGCTCCCATTCATTCTGTTTAGGATGATGTTTCTCACTCTTTTCTTGCTATCGGTGGAGGGCAACAGCCAGTTTCGAAGTTTATGCAGATTGTCTTCCACTTGTCTTCATGGGTTTTAAGGAGCACAAAACAAAGAAAAAGAAAATGGCAGTCCCCAGTTTAAGGGAAGAAAGAGAACAGGGTTAAACCATGAACTTAATTATTAATTCAGGAATTGATTTTGTTAAATGAGTACATTTTCTATACAGAAAAAAAAATATTCTTAAAACATTTTTTGCTCTCTTAGTAAGGCATTGGAATTTCAAAATATTTGTAATTAGGCCCCTTTTGTATGGCCAATGTATTTGTAAAAATGAACTTAGAAGCAAAAGAAAACCAGATTGTTGAAATTATATTCAACTGTTTGTTACTCTGGAGTAGTCTTTGTTTATTTTTGTTTACTCATTTCTCTCTTCTAGCTTGCATTACATTTTGCAGAGATGGCAAAGAACTGGCATGAGTGAAAAATTAGAATTAGCAGCATTCTAGGTTCACTTCATATGATGTAAGCAAGTTCACAAAGTGCAGAGGTCCAGAAGAGCCAGACTACCAACGATGCGCCTGGGCACAGGCAGAGCTTAGTTTTTGAACTGAAGAAGTTGACATAGAAATAGCAAAGAGATGAATGAGTAAAAGACTCACTCACAGTGTCTACCTGTGTATTGGTGAAAAGTAGGCAGCACTTCTTTTTACCTCTCCTATGATGAACTGATGTACATGTAAGTTTGACTGCTGTTCTGCAATTTTTATGAGATTGTGCAACATGTCTGAGCTACAGTTCCCACTCCACTGAAATTATGTAAATGGTCCCATCTCTCTAGTTCAAGAAGTCCCAAGTGGCCCTTGTCTGTAGGAACATATAAAGTATGTCAAGATCAGTAGATTGGACTGTGCTGTACCAGCTCAGAAGATTGTTGTACACTGGGCATTTTCTGACTGATCTCTGACAAGCCAGCTCTCTACCATAGTTCTGCAACTGTGGGGGTAAAATGGCTGGGTTAACATGGTGTTAAATCAGCTGCTACCCACTCTGCTGAAGTATCTCACAGATGGCAACAGCAGAGGAGAGGCAGACTTACATGCCATAAGCAATACTACCTTCTTTGGCATTGGTGTATACAGGAGTAAATCACACCCTTCAGCTGTGGATCTATGACACATTGTATAAAATGAATTATAATCTTTCTTCTCAGAATAATAGGCTTATTTCCGGAACAGATTTCTGGTATGTTTTTCTGAGAAATTTCCCACTTCTAACAGACAAAGTGCAGGAATTCTCTGGAATTTCGTTTTTAGGCTGTCATTTTGAATGCGTTCTTGGGCTGCTGGGGTGTTCCTACAGTATCTCACCCTCAAAAACAGCATCTTTGGTGGGGGTGCACCCTGTGTCTTGCTCATGATGCTTCAGTGCTGGTAACTCCCTGGAATGATGGTTTAATACTGATGAACACAGCCTGAAGATAATGTTTGACTATTTAGATTGTGCAGAGTACAGAAGACCAGGTTATATCGAGATTATTTACAAGTACACTTTGTTAGCCAACAGAATCACTTACGTTTTGCTGAAGTAGGCTCCCTCCTTGCTAAGTAGTGACCCCTTAAGGAAAAATCGAGCTACAGCCGCCAGCACTATCTCCCCATCTCCAGCTGTTCTTCCGTGAGGCCTGCTTTTTCTCCCTGCCCTGCCTGGGGTTTATCGCCTCAACTTCGGTTCAGCACATTTGAGAAAGGATGTCATAACGCTGTCTGTCAAGAAAAGCAAATTGCGGCTCAAATGCATCTGTAACTTTTTGTGTCAAGAATTGTACCCATGTCTTCTCCCCTTACTCCCCTTCCCATCTTGATTTGATTTTTCATTGAAATTGTATCATCAGGCCACTTAGGAACTATATTTCTTTTGCCTTGATGTTTTGCAGTTGATGTTGTTCACTGCTCTTCTTTTACCATACAGACAGGACTTAGACCAACAACAATGGGGTTTTTTCTGTTTGTTTAAAAGTCCAAGTGCTGAAAAACCAAAATGCTGGTTAGCCACTGCTTCTTCAAAAGCTTCTTGCTCCAGGAGAGTATGTTGAAAAAACTGAGCCCAAAAATTTCAGCCAAGAAGATGAGGAACTAAGTATACATTGGGTTTTCACTGTTTTGTCTTTTCTAGGCCTGATCTGGGAAGATTTTTTGAATGTCTTCAGTCCAAAAATATCGAAAAACCATTTTAAAGCATCTTTTGTGCATGATGGTCATTTTTTGATGTCTAAAGGACATGCACAAGTCTCCTCAAGAGAAGGAGAAATCACTAAGGACTGTGAAGTAGCAAACCTAGTTTGAGATTCTGATTCCATCTGCTTTTCCACATCTCATGACTTTTCCAGGAAAAACCTTCCATTGTGAGACTTCAAGTAGTTTGTAGAGATCTTTTCTATTACTTCTGAGTACTGTGTTTTCCACTCAATGGTGTAAGTGTGAGTCCTACAGGTAACAGTTTTCTCTACCAGCAGGAACTATGGCTCAGGTTAGCTGAGCAATTATATATAGATTCCTGAAGTTTTCCCGCTGATAGTGGAGTTCAGTTTGGTGCATTTACACTACCAGTTACTTCACAGCTGTCTTGGGTATGGCTGTATTGGGCGCAGTTTCGTCCATGGACTGCAGTTGGTTGTGAGAACTGGTGGTTCTGGGACCAGCCCCATGAGGAGATACCAAGTAGAAACGGACCCACACTGAGAACAGTGTGGGACAGGACCCCCTTGCAAATCACCAGGTGCGGGAGCGCATGCTAGTCTTGCAAACCCTCCGTGCCCTGAGCATCCCCCGCGGCAGCGGGGGAGGCGGCACTGCCAGTAACCTCGCAGGTTAAGCGGAAGCCCCAGCTTAAGCAGGTGCCTAGGCGGCAGCACGTCAACACCCTGATGAATACCGCACC
>VZTH01017213.1:203316-263493 GCA_013397815.1 Aleadryas rufinucha | reverse complement strand
GGTCCGTACGCAGCGGGCACATCCCCGGCGCCCGCCGCCGCCGCCGCCTGCCCGGCCCGCCGTAACCTCCGCGCCCCGCGGCGGCTGCTCGCCGAGCTCCCGGAGCGGCGGAGGCGGTGGCGCTGCCAGGAGCTCCTTGGCTGTCCGACCACGGTTCGGTCTGCTGCCCTATTTGCCTCCCGCTGGCCCCGAAATCCTGAGAGGCTCTCGGTCAGCTGTTGCTTTCTTCATAATTTCCCCCCCCCGCCTCCATTTTTTGGAGGGCGTGAGGCTATCTCTCCTATTACAAAACACATTTTCTGTCCCTTCCTTTCCCCAGAAATCACTTAGCGTAGTTGAACAGATGGCCAACTTTCATATGAGGTATTTTGTCTATACTTGCAGCTATTTACTCAGGGACGATCAGAGAGGACATTTCGCTCACTTAGGAGCACGTGTTGTTGCTCTTATGCCTCCTCAGTATTAAGCACAAAAATTCATGCCAGTGATACCCTTGTCCTCTATAGGTGTCCAGAAGCAGGACCCAAAGGAAGGGTCACAGCTGAGCGTGCTGCCCCACTCGCTATAGTTACTTATCCCTGTCAGCCAAATGCCCCAGTCAGGATCAAGACTCACAGTGCAGTCCAAACCCCTATGTGCACATGATACTTTTCCTAGAGACCTTGTGTTATGCCACCTAGTTTATCAGAAACCCTAGCAGTATCTATGGATACCGTTAGGTTTTAGGAACAGCAATGTATAGCTGCAGCTACTCTTCACCAATTTCTTTGAAGTCTTTGGGGTCTTGTAAGAAATTGTTTTAAAAGAAGCATGGGAAAAGCAGTCAATTGCCTGTGGTTTGGTTGTGGGTTTTTTGTTTGGTTGGTGTTTTTTCCCCTCTTTGTGTTGTTTTCCTGTCCAAACAGCTAAATTAACATAAAGCCCAGTAGGGTAAAACTTCCTAAATACACCTACATTAATTTTGCTTAGTGCATCATGCAGTGCTGCTCTAGACTTCAATCATCAGCCCTCAGGGAGGATATGTGTGATTCAGCAGCAGAAGCAGATAACCCTTTGGGCTACTAATCTTTACAAACTAGCACTGCCCAATGCACCCTCTCCTCTAGGTTGTTAGGAGACACAGCTCACCCAGCTTCTGCTCAGCAGTGGCTGTAAACAAGTTTCAGGTACAGCAGGGGAGATTTCCCTTGTTATGCCAAGATAGAGACAAACACTTCTTATGACCTTCTTTTTCTCTTTCACTGGATTCTTATAATGCTGTTACACTATGCAAGCATTGTAAGCATCTCCTGCTAAAACTAACCATCTCTGACATTAAAACATTAAAACCTCTGTCAAACTTATCTGTGACAGCTGGGCTCTCTGAAGTGTTTGAGGGACTTTTTGTTTGTTTTTGTGGCTGACAGAAAACAGGAAGACAGTGACAAGTGGGACAATTTGTGATAGGAAAGATCTGTCAAGGAGACACACATTTTCTCCCTCAGAACTCTGCACCTCAGAGTTCTATAGCACCCCATCCCATCCATGTAGGAGAGCTTGCTTTGTCCTGTTGTGCAGTTTTCCTTTTCCAGTGGAGCAGGGTGCTGAGGGAGTAGTGAAAGGAGCTGGAAACCAGAGGGCATATTTTTTGAGTAATCCAACCAAGTCAACTTCTAAACTAGGCAGATATTTTTGGGAAGATGGTCTTCTTTCTCTGTAGAGGGGAGCTAGAATAACAGAAAAATCCATGCTGGTAAATTGCACCTAAAGTTCAGGTATCTAAGTGTGGTTAATTGTCACTTCTGGTAGTCTGATTATGTCTGCCATGGTGAGTGTTTCATCTGAAAATCTGAAGGGTAGCAAATGTAGATTGAGGTTCATCAAGGCAGAATTCAGACCATGCCAGGTCCTAAGGCTTTGCTCAAACTCCAGAAGGCTAAGTCTCTACTAAGCCAAAATATTTTAATATTTTGGTGTTTAAACCAGAAATAATCCACTGTTCTGGCAAGTGCTTGCCTCAGGTCTCCAAAGCACCAGTATGTTTTTATAGGTATGAAAGAGTACCGCCTTCATCCATACCTGACATTACTAGTCAAAAGTTTCCTGTGTGGGCAAGAACTGAACATTCTTCTCTCTTACGTAATAAAAATCCCATTCCTTCCAAGACGAGTGTATGTCGCAGGATAGTTCACATGTGTAGCTAATCCATGTAGTCTGTCTAATGGGAAAATGAAATACAGCATAACACATCACTGTAAATTTGACTCAGAATCAGATAATGTCACACTGGCGATGTAACATAGATTTTATCTAATCTGTTGTTTAAGGGTATTATTGGTTTGAGGGGCATTTAGAACTAGAACTGATACTTAGAAGAGAAAGAGCAGAAAGACTCGTTAATGCAAAATGTAGCAAGAGAGCAATTTTGCATTTCAAGCCATGGGCTTTTATTCTCTCTGCTCAAGCATATTAGAGCTTGAATTAATTACTAGTCTACTCGTGTTGATTAATAGTACTTACTGAGGACAATATGAAGGCCCTCTGACTTTGATGGGAAAGGAAAATTTTTCACAGTTTTCCTTTTTGCTAATACAGTTTTGCAGCAATACCTGTTGTCATTTGGTGTGTTTAGGGTATGCAGTCTGAGAGGTTATGGAACAGTTTTGCTTTTAGATACCTGCTTTCTTTAGCCGAATTATGTCAAGAATTGTAATCTTCTCTGCTGTGTTCTTGTCTATGAGGAGTTTTCATTCATTTACGGTCTTCCTTGTGATGAAGAGTGGCTTGCAGACTGTCCTCAATTTTAAGATCTGACACTAGCACAGAAGTCCTTAGGAAGTATTCAACTTCTTGCTTAGTGCAGTTTTTTTCTGACCAAGCTTCTTGCAACTTAGTTTGCTTTTGGCTGTCAAAGTATATCATATGCATTTCAATCCTGGGTCTGGAAGCATTGGTAACTTTTCAATGGGTTGAGAACTTTGTTAATTGGGAAGAAAGGGTATGAGAAAATGTTTCATATTCTGTCATAACTTACCCAGAAACTCCAGAATTGCTATTGGAGGAGAAAGTTAGTTATTGGAGAAAAAAGATGAAGGAGGTTTGGCCTTCTCTGCTCACCTGCACAGTGGTAACACAGAAAAAAAATCGTCAGGTTTTCCATTGCCCAGGTGAAGTCTGGGCTCTGTTAAAAAAGTTTGGTGAGGTCCATGTTGCTATGGTTTCTTTGTCACTACAATTATTTAGAACATTTACTCCCCCTCGCTACAAGTGGTCTTGAATAAACTGATGCTTTCTGGCTTGTGTCAAGCCCAGAGGCTTGTATCTTCCTTTAGCAGGGTACTCTGGACCATGATAAATACAAGGCGTGGAAAACTGAAGAGACAGTATTATAAATGGCTAGAAGCTTACAGCTTTTCTCCAAGTTATATCACTGAACTGCAATGCCAACTGAGTGTGCAGACAGGCTCAACGAATCTGCTGGCAGGCCTTCTTAGGGCATTGCCAGCACACTGAAAATACATGCAGCCTGGGCAGAGAAAGCTTATGCAGGAAAGCTGAAGTGGGGAATCAAGGTCTCCAGACTTGCCCCTCACAGAGGCACTGCCCTGACTTAGGGTGCTGTTAGAGCAATAGCAGAAGGGCTCAGGCCCCTGAACCTGTGTCAGCCCAACCTTCTGCCTGCCCAGCCTTAGTGCTGGGCTAAGTAACGTGGGGCTAGTGCAGTGAGAGAAGGGAGTCAGCCCTGAAAAAATCCTTCTGTGGAAGCTCTGTTTTTGTCAGTAACGTGGGGTACCAGCATGTAAGCTGCCCAGCCCCTTTGTCAAGTGTTTCCAGACATCTCAGGGAATGTGAGTTTTCAGGTGGTTCTGCTTAGCAGAGAAGACTAGGGCGAGGTTGCTGGGTTTGAAAGGACAAAGTGTGAGAAGATGTGGAGTATTTCTAAGAAAAACCCCTTGATGCGTGCAAAGACTTGACAGTGCTGCAAACTGTGGCCTTGGGTTTTGTCTGCCACTCTCTAGTGGTAGGAAGAGCAAGGCTTCACAAGCATCTGGTGCCAAAACACCGAGAAGGAAGAGGGAAGGGCATCAAATGGGTCTCAACCATCATTTCAGTGATGTGACCTCACTGCAGACAGCAGCATTGTTCTGAACACATCTGCACTAGAGCTCAGAGTAGAGAGGTTGCGGTCATTGACATAGAAAATAAGTATCTCCTGGAGGGTTTAATTTAGAATTAGATAAAATGCCAGAGTTTGGAGACTGCTTGATAGAATAAACAGCACAAAGTTCAGATAAGATTAGTGTGGCTGAGCAGAACCTTTGACTGTATCCTGGTAGCAGGCTTGGTTGCCAGAGGAAGAAATGGTTTTCATCATTTTAAAGACCAGTCTGCAGGTGAGAGCTTGGTTGGGAGGATTAGAGGTCAGTCTGAGGCTTGCTAAGTTTAAATTGATATTCAATATTCATAAAGAGATATCAGAACACAGATCACTATTTTAACATGAATTGAAGATGAGTTTGGGAGATGAAATGAAAGCTGTGATTTCTGGCAAAACCTGCCCACTTCTAGAGGTAAACTATTGCTTAGAAGGAGTGACAACTTCTTTTAGTGTTTCCAGTCCAAAACATTTATGTGCTGCTGGTATGCTTGTACATTTTTCTGTGAGGAAAGCCTCTCTCCCTGTGTGCAATGCCTGAATTCTCCAAACATTCCACACAATCTTCAGAGCAATTTTGAGAGTGAATCCTTTAAAAAGCATGCGAGTGCGTTCATGTTTTTTTGAATAAACGAGATTAGTCACCATTCAAACTTTTTTGAATTAACACTACAAGTACTACTTGACTGCAGCCATGGGAATGCAAACAGAATGGTGAGAACATAGCAGTACAGCTGTCCAGTAAATACTGCGTGTGTATAGAAAGACATTCCCACTGTGAAATAAATCCAGAAACTGTTTTGAACTTTGTGCAAATATTGATGGCTGGGAATGGCTGAACAAAATTTTTATCTTTCGTGTAGATATGCCACAGCCTGCTAAGCTGTGCATGGATTTTAAAACTTTAATCTCCAGCAAAGCTTGTGAGCTAACTCTTGAATCTGAAATTGTCTATTTGTGATTGTAGGCTTCTCAGATTTCTGGAAAGGCAGTAACTGAAAAAGGAGGGGCAAAAAAAGGTTGAATGAAACAGTTTGAAACAGCATTCATAAGTAAAAAAGAAAAAAGGATCCTATGCAGCTGATATTTCAGAATACTTCAGCACTGCCCCCCAAACGGGGCAGCTCATTTTTCATCTCCTCTACTGAATCAAAGCTACTGAGTTTTCACAAAAACTTTTTGGGTGCTTGGTCTGTGAATGTCTAGCCACAAAACTCACAAGAGAAGCTACTGGGCATCTGTGACAACACATTCTACTTTAGGCTCTTAAGTAGCAATTTGTTATTCTGAAAGTAAGGCGAGTTAAATGCAGAGCTGTGGAAAACTTTCCTCCAAGGGTCTCCCCTCTTTCAATATATGTGTAAGCATCTGATAGCCCTTTGAGGCAGGTGGTTATAACCAAAAGCAAAACAGTGAAGAACAATTGTGTCTCAGGGTGTCAGGATCTGGAAATGCTATGAATTCTTACCAAATCAGTGTTATGCTAACATTCCAAAAGTAACAAGAGTGAATGTGCCTTTAACAGTACTGATAGTTTATCGTGTTCCGTTATGATACAAGAAAACAAACCAAGTGTCAGTATTTTGTATGAGTCATTCTGATTGTGCAAAGAGCTGCTCGAATGTGCTTGAGGTGTTTGAGTTAACCCTCAGTTGCTCCCTTAAGTTCCCTCAAGTTACCTCTCCTGGGTTCGGCGAGGGAGGGGGTCTTGTTGCAGGTCTAGAAAATCGACAGCGGCAGGCTTTTATCGGGAGAGTTACGGTACCGGTGCCGGGGATGCGGCGGCGCAGCAGGGGCAGCACAGCCGAGAGGAGACGGATTGCGGTGCTTGCGTGCGGAGGCGGCTGTGAAAGTGCTGCTTTAAAAATAAAGAAAACAATCGAACTAACAGTGAAAGGGGGAAAGGGGCCGTTGGTGACCCGTGAGGAAGGAAAGAAGAGCTGGAGGAGGGGTGCGGGTTTCGCTGCCGGTGCCCGCGGTGGCCGCGAGGTGGTGCGGCGGGAGCGCTGCTGCCCGCGGAGCTCCGCAGCGGGACGGACCCGCAGCCTCCGCACCTTCCCTCCTCGGCCCTTGTGCTGAGCCGTGGGGGAGGGATCCGCTCTGAGAATGTTCTTCAGTCCTTTGGCGTTGTGGGTGCTTCACCAGTATCAGAGGATGGTTCAAGCGGAGGTTGTTAAGGCTGTTGTGTTGTGCTGAAGGTCAGTGGATGGGCGGTAATCAGGTAGAGAAGCTGTGAGGGAGACTTTGGTCCTGAAAAACACTCTCATTGATCTCATGCAATGTGACCATGAAATCGTCTAGTGTGAGGTTACAGGGATGCTTTTCTTCTCTTTTCGTTCATTCTCTCGCGTTCTTTAATTTCTTTCATTCTTTCTTTCCTACCACACTTCTTCTATCCCTTCCCTATCTTCTTCCCTTCCTTGTCCTTTCTCTCCTTCTGTTCCTTCTTCCCATCCTCCTTTCCATCCATCTGTCCTGCTGTCCTTTTATGCATCCCTTTTTGTCCTTCTTCCAACCTTTTTTCTCCCTCCTTTCTTTTCTCCATCTTTCTTTCTTCTCTGTTATCCCTCCATCCTTTTCCTTCTTTTTTCCCCTTCTTCCTGTCCATCCCATCTGCTCTATTTCTGTTGATGAAGAAAAAAAAAGACAATAAAAGGAAAGTAAAACAAGATATTTCATAAGGGACTGATAGACATCTTTAACATAACCTCCTGCCTGGAGTAACTGCTGGTTTTTCATTTATGCACAGAATACTGCTTGTGTCTGGTTTTGTGTTTCTGGTTGTGTAATTTTCTGTGGCAGCATTATATTTGGGGAGAAATTGACTGTGTTATGTAGTTTGTTCACTGTGGATCATTTGAATCCTAGCTCTGACAACCAAGTCCACAGGCTTCACAGGTCAGGGAGGAAGAGGGAGATGTTAATCTACTTGTGACAGTTCACTTGGGAGCCTTTACTCAGTCTCTCTGTGCATCTCTTCCTCATGTTTTATGACCTCATGGTCCTTCCACGTCTGTAAGCAGGCGGAATCCAGGTCAGGGAGTTTGGGCTTGGCATTCAGGAATGGACTCAGGCTGAGCCTTGCTCAGTGCCTTTCTCCTGCATTAACAGCTTTCATTTCACCCTTGAGTCAATCATATGCCATGACCTATGGCTGATGGTTAATCCCTTTGAAGACAGCTACCGAAGCACGAATGCATACTTAAGGTGACTAAACAGAGTGCCTAGTAACATCCAGTTGCAGAGGTGATAGATAGGGGTTGTTATCACTGCCATTACTGTCAGAAGAGTTGAATTCTAAATCCAGTAGTGGGAGACTTGGTGTGTATGTGTGTGTGCATGTGTGTGAGCACATGCAGGTGCGATATTTTAGTGGGATTTATTGACTATTTAGTTGGCTTCTACAGTTATAGACTATTCAGTTTTCCTTTGGGAAAGTCCATTGGACTTAGAAAAAAGGGGCTGTTCTGTCAATGCCACATTGCACCTGTAAATGAAACAGCACTGAAAACTGCTCTGAGTTATTGTACTGTATTTGGAATGGGTGGCTCTGTTATTCTGTGAATATATTTTTGCATGTCCTTTTGAATTGCACCAAGTAAACTGGTAATGTCTGTGTCATCACAGTCATTGAGCTCTAGCTGAAATCTCTTTCAAGCCGTCCTTCAAAGTGCCCTCTGTGGAACAAGCTCCCATTGCCTAGGATCATACAGTCTTTGCATGTCCAAGGTCACAACAGATCACAGTCTGATCACAGAAACCAGAGTCTCCTGACTCTCAGTCTAAGCTCTATCTTCAAAACCTGAAACACCCTGGTTTCTAACACATGGCCATAACATACAGGTATCACAAACCTGTTACTTAACCTTTTTTTTTTTCATGTCAAAAAGATTCCTTTCCCTTTGTGAAAATAAGTTTCCTGGAGGGCACTGTGCATTGTTGATATGTCTACTTCAAGGGAAGTAGAAAGAGGTAGCAGGCACATTGCTGTCCCGCTGGAACTATGCAGCCAGCCCTATGGCAGTAGCTGTTTTCACAGGGTGAATATGGGGATGAAGGGCATTGGAGAAGATGTCAGGTGTGCCATTGTGCCAGACCACAGGTTCAGGGAGAGTAACTGGCAGGATTTGAGACACCCTCAGAGAAAAGATTTTATTGGAAAGGTTTTCCACCAGCCTGCTTCCAAGCACAGCATGTACCTTTGCAAGAACGGAAGAGAAACCTCCCATGCAGAGCTTCCCCATTCCAATGGGAACAATATGACCTGTATAAAACTGGTGTCCCAGGGCAGCCAGTGCCTCCTTCTTGTTTCTGCGCACTGCTGTACTTCTGCAACGATCCATGCCAGCTTTAGAGCAGTGTACTGATCATCTCAAGAGAAGTTACATTAGGACAAGTTAGCTAAGCCTTTGAAAAACAAACCTTGAAACATAGTAACTGCTAGTTGACCCTGTTCTTGGAAAGAGTGGACTGGAAATGCAAAAGTACAAACTGCCTTGTAAAGACTGTGTTCTCTGTCAAGCTCTAGAGGATGGATGCAGCTGCCAGTACATTTGTGGGGTTAGTTAAAAAGCAGTGCTTTTAAAAGTCAAGGCACTTGTGCTGAGGAAGAACTTGCCTGGTCATGTGGAGGATTTCTGTCCCTCATAGCATCTGAGATGAGGATTGGCATAATTTTTGAAAGACGGGCTATAGTTCAACCAAAAGCTATGGGCTGAATGCAGAAATTACTAGGTGAGGGTTTTTCTTCTATTACAAGCTTCTAGTCTGGCAGATATTCTGAGCAAGTTATTGCCAGACTTAGTGTTGTAGATTCCAGCAGTCCTGACCTAATCTCTTTTATCTTGGTACATTTTGATTTAAATGCAACTTTTACTTAAGCATGTTGTTCATGGCATGTGAGAAGGTACTGCAAACGTATGAAAGACTAGGTATAAATGCTGGATGGTAAGATGAACTGTGGAAAAAGAGAGACTGATTTATCAACCAGACTGAAACTGATGTTAAGCACAGGTTTTCCTGGCTTTGTGAAGTGCCAGCAAGGTCAGAAACTGGAAAACTATTTCAGAGCAATAACAACAATCTGAAGTGAGAGCAGGGAGGATTTTGAAACAAGATCAGAGAGAGGGATTTAAAATAGATAACTGTCCTGTTAACTCAGATCCATTCCTAGGTTATTTGGCATTGATATGCCTTGATTATTTTTCCCATGTGTGAGCGAGGATGTCTCTCATCCCACTCTGTCCTCACACTTACAGTGAAGACCACTTCTCCTTGGTGAGTAGCCTCTTTGCGGGGACCATCCTACCATCATCCCTCATCCTAGCTGCAAGGTCCCCCTGGAGGCTCATGTTAGTTCCATAAATGCCAGAACCTGTTGGTCTCAGCAGACGTTGTTCTTGCTTCCATCCCCAAATTTGCCATCTTCTCTCATCCCTCCTCCAGCTCCCACCTGACTTTTAGAAGCTGATAACAATAATCAGGCCAGTTTCCAAGCCTGGAACAATTGAGTTTCTAGGGAGATTGCATGAGGGGAATGGATTCTTTGGCTGCACTATGAGTTGTACCTAACAGCAGGATGAAGGCAGAACTTGTTAAGGGAATGTCATCTTCACTGCTGTCCACAAAAAAAGAGCAAGGGAGGGGATATAATTTCTAAGAGCTGTTGAGAGAGAAGTAGCTTCATTTAGGCATTTTGTTTTAAAGGTATGGAATTAATTGCTACTGGTGGCATTGTTTCCTCTTGAGGGGAGGTGCAAAGACAGATTCCCAGGACACCAAAGATCCTGAGGATTGCTTAGTCCCAGGGTGGATTTTTAAACGCTTCTCATGGTTCACTCTAGGCTTCCATGATTTTTCCTCAAGTTGCCTTTGAATGCAAGTGCCATTAAAGCTGAAGTAAGCTGCTAGGTCTGTATAGCTCCTGTTCTGTCCAGGGTCTCTAGTTTGAGTTCTTAGTGTCTGTTTCCCTTTGATTCCCAAAAGGTCAGACTTCTCTCCAGTGAGAAGTTGTGCCAAGTGATTGCCACCACAGTGAGCTTGCCTGAAGGTACCTCCATGGCACTGACAAGAGGGAAACAGCATGAAAATGAGATGAAATGGGAGGAGGACATGTAATGGGTAGGAGAGATGGTGTCCGCTGCTCTGCCTGATGTTCCCTCTCAAACGCACAGGTGCTTTTGCTACACATGGTATCCTGTTGTTGACTCACAGCTTTTTTTCCCCTTAAATCAGTGATGAAAGGTTTTCTGCCTCCGGGCATGTGGGTCAAAATCACCAGCAGCAAGTTGTATCCAATCCCTCTTACCCATCACAGACAGTTCTGGGGACACCGTGTCTGTGTATCACTCTGTTGTGTCCACAGCTAAGCCCTGAAAGGAAAATGATCTTCCAGCTTACTTACACACAAGTTGACCTTTAAGGAATGCATTGAAACTCCTTGAACATCACTGGGAGTATTTGCAGACTTAAGCTTAAGCACTTTCCTAAGCACTCTGGTAAATGGAACTCGCTGGTGTGCCTAGGTCTAGGTTTCCCCTTCTCTCACCCTACACGGAGAGCCATATATTTTAAACTCTAAGCAGGCCATCCTAGGTGTCCTTCAGCAAGTCCTAAAAAGGCCAGGTAAAAATGCAGTTAAACACACTGCAAATTATTTAAACTGGGAATAACAAAAGGACTTCTGTCCTGCAAAAATTAGCTTTGGAAGAAATTGATATAATGCACTATATCATGTCTGCTGGCCTAGAGATAAAAAGCAGAGAAAGATAATTGAATTGAATGTCTAATGTTTGCTGTCGAGGTTAGTGGTTAACTCATCTGATGTGTGAAATCGGGTACCTGTACGTTTGGAATTGTTTTGGCATCTTTTTCATCTTACCCTCTTTATAACAGCAAAGTGATAGTTTTTACTCATTCTATTCTAAACTACTTAGCTTTCACACAGAGAAGGCAAACTTCTCTTTTTTTTTTTTCCCCCCAGAGTCATGCTAGAGCAGTATCAGTGTAAACATATATGTTGACTTGTGCACACACATGCACTCCAGCCCATCACAACTGCAGCAAGAGAGGAGTTAATTTTGAATGCTCAAGACCTCCTATAGTTATATTATGTCACAGAATTTATCCACTGGGGAAGTTTCAAGAAAAGAAAAGGCTTTCTTTCTAAGCCATTTTTAACTTCCAGTTCCATAAAAGTGATGGAGCTCCTGCAGAGACCTCCCTGGGGAGTGGTCCTGTGAAATATGCCAACAGCTGGATGGCACAAATTTGGAAAACACTGCTGTCTTTAAAGAATAGAACTGAAAGCCACTGTGAGAAAGCAGTGTATTTTCCCAATAACCCTTTTAATTCTGTATTAATGTTATAGAGAGGAACAAATACATCTACTTTTGATAATGTGGGGAGACAAGCTCTTCATGGAAAAGCAGAAATCTTACCATGGCTCAGCAGGGAAGCATAGAAATGTCCAAAAGAGTAAGTTCACTTTGATTTTTTTTTTTTTAAAGCTGCAGTTGGTTAACAACTTCCTTAACAGATTAAAGAAATACCAAGCAGCCTCAGAATTGCCTTGTATCATGGCACATTTCATGATGCTTCTCACTATCAGTTTCATGGCAAAACACAATTCATGTCAGATCAATGCCAAAGACTCAAGGCACAAATAAGAGCTATAAATCACTTGGAAGTTGAGGGATAAGGAACAACTTGAGGTATTTAGAACTGAACTTAGTTTGAGAGGCTATTTCCTTGCAGAAAACCATGGTGACTGCTGGCTCTAAACCAGGGAGTAGATAAGATAAAAGGCATAAGACATCATTACCCTCACGGTGTTTGCACATCTCCCGACCATCAACAGGGTACATGTCTGTCCAGTAAGACTACTCGAGGGTTGTCCTCACTGTTCTAGTGGAAAGCCCCACCTCACCAGACCCAGGTCCTGCCCAGGAGCCTATCAAGGTTTCAGTCCACCTCCAAGCCCCGTCGGAGGAGCAAGAGGCAGCTTTTGAATCTGCATCACACCACAAAGGCTCCCAAGTATCTCACCTGGCCCAGTGGTACCTGCTTCCACTGCAGCTTGCTGACCTGTAGGGCTTTACTATGTCCAAGGGTAAGCCAGCCAATCATTCCTGGTTACTTTTTTTTTTCTTTCCTGTCACCCATAATCAGCTGTAGCTGAATATGGGATACTAGGCTAGTTAGATTTTTGTCTGATCAGAATGGTCATTTTTATGTGTGCCAAAATATGCTTGAGGATGAGGCAAAGAGTGGGCATGTGGGCCTGCTTGACAAGGGAAATTGTTGGGCGTGGAGGGTTTTCAAATGAGGGGAGGAAGTGCACTTGACCAGGAATTAATCTATCAGCTTTTCAGGGCACCTTCCTTAAGCAGTTGTCTATTTCTCATGTTCTCAGTGCTCTGCTTCTGTCCTGTGTCTGCTATATCTCTTTCCCCAGAACCACCATCCGCATTTCTAACTCAGTTCTTGCCTGAGCATGCTGTATATAATGTTTCTGCGTAGGAATGTGGGGGTGGAAAGACCACATGAGGTTTTAAAGTTTTTGTGGAGTTGCAATTTGATCCAAAAAGTGAATTACCAGGTGCTTCTCAGAGAGGGATTGGGGGGCTATATTTAAACACGTCATTTAGTAAGGCCTTTTATTCCAGAAGATAATCAATTCCATTTATTCTCTAAATGTGCATTTCTTTTACCATAGCGTAATTCTAGGATGATGTTTAAACTGATCAATAGATTGAACTTAACAAATTAAGAAATAAAAAAATAGTAAGACAATGCTACATATAACTTTTCCTAAGAAATAGGATTTTACCAGACTACTGAGCAATAAAACTTTAAAAAGGCAATACATTTCAGATATTTGTTTTCATAAATTTACCTCTACTTTGCAGAGAAGGGGGAGAGGAGGGGTACTGCTCCAATAATCAGCATGTGAACTCTCAGGGCCAGGGTGGATATAGCGTCAGTCAGCAGGCTTTAATCAAGATGGGGAGGCAGAGAAGCTTCAGAGAAGCTTTGTAGCACTCTCCAAGTATATGTTCTGTGGCTGAAATGGTTGTTACCTCTCAGGGAGGCTTCTTGTAACAGAAGGTTCCTATGAAAGGGCGTTACACCCCTGTAAGCTGTAAGCAAGGATGCAATTGGTCATGAATTCGCTGGGGGGCTGCTGGATCTGCTCCTCAGCAGACAGAGCTGCTGGAACACAGGTTATCTTTTATTTCTGCTGTGTTTCTGAACAGAGCTATTGAGCACTGCTCCCCTGCCCGTTTGTTCAGGCATTCAGCAGAGAGAATCAAATGGAGGCAAAAACAACACTGCTTGTGCATGCTTGGGAGGCAAGCGTCTGTGGTCAGTGATCTGCTTATGCAGGGACACCTGGAAAGCTCATCCAAATGAGCTTTTAAAGTGCATGCATTAAGTCATATTGGATCAGTGATCACTTGGGTTTTTTTATTATTTTTAGCTCTAAACCAGAGAGAATTAAGATCACCTGATTTCTGAAGGTGTGTCCCCTCCAGAGTGTAACTGAAATACTTTAGATTCACACTTTGCATTAGTTCAGCAAAAGTTTTGCAGTCTATCCTTTCACCAACAGCCCTAAAATGCCTTCCCCTTGCTGAGGAGCCCAGGATAACTTTCTAGCCCCAGCCAGGGGAAACCAGAGGCCCAGCCTGCAGTGCTGCTGTGGTATTACACATGAGATGTTACCCAAAGGCAGGGAGAAGTCAGCTTGGGACCATGTTCAAGGGGATGGGAGAAGTGTTGGAAAAGTAGGGACAGGACTGGCATTTGTGGGGCTGGACATCAAGCAGTGGGAAGTGAGTGAATAGAGAGGTCTTGGTGGAAAGCTAAAAAAGGAAGGAGGAGAGTGAGAGCACAGAACTTGCGGAGCAAGGCATGTCTGAGAGATTAGGCTGCGGGAAGAGTAGGGGGGAGGCACAGGGTCATTTCTGGCTCACTGAGAGACTGGAAGTTGGGAAAGGGGGGACACTGGGACGTGACCTACCCACAACAAGGGTGGGATGAGTGGAACAGAGAAGAAAGATGGCCTTGCGGGGGGAGGAAAAAACGCTGTCGATACAGGTGGTGTTGGACAGCCCTACTTCCCCTGAGGTTAGCAAGCAAAGTGACTTCACTGACCACCCTCATCATCTTTTCCTTGCCTGCTTAGCCACGTTGTTGCCATGCAGTGATGATGGCAACCCCAGTTTTTGACTGGCTGTTCTAGGATGGTAGCTGTAATGATAGCAGTAGTGAGTATTGACAAGAGGGGAGGGGAAGGCAAGCAGCTGTGGAGCAGGGGAAGTTGCCTGAGTACAGTAATCGTCTTTGGCAGGTCAAGGGTGAACCGAGGCCTGGGGGAGTTGTACAATGCCCAAGGCTAGCAAAGTGGTGTTATAATAAACCCCAGATGTTTCCGCTATTTACAATGTGTATGTTACGTTTAAACCTGAAAATGCATCCTAGGATCTGGTGGGTAGGGAAACAGTTATTAGCTGCTTGGAAACGACTTGCTGGTAATGTATCTGTTCCCCTTGATATTAGCTGTTGCCTGTTTAAAATATAAATCTTCTAAGAAGAGACCTTTGCGAGCAGCTTCTTTGCCAGACCGGTGGTTCCATTCGGCTTCATGAGAAACAGCACCGTTCCCCCTGACGGGTTTCTGCGAGGCTGCAGCCTGGGCACAGCAGCCCTGGGAGCCGTGCTCACAGCTGGCGTGCGTTGGTGTGGGAGAGGCATCGCTGTCAGGCAGGAGAGCACGGCCAACCACAGGTGCGCAGAGAGCTCTGTTTAATTTCCCCAGACTAATTGTTTTAGAGCTGGGAGTCAGAACCCTTGCGGTATGTCATAGGCTACAGCAGAACTTTGAATAAGCATTTAAGAGAGGGATAGGATTTAGCTGATCAGGCTTTTATGCCAGAACAATGGCTTGTCTATAAGAGTAAATTAGTCAGCTAAACTGCAAATTTGTTGCCAAATGGTTGCTTTGCATAGACCCTCCAGGTGATCAGTCCTACAGATGATCCAGGCAAAGCATTCAAAATATTAACATTTAAAGTGAATGAGTTCAACTGTGGGAAGGCCTGGAGTGGAGGCTCCTGTTCAGAGATTAACCATTCTGAGTGAATTACACCAAAGCCACACAAATTTGGAAAAGACATTTTCACTTCAGTGTTTTATTGGTTTTAACTAACCCAAGAAAAATGCACACCTTCAGTAAATCCTTATTAATTCCTCACTCATGTCCTCTGCCTGCCCTTGCTTCTCTGTCCACCAGTTTGCACCGTGCCACAGTCATGCATTGTGTGTACACTTGGGGTACAAAAGGACTTGTCTGGACCCTTCACCACAGGGTGTACTGAGACTAGCCCTTTGTGTCAGGAGTGGAAGAGGAGTGCTTTAAGATAGGTTGTACAAAAGTATTGCTGAAGATCAGATAACCGTTTGCAAGGAAAATGGGCAGAAATTGAGTCCTCACCCAGATGCACCAGTGTTGTGCTGAGAACCCTTTTGCCCAGGATACCTGGGATATGTGGGAGAGTTGAGTAGTCACATTACACAGCATTTGTCATGTCTTGATATGGGTTTTGGGTCTGCATAGAAATGAATCTTGAGGCTTGGGGAGAAAACGATGCTGATTTTGAGGTTTTGTTGCATTTTTCTCCCCTATTTTCTGTTCCTGCTTCAAACAGTCCCTGTGCAGCTATTCCCTCACAAGTCTACTGTGACTTCTCTTAAGGGTGATGTCTTTTCTTCCTGAACTTTACTGTCCTCCCACATCCCACATGCCTGTGTTAGACTGCTTTTCTTGAATTTTAGCCCTAATGGACATGTTCCTGCCTAGCCATCCAGTTTTACAGTATTTCACATCACACCTCATAAGGGATCCAGTACAAGCATTCTGCTAGGCAGAGTGCCTGCACGATGTGAAGGACTCTCTGTACCTTTCTCTGATTCACTTGGACTCAGTATTGTGAGTGAAGGACCATTCATGTCAGTGGTTTCTAACGTGATACTTCAGTTTAAAATGCAGTTAAGCCACACTAGTCAATATGAATTCAATGCCTGAGGTGGCTGAGTGTAAAATGACCGGAGTTCTGTAAATTCACATCCCATCCTACTAACTAGCTTCCCCACATGAAAAGTTAAATGTGTAGAAATGTCATCTGCCTGAGATCCTTTTTGAATGCTAGATTCATCTGTTTTGCTGATTGCAAAAATGTTTTTTTGGTGTTTTTCATCTAATTCAATGTGATGACCAAGTGATAGTGAAACTACTGAACAAGAGTTAAAATAGGGGAAAAAAGTATTTTTCTTTCTCAATCTATGCCTAAAACTGAGGTGATTTCCTTTTTTCAGGACGTGATGACCATTTTCTCAAATGTGACTCATAAAGTCACTCCTAGTACTTACTTGTTGAGTGATTCTGTTGAATGTGAATTCAAAACATGTTTTAATAAAATTTCTGCTTTTCTCCTCTCTCAGGGATCTGCTAGATTCAGCTAATGCCAAGTCCTTGTCTTTTTCTGTATTTTGATCTTTATGTATCTCTCTGCAGAATAATCAATAAAATAACTAATACATCAGATAACACATTATTTTCCAGCCTAAAATTGAAAGTGTAAGAATTTATAATGTTCTTACAGCATATCCTCAGAGCTTGGAAAACTTGAGTTATCAAACTGAAAATAAGGGCTGTGCTTTATTATAAATAAGGGTGTCATAAGAGTTAGAAGCCAGTGACAATCTTTCTCCCTTTTTTCTTTTTCTTTCTGGAGAAAGAATGGGGTATAAGAAAAAGATGTTTAAAAACTGTTGTTTAAGTTCAGTGCTTCCTCTGATTACTTAAATTATGTTTAGATTGGGGAAACAAGCTATGGGGATAAACAGCTGTCAAACATCTCAGTATTATCAAAAACAATGCTATCTCATGAGCACTGATAAATACTGAAGAATTAAATTAAGAACTTCTCTCTTTTTTTGTTTGTTTTTTGTTTTTTTGGGGGTTTTTTGTTTTGTTTTTTTTGTTTTTTTGTTTTTTTTTTTTAATTCTACTGAGAAAGGTTAGGATGAAAATACTGTGAGAAAGAAGGTACCTGGCCCTGGAGCTATTTCCCTTTCTGGGTATGGAAACCTTGGCTTCCATGACTATTTTCTGTGTTTGGTATGTATTCAGTCAACCCTGGACAGGTCTGCAGAGGTTAAAGATGGAGGTGCCGTGCACTGCCAGCAGAGACAATCACTTTGTTGGTGATTTGCTGGATTTAGAACCTCCTCTATTCACTCTCAATTCATGTGAGAGTTGTTGATGAGAATCCCTGAATACACAGTGTATTCGTCTTCCTCCATCGCAAAGAGCTAGATTGTTCCGTAGGCTTCAGGAAAACACTAATTTGATACTGCTTTTTCTTAATCTTTGATCTGTTCGTTTGCTACTGGAAATTCATGAAGCTCATGAAATAAGCAGTATGTAAAAAGATCAGACCTGGAAATAATGTCTTGAAAAGTTCAAAGCATGCCTTAAATTCTTTCCAGAAGCAGAGAATAAAATAGAAAAATACGGTAGACTTTCAGTGTAATTATACTGTTGGGGTTTTTTATTATGTTTTTCAGCCACTTTGAGTTTTACGATGTGTCTCAGTAGCCAGAGACAGATTCAGAATGCGTTAATACTCTGAAAACCAAATACTTACTGTCTACAGAGCATTTTGCTCTATTAATTGTTTCAATTTCTCTTAGCAATGATGGTGTCCTGCTTGGTTACTTCCTACACAGAATTCCCTTTGCAGCCAGAAGGGGGACTCAGGATATTAAATTTCAGCAGATGCGGTGAACTCATCCTTTATGTTCTTTTTTTCTGAACATTGTTTTCTGATATTATTGTGATTCTTCTTCCATCAATCTTTTATGGCTTTCATTTTCATAGCCTTCATTATTATGTATTTAACAGTGTGGGACAAATTTTGCAGAAGGAAATACCGAAATGGACACTTGGACATGTCGGGAACCAGGTTCCAGTCCATCAGGAAGCGGTTTGGTGTATCTCTTCTTTGTCTGTTTATCACAGGGATTTTCAGCCCCTGTGTTGCTGCATTTTCCCAGAGGTATATCTTCCCTCCAGTGTGTAGGCAGGATCTCAGACTGTAATTAATAAGGGAATATTCTGGCTGTTGTGATACCCAAACATAAGAGTGTGTGACACCCAAGAGAGAGTCCTGGTCTGCTCAATGGACTTCAGACCATCATATAGCTCATGACAAAAGAGAATAAATGAGCATTTCTAAGCAGAGGTATGCATATTGTTTCATGTGCAGTGGAACAGTCTGTGAGAGAATAGCCAAAAGTAAAAAAACCCCACCAAACTGTAGAAAAGACAAAGTGTGTGAATACATTATTTTAGGTAAACAGCAGACAGCTTTTGCACAGTACTAAGAAGTGAATCCTACCTGCCACTGGGTTTCTTGTGAGACAGCCCTGTTGTCTGTAGTCATGTCACCTTGCAAGACTGTGTCTTACAGGAAACTTAATACACCTGCCAGTTCTGCTGCTGTGATTGCATAAATTTCCCATATAAACCCCTGTTTTTCAAAACCTTTTTAGGATCAAGCTTTTATCTCTGATTTATTTGTGTAATATGAGTTTCATTCTCATGTCTTCTAGAATATCTGGACAAAAGAGATGGCTGGCAACCCCCTAGAGTTCAGCACAGTTGGGGAGAAAGTTATGCATTCTGCCTGTTACATGCTATTTTCAATGAAAATCTAGATTGGAACTTGACATGTTACCATCTTTTTAGGATAATGTGGTTTTGTTTGGTTTATGAAAGACTGGTCTTTGGGGGATTTTTTGTTTTGTTGTTGGGTTGTTTTGGTTGGTTGGGTGGTTGTGTTTATGCTTTTTTCTTCTTTTTTTCCTTCTTTTTTCTTCTCTCTCTTCTCTCTCTTCTCTCTCTTCTCTCTCCTCTCTCTCCTCTCTCTCCTCTCTTCCCTCTCTTCCCTCTCTTCCCTCTCTTCCCTCTCTTCCCTCTCTTCCCTCTCTTCCCTCTCTTCCCTCTCTTCCCTCTCTTCCCTCTCTTCCCTCTCTTCCCTCTCTTCCCTCTCTTCCCTCTCTTCCCTCTCTTCCCTCTCTTCCCTCTCTTCCCTCTCTTCCCTCTCTTCCCTCTCTTCCCTCTCTTCCCTCTCTTCCCTCTCTTCCCTCTCTTCCCTCTCTTCCCTCTCTTCCCTCTCTTCCCTCTCTTCCCTCTCTTCCCTCTCTTCCCTCTCTTCCCTCTCTTCCCTCTCTTCCCTCTCTTCCCTCTCTTCCCTCTCTTCCCTCTCTTCCCTCTCTTCCCTCTCTTCCCTCTCTTCCCTCTCTTCCCTCTCTTCCCTCTCTTCCCTCTCTTCCCTCTCTTCCCTCTCTTCCCTCTCTTCCCTCTCTTCCCTCTCTTCCCTCTCTTCCCTCTCTTCCCTCTCTTCCCTCTCTTCCCTCTCTTCCCTCTCTTCCCTCTCTTCCCTCTCTTCCCTCTCTTCCCTCTCTTCCCTCTCTTCCCTCTCTTCCCTCTCTTCCCTCTCTTCCCTCTCTTCCCTCTCTTCCCTCTCTTCCCTCTCTTCCCTCTCTTCCCTCTCTTCCCTCTCTTCCCTCTCCTCTCTCTTCTCTCTCTTTTCTCTTTCCTTTTTCCTTTTTTTTCCATTTTTCTTTTACTCTTTTCCTCTTTCTTCTTTTTTAAGACTAGTTAAAGAAGGAAAAGACTGGCACTGTGTAAGAATTAGTTCAAAGTCTATGCAGATAGTCCCTAAGGGAGATTTGAATCTGTTTTCATTCTTGATCTGATCTAGCCTGGGGAAGCATCCTTCCTGTGCCTGATAAGGAGCAGCCCCTCCTCTAACAGATTTTGAAGTTACTTACTTCAGATAGCTTCAGAGAGGCACAGTGGCCACATGTGATGAGGCTGGAGAATTTATTTTATTTCTTGTTCTCCGAGAAATATATAAGCAATCTGCTGGGTAGCTGCAGCATGACACCAACACCACAGGGTGGGAACCTTCTTGTTTTTCCCAACCTGGACTTTTTCCTGGGGAGTTGTCTCAGGGCACTCTTGTGTGAGACTTCTTATTCTATTGTTATAGTAAGGATTATGTAGATTGCTGCCTTCCTTGCAGCTCAGCTGTCCAAACCTGTACAGACCTGGTTTGAGGTCTGGTGCGACTCTGTGAAAACAGCTTTGCTGCAGATTGGTTTGCAGTTGTTCCGTTAGTGCTCTTCAGCAATTTCTCAGCAGCAAAAAAGCAGATTTTATGCTGCATGCTGTGTGTATGAAATCCATTTGATCCATGACTGAAGTTGGTGGCTTGGATAGGAAGTAAAAGCAAAGTTTCCTGTTGCACAAATGGCCACAAACAGAAACTTCTAATAGAAATTATGTGGAACAGATAAATCACAGAAGATGATATACAAAAATCTCCAGCTCAGTAGTAGAAAAGCGATTGTATTGTGCTCAAGTCTCTTTTCCCTGAGTGTGAAATGAAATGGAGGCTTAGAAAGGGATGGGGCATTTGTCTGATTAGTCCTTTTGTGCAGAAGTTTATAATCACATTGATGTCTTTCTACCCTGAATGATGAATGCATGTATGAGTGTTAACACACAAAGTCATTGTCATTAAAGTCAGATTTCTTAATTCTGTTGAAGCAGAGAGAGCATTGCTTCTAGAAAGACCTGTTAGGACTAATTTAATCCAGAAGTTTATTGATTCAACTTAATTTATTAAGGAATTTATTTTAATGTGAGTTTAATCATAAATCAGGTTTAAATGAGTTTAAATCGGTGTTCACGGTGAGACTTTGCATTGGCTTAAATATAATTGATCTACGTTTTAATTAGATCTCTTCAAATTTGGATATAGATAAAACCTTTATTTTTTTCCCTTCAGTAAAACTGTAGCACATTTCTCCATCTTCTAGGGGGAAAGTCTAGCTATAACGAATCAATGACAAAGCATTTTATTTTCACAGGGCCTGAATTTTACCTTTGTTCTGTGCTGGGCCTTCAGTTCTTATCATATAGCAAATAAAGCCCTGGATACTGGAAAATTGAAATAATCGATTTCCAGGCTGTGATTTTATCCAAAACTGTGACATATAAAAACCAGTTGTAAGTTTAAAAAAAGTAGTGGGGGAAGGGAGTTTTACTTGATTTACCATGTCTTTATTCTTTTTGCCGGCACTGGGTTCAGAATTCATGTGGAATTTATTCTCCAATTCCTTTTTAGCTAAAATTTACCCCATAAATGCTGTTCTGCTAATAGAGACTCTAGATTGGGGAATAAAGCTCGGTAAGTTATACACATTGCTTACTACCCTTCATATATTTGAACCGCTCCACGAGGTTCACCTGTGGCTTCTACATAAGGAATGTTGCTGTTCTACTATAAAAGCTGTAATTCCTCCTTGACGGTAGCTACTGTTGGCCACAATCACAAGGGTTGGAGTGGTAAATAATTAATGTTTGATGCATGTTTTAGTCCTTTTTCACATACTCATAGATTTTAAGGCCATTGAGAGATCTTGACAAAAGACTGACCTGGCGGTGGGGGCTACATTGTTATAGACCAGAAGCTCCAGGCTGTACTAGATGGCCTGGAGATCTGTGTTGCAGTTTTCTGTATTTGTGTGATGATTCCTCTCCTGTATGGATCATTACTTACCATTCACACACATTTCCTGGTATGCAATTCCAGCACTTACTGTTGATCTGGAATATACTTTTAAGAGCCATATAATTTTCCCTGTATAATTTTTTAACTTTTGTCTAGAGTCCAAAAACCATTTCAGAGATGCATAATTTGCCTTGTCCCTCCTCCAGTGATTGCTGCACCATGGCTTGTTTCTGCACGCATTACTTATCATGTGGTTATGGATTTTTTGCAGGTTGACCTTTAAAAGGATGTCTAATCTTGTATAATAATTTAGCCAATGGAGATACTTCCAATTACATATTTTTGCAAGCTGTTCTCAATTGCAAGTATTTAGCAGTATTTGTAAGAATTTTGTTCAAGTTTTCATTTGTCTGAAGATAGCACGTACATTTTCAAATAGTTGGGATATAAATGCTTCCTTTTCACTGCAGCTTCCATTTCCGTTTTGCCATAGCTGCAGACTATAAATGTGGAGTTCAAGTATGTTGCAAGTAAATGATATTGAATGGTACATGAGGAGATCTCTCTGCATACTGTGCAAGTCCATAATGCTAGATGCAATGTATAAATTTTTGCTGAGCTGGGTTTGAGCTCATGATTTTTGTGCAATGCCCAGGTGTATCCAGTTCTCTGGTTCCGGAAATGAGGCAAATTATTTTCCATCTCATTGGTTAAAGGGTTTGCACTCTCCTTCTGATTTAAAAAAAAAAAAAATAAAAAAAAAATTTAAAAGGAAGGTTTTTGGTTTTTCCAACAGACTCTTCCAAGTGATGGCCACTTTTGTCAGCTGAAGTGACCTGGACTAGTTGTGCTGTGTCCCTGTGGAAGAACACATCCTTTTGCTGTGGGTGTGTCACTTCTGGAATTATCAGACCTTGTGATTTTTCCTTTAGCGTGCAGGTACAAAAGCAGTCATATTTCAAGTCAACTTAGGAATGGAGGCACCAGCAATACCTCCATTCCTTTTCTACCTGGTGGAGTTTAAGGCAGGCAGGCAGAGGCAGGGGACATTGAATTTTCAGATATTATATAGCTGGGATGGGGCAGGCGCATGGTCTGCTCTGTGAGCAACACCAGAAGAAAATTATTAAGAAAACCTTTGAGGCTGCAGTGGAAGAACTGTCCTTGCTTTCCAGAGGTTTTTTCTGTGCAGTCTTTTAGTACACAGATGTTTTTGTAGGCCTACATCTTTCCACAGCCTATGCTGAACACCCACACAAATCTTAGAACGGGAGTATTGCTAGGAGAGCTGACCACAAAGAATTTAAATGAGAAGAGGGAAAGGAAAGTGGTGAATGAGGAACCATACTCACAGTGTTAAATTTGACTTGTGCATTAGCAAATCAATGTCTTGAAAGTTTCAAAATTCTTCACACTGCTGTAAATATTTTATGCACCCAGAAGTTGCAACAGCAACTTCTTCATTTTGATGCTCCAATTAATCTTGTTTTTCCCAATTTCATTTCTGTGATTTATTTTTCTTTCTGTTCATGTCAAGCAAGCCAGCAGATGGGTTTCAGCTTAGGTTTTCCACATTCCCACCTCAAAATTTCAACATGGGTGAGTGGTTCTTTGCAGGGAGGAACAATAGTGGACAAATGAACCTCCTGAACTTCCAGTAGTGCTTTGGGATATCCAGACATTTTCTCATCTAATTTGTGAAAAGTGCTGGCCTCTGTGTGAACTTTGTGAGAGGTAGCTTGTTTAGGTCTTTGGGGACGCAGTCATTTTGGGGATTTCCATTTTGGTTCCTTCTGTATGCTAATTATTCTTTCCAGTGGTTATATCCCCAAAATGAGATTACTCATGTGTCCTTATTGGTGGTGGCAGTGACTCTAGCTCTGTGAACGCATGCAGAGGGAGGTGATTAGTGGTGACCTAATAAGGTAACCTTCATTCCACATTTGGGGAATTGCCTTCTGACCACCATTTCTGCTGTATTTGACCTGTCATGACACTTTCTACTCCCTGTGTTTTATAATTTTTTAATAAGACATCCTTGTGGACAGCAGGTCTGTCTGGTTTTCTTGTTCAACCTGGAAAATAACTTTAATACTGGGAAAGTTTATGTGAACGCTGTGCCTGTAACATTGCCTGATATTATTTAAATTCTGCTTGATGAAGGCTTTTTTTTCTATACATATATGACTGAGCTTTCACTGGAGGAGTAGGGACGATGTGCCATACTTAATTGGGAATATCTCTGACCAGGGATGTAAAAGTGTGCTGGCAGTGTTGCTGCATGTGTATTGTTATTCTTTCTCTTAAGACTTCCACTGCTTCAGGAGGAGGAGGAAGATTTTCAGACATATGAAAGCCTGCCATGGATAGATCTGCATTGGGTAATTTATTGGCTGAGGCATGGTACACTTTGTCTGTGAAGTGGAACTATTGCAGAATCAGAAAACGCTACAAAGTCAAGAAGCAGTGTAAAGCAGAAACAAAAATGGGCCTCTATGACTAGGATCAGAACAAAGCAATGACTCATGTCCTTTGCATGTGAGAATCCCAGCTTTGCTGGAACAGTGTGAAAAGAAGAGAAGGAGCGTGGTGGAGAAATGCTGACAGGGTGGAGAAGCAACTGGAGGCCAGAGGAGATGAAAATAAGAGTTACAAAATACAATATAGTTCATAGGGTCTGAAAAGCTTACAGGATTTGACACACAGGAATCTTTCTGTTTTCTGATTATGGCAAAAGAAGAGTGGACCAGAGAATATGAAATGTGAGAGGGAGAGGAGGAGATGGCTGCAGCACTTTTGACCCCCTTGACTGAAAGTCTAAAGCTCTAAGGAAGCTGTTTAAAAAAGTAAATTCTACCAAAAAGAGGGGGGAAAAAAGGGAGTTTCCAAAGAACTGGATTTTCATCACTAATGCAGAGAAATAACCTCTGAATTTACAGCATTTGTTTGGGTGTTTTCTTCCCAGCATGATCTTAGGGCACACCAGTGTGGCTACCAAGTGCCATAGCTGAAACCCAAAGTTTAAATTCTCCATGCTTCTCAGTCCAGTGATCTGCTGAACCTTACAACTCTGGCCATAAAGCAAAGACTGAGACCCAGACAAGTTAACAGTGTAGTTGCAGCCTTTGCTTTTACATGGTTCTATCAGCTGCACTGCCCTCTGTTTGGTGACTTACTGGATAGCTTTCTTTCAAGCAAAAACAGAAATTAGTGCTCAACATTCTTACATTGGACAGCAAAGAAAGAGATGTATGTGTGATGCGGCAAACTGCACTTCCTTCTTTCATCTGACTTCAAGGCACGCAACTTGAGTCAAACTTCTTTTAATCTGCAGTCCTGAAATTCAGCTCCTAAATCAAAAATGGCTTCATGTGAAAATAAACTTTTAAATTACTGAGTACTTGTACGTCCCCTTGAAGTCCATGGGATTTATCCTGCACATCATTTCTGCATTTTGGTTTACTTCAATTTCAGTGTAGTGTTCAAGTAAAGATTCTGGAGTCCACTTTTATGCACTCACTTACGTAAAATACAGACCTGCAGATTCTTCCATCAACTTTACAAGCTGTTTTCCCTGAATCGCTTATTGGATATCAAGTATATTTATTTTACACTGTTCCACGTTTTCAATCTCTATGATCATGTTTTTATATTGACAGTGTCTAACAGGATCATCAAAGCTTACCAGGGATGCAGCCAGTTGGAGTCAGCTGAAGCACTGAGAATCAGAGGAGAGAGTATTTAATGTAATCAGGCAGTGTGTTCCCACAGACACGATCATCAGTAAATAAATTAAGTGTTGACCTTTAAATCATAATCTTTGGGTTAGACACTCACTCACACCCAGCTTCTCTTGCAAAACCTGCATTTTGCTTTGAACACAGTTCCCTGTCTCTGGGGAGGCCTAAATTCAGAAACTGATATCTTGAGTGTCTGCAGGAGAATGGACAGCCTGTCATTATCATGTTACACTGAATAAATGGATGCTCTCAGGCTTTCCCTCCTGGACAGAATACTTCTAGATATGCTGTTTTGTCTCTACCATCCTTTTTCACTCCACTGGAGATGCTTNACTTTTTCCATATGCCCATTTTCAGTGTCCTGTTGAAAATCCTGCCTTCCCAAGGTCAAATTATGAATTGGCACATGGTACTCTCATTGGAGAGGTTTACTGGGCTTCTGACAGAGGGAACAAAGAGAAGATTAATGCAAGCTCACAGAGCAGTTTCATGGCTAGGGGTAAATATCCATGAACACTGGCATGACATAGCATGCACTTGAAAACATCTCACGCCAAATAAACAGATATTGTAGGTAGAGATCTCCGGGTTTGTTGGTGCAGCATTACTTTGAAAGGACCAAGTGAGACTCCAGTACCATCATAACCTAAACCTGTCAGGTTATCAGAGTAGCAGTTGGCTTTGTGACTGGCTTTTGGGAGTAGTTACTCTGATTTATAGAGGCATTTGCTGGTTCCATGCTGTTCCAGTGTCTAAAGAGCATGGCTGTAGTACTATATCTCTCTATTGCTCTATTTCTTGGCTCCTGACCATGTTGCTCGCCATTCCTTTGGCATTCGCCTTTCTTTTGGCCTTTGCAATACCTAAAATTTCTGTAAAAATTTCATTTTAACATCATTAGAATGCGTGATATTCTGTGGATCTTGGTTTTAAGTGTAGTTCAAGACAAATGTCAGGTTTGCATTTTTCCTTTTTTTCTTCAGCAACAGACACAAGTATTCAAATATCAAGACCCACAGCTGACATTATCTGGTAGTATTTTCAAAACAATTCATAAATTCACATTAAGTATCTAAATGATTTGTTTGTTTTTTTGATTTTTCAGTCCTTCAGCTCATGTTCAGTTAGTCTGGTATTTTGGAGAGCTGGTTGTTTGGGATGATCTCCTATCATTACCCACAGTGTTTTATCATGTAGGTAATCTGCACAGAGACTCAGCATGCTTGCAGGAAATAGGCAGATTTTGAAAAGTGTTCAGAATTCAAATGTTGCCTGAGAGAATAATAGGAAGATTAAAACCCAGAGACGCTATGCAAATTTTTGTGGGTTTTGTTTATTTGTTTGCAGATTGTTGTTGTTGTTTGGCTTGGGGTTTGGGGGCTTTTGGGGAAGGCTTTTTGTCTAAGTGGGAACAGTATACATTTTGAAGTGTAGCTTGTATGTTCAGAAGACCTGGTCTGCTGATGATAAGCCTGACCTTGATTACAATCTCATATGCAAGGGGAGAAGGCTTTTGGAAATAATATAATTTGTCCTGCATTACTTCCCTGCCTTGAGCATTATGCAAAAAAAAAAAAGAAAGAGAAAAAAAAAAGGCAGTAAGTCCGAGGCCAAGGCAATGGGTGTTGTTCTTGTTGCTTCTATTACCCCTCACCAAGCTGTTGGTAACAATTTTGTGCAGCAAATTCTGCACATGTGTCTACTGGCAATCACGCCTAATACATTCCTGTGCTCAGGCTCTCAAAAGGCTTTGCACCTTCCTAGGGAAAGAAAAGACAGGGAAATAAAAACAACCACTCATGGAATTTCAGCTGAGTGTGGTGGTGTGATAATATTTTGCAGGTTTCCTGTTTAATTTTTTCAATGTGTTGGGCTTCCATGCAGATTAACTATACAATCAAACATTGAAAGTGAGGAGATTGATGTTCTTTGCCAAACTCACAAGTCCAGGGAGAAGAAGTTATCTGCAGTCATACATTATCAGTGAGTCTTTTGCAGAGAGAAGATGGAAATATGTGTTCCTTATCTGCAATGATATTATGCAGGCCAGCAGACATAAGTTTCTGAAAAAAATTGCTAACAAAATGACAGCTATTCAAGCTGCCTTAATAAGGGAAGATCTAACACCTTGCTTGCTTTTGCCTGTTAAACCTTTCCAACTGTGTGGGGCTTTTGCTGACACAACTGCTCTGCTGCTTTGTGTTCTCTTGCTGTTATCACCCTTGTTGCTTTCTTAGAAAGTCTGTCAAAGCAGGGAAGGTCCATGGGTCACAGAGAGACATCCTGACTGGGTAGTGTGAAAAGCCTGGGTGCCTCTCTGTGTGTCTAATTGACTCTTAAATGTGAGGCCCTACAGCATTTTGGCACAAAGAATACAGATAAAGTGGATGCCCCACCACATCTTTCATTCAAGCAGCTCCTCTTTCAGGGTACTTCCACGCTTGTTTATGCTGTTTCTCTTCAGGATTTGTCTGTTTTCTTTGCTCCTCAGCCCTTGTCATTCTGTGATGGATGGCATGTGTAAGGGCTCTGCTGCTGCCATACCAGAGCTGCTCACAATGGCACTGCCCAAAAAGTGACTTGTAGGAAATGCTGTGAGGCTCCCTTCCTTTTTCATTTTGACCAAATCCTTGTGTCCCCAATGGCACTTCAACCTCCATCTACATGTAGGAAATGCAGAAAGTGTTTTCCTTGCCCTTCCTGCCTTGTTTCTGCCTGCTGTGGGCAGCCTCAGACAGTGGGCAGAAGCTTTGCTGGCAGCAGGAGCGGTCCTGCATGACAGGCACAGCAAGGAGAAGTGGAAAGGAGCCAAGCTGGCAGGAGATGCTGTGGGGACAAAGGGGGAAGGGGTAAAGAGGCGAGGGGAGGGCGGTGTCAGGGGGATCCATGTCTAGTTATCACTATAAGCACTTTTGTCTCTTCTAAAAGAATTTTTACCCTGCAGACAAGGTCCTGTCTTACCAGCACTGTAGAATTGGCACAGACTGTGATGAAAGTCAGCTACTTCTTGCAACAGTGGAAGCTGTGGTGGTTCTTGATCCAAGTGCACAATGCTGTAGTTTTATCAGCACAAGCTTTCTCCTATGCCTGGCAGGTCTGATTAACTTTTGCAATACTGCGACTGAAAGGAAACATACATAGTGTAAAGGAAAAGAATAAAAAAAACCCAAAGAAACAATCTCCTTTCTGTCATGTCTGTGAACAGCTTTTACTGTTTTCCCTGGAGAGCCTGCATGCTTGGACAGAGAGTTACTGTGAATTAGTGGGGGTCACTGCCATTGATTAAATCCTCTTTTATGTTTCCTGGTAACTCCTGAATTATGGCAAGAGTTGAGCATATTAATTTAACACTTTTCTTTTTTTTTCACTGACAGCTTTGATGGAGGAAAAAAATCTGCAAGTCATTTTGAGCAGATAATACTGAATTAAAATAAAAATCAGGAATAAAATGGCATCTCTCTTTTATTCCCAGTTTCACATTGCTGTGTTGAAAGAACAGTCAATAACTAGTTGCAGTCTTTAGCACAAAAATTTTCATCCTTGCAATTGTGGGTATGCTTTCAATTTATGCAAGATACGGACTAGGACTATAAAAAGTACTGTGGTAAAATAAGAAATACTGCCTTTGTATTTCAAACCTCTGCAGCTCCTTTTCTTACATAGTGACAAAAAATTATAACCTTAACTCTTTAATGACAGAATGAAACTATCAGCACAAGCCTCAGTAGTAAGGCTCGTACTTAATGCTAATTATTTTTGTTGGAAATTTTAAATATTATTATTTTTTAAAATATAAAATTTATATTCAAACAATATTTGTGTGTGTTCTTATATAAATGTGTATGTATATATATGTATATATGTACAAACACACACTTATAAAAGTGTATGTATTTAAACATACTGGTTTCAGAATGGTGTGTGGGCACCTGTTTTTCCAAAATCAAAAATTGTTTTCATGGCATTTTGAGAACACACTGAAATTTCCAAAATTATCTGGGGGAGTGGGAGAAAATGGAAACCAACTTATGAGAAGATTTTCTGGTCATGAAATGCTGGGCCTTTACCTGATCCATCCCAGTGCAACCCTGCAGATGTGCGTACCCTGTGTGTACAACATCCACAGATGCCATTCCCAGAGAAGTCTCCCTCTCAGACATTTTGCTGATGTCTAGAACACTTCCTGCCACAAACTTGTCTGCACCAGCAGAGGTGCATAGAAAAGGTTGTCACCTTCCTCTTAATCAGAAGTTTTTTAATTATGGAAGACAGCTCTGTCCCTCTTCTGTCTTCTGCTGATGTCACAGCAGGCATCATTTCATTTGGCTACTCACTGTAGTCCACATTTTCCCAACCACCACTGTTTATGCTGCTCTGGGCTCAGTTTCCATGGAATTAAGGATTTCCCTGGGCTTTCCTGGGATGAGGAAGGCTGCCTTACATGTGGGACAGGCCATGCTGCTGTCTTCAGTCACTCACTTATTGGGCATGTGTATATTAGTTCTTTATTTAGGCTTCTTATAATTATGACTGTGATGTTGCTGCTTGTTTTCTGTCTTATTGGAATAATAATTGAGGGCAACTGATTGGGAAGTCTCCACAAACACACAAGGAACAGATACTAAAACATAATCAAGAGTGTCCAGTTTGTTAGGACATTTTCTTGCACAGGACTCTGCTGGAGACTTTTTGGTGTCTCTTTGAGTGCTCCTGGTCTGCATGTTATGGAGAATCATTTGATCATGATGGCCATTTGTGTCCTTGAACAATATTACAACTGTTCGAGAAACAAAATGCCCTGCAGCTGGAGGTCCTGCACAGCAATAGTGACTCCCTGGAGATTCAGGCAGGGTGCGGCTGAGCGAGGATGGACTTACAGGCTATCACCCATCAGCAGACCAGCTTCAGTACCCCATGTTAGCCCTCTCTGTTTGTGTGGTAAAGGTGTCGTCTTAAGCCGCAGGGGAAGCAAGGTCAAGTGTAGGTGTTTTACCTATACACTGGAGCACAGGAGTGGCTGGTTTATAGCTAACACACGGAGTCAAATGAAGGATAGCATCTCGCAGAGCAACTGCATCTTCTTGTGAAGCCTGTGTTTAAAGACCAGTACTCATGGAATATTAGAGGTCTATAACTTAGAAAGCCTGAAATGATTTGTGGTTTACACATGCAAGAAACGTTATTGCTACAACACAGTAGAAATTGAGATGCATCAGCTGGAACCCTACAGTGTGTTGGCTGAGCCTTTTCAATGCAGTGTCCCCTTCTGGGTCCAAAATACCCTTAATTGATATTGATTCTGTTGATGGGCTTCCAAGCGTGTTGTCTTTTGCCTCAGGGAAAGGATATGGCCAAGCTGAGGTTTGAGGTAGGTGTATAATGTGGGATATAATGTTTGGCTGGAGCAAAAGCCTTTCCCTGAGATGAGGGAGGCTGTAGAGCTTATATTTATGCTTTTAACTCCATGTCAGATTAGTTGCACCTGGAGCCTTTGGGTAGCCCATGACTCATAGCAACTGAAATTAGTAAAGCAGCAAGATATCCTCCCTCTGCCTTTCTGTGTTACCAACGAGAGGTGCCTGCCTCAGTGTGCTGTCTTGTGCCTAGGCGCACACAATCAAATAACATTGTTAGTGCTCCATGCTGTATTCAGAAGCAGCACTTTGGTTCTCTCTGTGGCTTGAAAGTTGTAAGACTGTTGTAGGAGAGCTCCAAAGGGTCAAAGTAGGCAGTCATTAAATGTACCCTTATGCTTTAAGGACAATACACATCTTTGTTTTTCAGGGGTTTTTGCAGAAGCATTGCTAGTCTGGTTGGGGTTGCACTCTCCATGGCTTGCCTAGCTCAACTTGACTAAGCAATGTTTTGCCTTTTGAGGATGGCCTAATCACCAGCACATTCTTTTATTTCTTTAGCGGTGCCCCTCAAATTGAAGGAAATGAAAAACCAAGAGGCTGCTGTGGGTCAGAAGCTAGTGCTAAGGTGTGAAACCACTTCAGAGTATCCTGCGCTCAGATTCAAATGGTTAAAGAATGGGAAGGAAATAACAAAAAAAAACAGACCGGAAAATATCAAGATCCCAAAAAAACAGAAGTAAGTACAAAGTAATATCTCTCAAGTGGGGCTGGGAGGGCTGGGAAGTGATGTTCACTGGAACACAAGCATTGAGGTTGTTAATTGGAGTAACACAGAGCTGAAAGTTGTGAGTTACAGAGGAAGAAAATGTAAGGAAACAGACACCAATGTTATTTTTCCTTAAAGTATGAATGAAGTGTGAGTGGTATAAATATTTCATAATTAATTTTCCCTTTTTAATTTCTATTTGTTTTCTGATAGCCAAAGGCTATGATTTTAACCAATAAACCTTGGAGACAGGCCATTTTTAAACTGCTAACAAGAACAGAGGTACCTTATGTTTATTGTCTAAAATCAAATAACACTTAAAATCATCAAAGGAGTGCAGATTTTGAAATATTTTAGAGATTTGCTTTTCAAGCAGTTTAGTCCTTAAGAAGAGCTGGATGCTGTTGTCATTAGCTGTAAATGTCTCATGCAAGCATGCAGCAGTCCTTTACCAGAGGCATTCCTGCACGTGCAGAACAAGGAACTGGTGTAGCAGATGTCAGATGAATAGCAAAGTGTGCAAGTCCTATCGTCCTGTCTGGTGGAAAGTGCCCCCTACATGTGACTGAAGACCAGTGCCAAAAGATGGACTGGTGCCTTCTTTCTGCAGGGGAGAATGCTTTTGCTGCATTGAGACAGGAGAAAGCTTTTGCTGTTTGATCTCTATTTTGCTGTTTAAGTTAAAAAGTTTTGTCACCAGCTATGAAAATCTGTTTGAACACAGTCCTTCAACTCTCACTTCTGTTCTCAGTAGGCGGGGCTGCTCTCTGCTGCGCCATGCCATGCCTTCCCTTCATTCAAGACACAGAAGGTTTGGCATGGACTCTGCAAGAGATTTTTCTTTCCAAGGTGTTCAGTGCCCTCATACTTTGTGTCAGGGCTCACCTCACTAGGCAAAACAAGCCATAGTCAAATAGACATTTGACTTTTTAGAGTTATTCAGGTTAAAATTCAGATATCCTGCCCTCTTCTGCTAAGTTTCTTGTACCCCAGCCTGGGGTACAAGAAACTTAGCAAAGTTTCACAAGGTGAAACATGGAGAGGGTCAGAGCAGCATCACAACATCCGCCATGCCATGGTCACACAGATGTCAAGAAGGAACCTGTGATGTCCCCTTTCAGCATTTGCGAAATGGAGCTGTTGCAGGTGGCACATAGCCTGGCAAATTGTCTGGACTCATTTGCAGAGCCATATATCTCCATCAAAGCTGTATTTTCAGTCTGTTCTGTAAAGAAAATGTTCAGATCAGAGCCTAGTCCTCAGCTTTCCCAGCAACCCAGTGCTGCCTATGAGCAACAATCAGTATTTTCTCCACTTACATTTTGGCTGATGCTGATTGACCAAACTCACTGAGACTAGGATTTAATCTTCTGGGGCTGGACTTTATCAGTTCAGCATTGAATCAGGAACTGCCTTTTGCCAGCTCACTTCCTTGTGGGTTTTTTGCCCCCAAAAATCTTTCAGGAGCTGTCAGAAGGGAAACTGATAGCTATTGATTTGATATTGATGCATGTGGAACGTGTGAGACTATTTTTCAGCTTGATGTGTGAAAAAGTGTTTAAAATTCCCCAAAGGATACATAATGAAAAAGACTAAAATTGTGCCTTTTTCTGGAAGATAGAAATACAAAGTCATCTTCACTCACCATAAATGGATGTAGGCTTTGACCTGTATTTCACACATTTGTGCTTCCCCAGTCACAATGATACCACCCATTGTTGGAATTTCTCTCTTGTGTTTTAGAAATGTCAGTGTGGAATGGAGAAGCACTTCCAGTTAGAGATATGAAAGTCACTAGACGTAGAGTACAAAAAGGGGAAAGACAAGGAATGTCTGCTGACATCTGAAGGATTTTCTTTGCCTTCCTACTTTGACTTTTTAGTTTGGGAACACGTCAGTAATTTGCCATTTCTTCTTTTGCTATTCATGTGTGCATCCAGGACTGAGTAGAAATGAACCACTTAAGAGAAAATAGATTTTATTTTGATGAAAAGTGGGACAGACACGTGTTGTAAAGCTAAAGAAGAGTGGGGAAAAATGCAGTGTAAATGAATGCATAAAAAGACATGCACATTTCAGTAAGCAAAGCCACGTTAAAAAGATCCCATTGCAAATTAGAGGAGTATCAGAGATCATGGAGTTTTTTTCCCCACTTATGTTCTGTGCGTTTTTTCATGATAGCACACTGATAAATGTTTGTCACGTTCATATGCTGCTGTATTGTTATAATAAGCATTTTAGTGTGAATATTTTACTATTACCAAGTGTGAGAAACATCAATTACGAAGGTTAGAGTAGTTGATAAGCTGTCTGGGATTAATGTTTGTTTTAAAGTTCAAATGGCTACATAAAAAGTAGGTTATGTTTCTGAAGAACCATTAGCATGCAGAGTACCACAGCCTTATTGACATCTTCAATCCAAACACTTGAAAATAACACTTTCTAACATATTTACCAAAACCTCACAAAGTTTATATGTAGTGCCCAATGGCCACTGACTTCTATCAACATAGTATTTTTCAAGAAAAATCACCCTTCTCATTGTGTGATGGCAGAATAAAACCTGTTTATTGTTGGAATAAAAATTAATGTTTCTTTGGTTTGGTTACGTAGCCAGAGCTAGAGCTAAATAACTTTAGGTTTTTTAACAAACCGCAGAATATCTGGCAGTATGATGAAGTGTCTATCTCAGAAATTAAAAATGAAGACCTTAGCTTTACACCTGAAGTAGGGAAGGAGAAGATAGTACATCAACTTGGTGGTTTTGGGCACATTGACCAGTGTGAGTAGTACTGGATCAAAGGATTTGCCAAAGTGGAGCAGATGCTGTTGTCTTAGTGGTTTAAGAGGTTAGAAGCCCCTGTGGCAATGCAGGCTTCCTCAAAGCTTAGCCTTCCAAAGTCTGCTTTTGCATGTCAAATCGTTTCACTCCTCTAAGCTCCCTAGGATGATTTCAAGGTGGTTGATTCAGAGGGTGCCAAGCCCCAACATGTGATGGCCCCACCTGGACTATTGTGTCCATCTCTGGGGCCCCCAATGCAAGAAAGATATGGACCTGTTGGAGTGAGTCCAGAGAAGAGCCATTAGGTTGATCATAGGGCTGGAGCACCTCTCCTGTGAAGACAGGCTGAGACAGTGGGGATTGTTCACCCTGGAGAAGAGAAGGCTTTGGGAAGACCTTACAGCACCTTTTAGTGCCTGAAGGGGCTACAAGAAGGCTGGAGGACTTTTTTACAGGTGTGTGGAGTGAAACGACAAGGGGAATCTCCTTGAACTGAAGGAGGGTAGTTTTAGATTAGGTGTTAGGAAGACATTTTTTGCTGTGAGTGTGGGGAGTCACTGATACATGTAGCCCAGAAAGCTTGTGGATTCCCTATCCCTGGAAGTGTTCAAGGCCAGGCAGGATGGGGCTTTCTGAGTAACCTGGTCTAGTGAAGGGTGTCCCTGTCCATGGAAAGTGGATTGGAACTATCGATCTTTAAGGACCTTTCCAACCCAAACTACTCTGATTTTATACTTCTATGACAGTACAGCAGGTGAATCACACTAAAGGGCTATATTCCTTCTCATTACACTGGAGAGTCAAGAGAAACTGAATTACTTTAAATTTTAATGAAAGGCATTTAAAGCACTCACTTTTTACCTCAAATTTGTCAGAGTAAGAGCATGCAGTCAGTGAGTTTCTGCTGATGATTGCTGATGATTGATGAGGCCATGATTGGTTGATTTGTGTGTCCAGGCTCTAAGCTATTTCTTTGTGACAGCAGAGATACAGAAAAAATCAGACCTCAGACAAGGGCTTTTCACCTACTAGCTAACTTTCCCATGGCTGTCACCTGCCATGATAGCATTTCATTTTCCTTCTCTGATTTTGAATGTAGGTGAAACCTGTACATTATTGGTTTGGGCAGTGTGCTGTACAAGTCAGGTGCTCTTCATTACATGAAGAGAGACTCCCTTATCAGGGTTGGGGTTTTTTTGTGACAGAGACACGGTGTTTGCCACTTCCAGCTGATGGCTTTGGGTGCAGTAGTGCACGAGGAAACTTCGTGTGTAAGTGCCCTGTACCCTGAGCTTCATCCAAGCTTAGCCTGGATATTTCCCCACAGACAGGCAATTCTGGATGACAGATGGAGACTGGAAGCAAAATTAATTCAAGCAATCAGATAAGGTGGGCTGGGACTGCATTCTGCAGATGTGTTTCTTTCCCCTTCATGTATGAATACAAGCTCAGCAGTGTCATAGTGGCAATAAGCTAAAGATTCAGCAGAAGCGAATCTTACAGGGAGTGGCATTTGTTTTGGAGTAGCATGGTATAGCTTGAGAAAAGGACAAGCCTTTGAAAACAAAATCCCTTATCAGGGGCTTTAAGTGAGTACTGTTGGAGAACTGTATTGCTAGGAAACTGCTTCATTTACAGCCATTAATGAGTAATCTTCTGCTCTGACTGTTTTGAATTCTGTCCGAATATGTCTCAATGATATTTTTAAGGCTATAAGTATTCATATAATTTCTCCTGCTCTCAGAGTCAAAACTCCTTACAGGGATTTTTTCTAAAACCAAGAGTAAATTTGGCTTATTAGAAATGGGTTTGTAAGAAATATTGTTGCTTCACCTATTGTAATGAAATAATAAAATCATAAAAGGAAGACACAATCCCTTGCCTTTTCCCATATGTGTCAAGTAAAACAAAAACAATAAAAATAAATGTGCAGGGCAAAGAGTTTCTCCACAAAGCCAAGCATGCCACAAAAGTGGTTTGCATCAATATTACCTAATATATGGAGAGGGCTGCAGCAAATATACATTGGGTGTCCGCATTAAAGTGATGTAGCTGCAGCTGTGCTTCCTTCCTTTTAACCAGGTTACAGTGAATTCTTAAAAACACTAAGCCTGTTTACATTGCCTTTTGAAGCTTCCTAAGGCTACAGCTCGCTCTCCATCTAGACAAGTGTCTGCAAGTATGGGTGAGAGATAACCTGTTACAATACAGGAAATATCACATGTCCACACAAGCTGTTAGGTGGTGTAGAACACCGCATGACATTCCTGGTCAGGCCCTCAACAGGCTGTTGCAAAGGCAGATGGCTGGCAGGCAAATTAAAAAGTAGGCCACTTTTACTGTTGTATAAGCATAGCCGTTAGTCAGGTGCAAAATTTTCACACAAAGATCCAGTAGCATTCAACTTTTGGACATTCCTGTCAGTGCCTACACCACTTTTTTCTCATATATTCATGGTTGCCACCAGCTGGAGTCTGTTCTTGTATGCCATCTGAAATGCAGGCCCGTTGATTAATTCAGCACTGGGAACTGGGCTCCTAACATTTCCTGAGACAGGAGCCCAAATACTCAGCTGTTCATTTCTTTACCATTTGAGTAAACCTGAGTAAATTTCTAATCCTAGCTTGGCTGCTCCTCCCTCTTGCAAGCCCAGTGGCCTCAAGTAAGCAGTGCTCTTTGAGGACATGAGGGGAAACTCTTGTGATGCAGGTTTCTGGCAGAGAGAGGCCCACGTAGCACACTGCTTTCATTCCATGAGGGCCACAGGGCTGACTCCTCAGCAGTAGGACCTTCACATAGAGGCAGGGAAGGCTGAGCTGCTGATAAGCAGATGTTTGGTAGCAGATGGCATAGTGTCCTGTGATGGAGGTAGGGGTGGCTTACAAGGATGTGTTGAAAAATTACAATGAACATTTTGGTTGCTTCAGAAGCCCACACTGCTACAACAGACCAGTTTGTCGTCTGAACCAAACCCTGCTCAGTGATTTGCAGAAGGGGTAACCAGTTGTGGTTTCTGCACGGAGAGTTAGGAGACATGAGAGTGCTGAAGCAAAGCAACTCTCCAAACACTGTTTAGCTCAGCAGTCATGATGGTGATGGTGAGCTTTTAGAGTGAGCAGCTGCTGTCTCTTGGGGATCAGCCCTTCAAGTCAGGGTAGGCCAACTTAGGGAAGCCAGTGTTCCTGCACTCTAAGTGACTATTCTGTAGATCAAGTTTTATGACAGGCAGAAACTTCCCAGAGCACTTCTTTTAAGCGGTAAGTGGGAACAGCAGTAATGCGTGCGTTTTCCCCAAGCTAGTCATTCTCTGCAGTCTAGATAATGGGATTATTGTCATCCTGTGAGTTGGGGACCCCATGAATGACACCAGAACATGTTCCTACAAAATTAATGGGTAGGCAGGAGTTCTGCATTTGAAAATCTAATCTTAAAACCTTGGAGACTGATTAAATTACATCTCTGAGCCAGGAACAAAATGTAGCTTCATGCAAACTGTGCTTCTGCCCATGATTTTTTGTTAGCACTGGAGAATGATTTACTATTGGGGTTTCGGAGGCTTTTAAAGAGTGTGGTGTGTTCTAATCTCATGATTATTTAGTCAGATGTTAGGAACTACAGTGCTTGACCAGAACTCTACTACTGGTAATGTGAACCTGTAGGGAAGAGTAATCTATTTTAATATTACACCCTTCTCTGTGGCATCTGGACAGCCAACAATTCACCTGAGAGAGGATGGTTGTTGGATAGTTGTTTTTCAGATTTCCCTTAGGAACAAAGACATCTCTCATACAGAAAAGCATAAGCAAGTATCTTCATTTGAGTTCATGAATATGCCTGTTTTCCAGCAGCCTGTAAGAGATTTTTTTTTTCCTCCTCCCTTCTTTCAAACCTGGATAGTGTTGATCTGTCAGTAAGAATGGAAAACAAGGCTCCCTGTTGAAAGGGGTGGGAAAAAAAACTGCTTTAGGTTCTGCAGTGACTGTTATTCCAGTACAGGATATTTATATGTTTTTTCTGATTTCACAGGAAATACTCTGAGCTTCACATTTACAGAGCCACGTTGGCCGACACTGGGGAATATGTATGCAGAGTGAGCAGCAAGCTAGGAAATGACAGTACTAAAGCCAGTGTTATCATCACAGACACCAATGGTAAGGCTTGACTCATTATTTTACTGTCACATTCAGAAAGACCATATATTAAAGCTGCCAGCAGAAAAAATGGCTTAGGAGTAGGACAAAGCTTGGTAAGTGAAGTGGAAGTGGAAGCACTGAAATGTATTAGGTGTACTAAGAAAAGTAGTCAGGCCTGACTTGTCTGTTATGTAGTTGAGATGCTCAATTTTCCTTACAGACAAATGGGATGTCTCCTACAGATCTCAGGACAGGTCAGCATTTTCTGTGTAACACCAAGCCTAAGACACAGTCTAAACAGTCAAGATCAGAAGAAGATGAAGGGAAGGGAATATTACTCTAATTCCTTTTATACGCAGTGGGGGAAGTTGCATTTAACCTAAAATATGTTGTAGTCTGAACTGCTAAACCAGCACTTCTGAGTTCAAGTGGTATTTGTACTGCTCTGATTGCCACCATTTTTACTTTCACATATGTTGATAGGTTTTTCTTTTGATTTCTAAAACAATAGAATGTATCTGAAGGCAAATTATTCAAAGGCTTGGGTGTGTTTCAAACACTTTGATTCAGGTATTGTGATTTAAGGTTATTTCCTGAGAAGTAGAGCTTCTCATGAAACAGCATTCAGACTTACTCAAAAGATTTACGGCTGTTATGGATTGCTGGTTTTGCAGGGCTCATTTCATTTACAGGGAGTTCCAATTGCTTCTGATGAAACTTTGTGTTTCCACTACACGCAAATGGTATTGCAGTACTGTTTCTCCTTTGGAAAGGCAGTGGAGGCAGCAGTTCAGCTGAAATCTTGTTTTTCAAGTGTGGCTTTGACTAATTCAGCTCCCATAATTCAAACTGCAGTGTCCAGACAGTTGCGAAGTATGAAACAAACATGCCCTCATTAGCAAAGAAAACTGAAGTTCTCTGCATATCTTAGGTGGGTTAAAAACGTTACAGCAATGTGAATTTACCAGGCGTGCTTTTCTGTTCCACATTGTGCTCTTAACTGGGAGATAGGCACTTACATAAACAGAAAACCAAATATAAACCTTTTCCAGGGGGATTTGTCTTTGTCTATCTGCTGTTTTGTAATCACACAGCAATTGCTTGACTCTATTCACTTTGTGTATTTGCTATTCTGTTTCATCAACTAAAGAATCTCAAGTGGTAGGATTTCATTCTAGCTGTATGGTATTATAATCATGAGCAGATGTCAGGAGACTGATATAAAAGATCAAGTGTTATTTACTGGAATGTTACTAAGAGGAAAAATGGGTAGGTGTTTCTGTGTAGTTTTGTAGACTCTCTTGGTTTCCATGAACACAAATTTTAGTTGCTCATTAGCTGCTTACATGGAAAGCTCCTATACTGTTTCCATAACTCAACTGTAGGCACTGTGCCTAGGCAGTGATACAGATAAGTGCAAAAAAAGTGCTTGACCATTTATTATTACTTTCTCAGACAAGGAATGGTGTCATGGAAGTGCATGTGGGACCTCATTCGTGTGCTTTGTGACATGGATTTTTCAACTTCCTTTTGGGCTATGCTGAATGACTACAAAACACTCCTGCTTTGGGGGGACAGGAGCTTGGTCTCAGTTGAAAGTATTTGTGGGCAAGCCCTGTTACATGCATCTATAACATACATGTTAAAATCTGTCTAATTGTGTAACGGAATGTAATTTGTTTAAAATACAGCCATGCATGCAAACTCCCTTGAATGCAGGGTAAACTTGAATCCAGTCTAAACTTGGCAGCTGGCTCTTGTCTGTAAAGATCTGAACTGGAAACTCAATGATATCTGAACTGGAACATCTCAGTGATATTTGATCATCTAGACTCAGGCATGGCAGCATTCATTGGTCGAATAAATCAATCATGCATATTTGGTTGCTACACATACTCTGCTTACTGTTGCTTATAAATTACCAATAAAATTGTTCTTAATTTTCCTGCTAATGGTGGAATTTTCCACCTGGATTTGAGAAACAGCATGGGCAACATCTGGTGACTTAAGAGCAACAGATCGTTATGGCCTCAAAGGGCAACATCTGGCTTGCAAACAGGGATAGACCCCCTGCAGGAGTGACCTCCTCACCCCTCCTTCCCCCACATTCCCTGACCTCTTCCCCTTGCTAGCTTAATGACAGATTTGGGATCCAAACTCTGTAATGAGCCCTGAAGGGCAGTCATTAGTCAGGTCCTGTATATCTGGGAGGTCCTGCAATATTCATAAGAAAGAAGGAGTTTACAATTAAAAGAAAAAACCAAAACAACAAACAAAAATTCAGCATATTTAACTCTTACTTGTTCTTATCTGTTAATGGGCTTCTGGGGAAGCCCTTGGGGTCCAGTGTAGCCCAGGAGTCCCTGTAGAAAACTAAAGCATGGGTATCTGAGAAGGCTGAATCTCTCAGAGTGGGGAGAGAAGTGGTTTTCTTCCACCTCCGGCAGATAGGGTAACAGTGAGGTAAAGAAAAATGCACCAGAGGGCCTGTCTCTCTTACAGTCATACTGGTCTGCTCTGCCATGTGAACCATAACTTAAATTACAACCTTTAATTAAGTGACCTCACCTGATATTTATTATGTGTGCCCTGCTATCTGCAAACTAGATCTTCCTTTCTCTTTGTGCTAGGTACTTTAAGAGTGAGGGTAGATGAAATAATGGTGTTTCTGGGAATGGGGTTATTTATTTCCACTGTAAGATTAGTGCTTTTCAGTACCTAAAAAACTCCCTGGTTTTAATTCCCTAGAATTTTGTCAAACTAGAACTATTATAGTTGAAATTTTCATTACTGGTGTATGCCACAAAAGAGAACTCCAGGTCCAGACCAAAGGTCTGTTTATCACGGTGCCTTGTCTCTAACATCAACTAGCAATGGACATTAGGAAAAAACATATGAAGAACAAGGCAAATATGTTGGGGTTTTTTCCCAAGAATACAAAAAGCCACACATTTACTACCAAGATCCCATGTTGGAAAGTTGCTGATTTCAATTGCCTGCTCCAAGCATAGAAAAATTAGTATTTCTCAATTAAACAGTAGTAAAACTTTTTTTGTTGTTTTCAGTGAGCAGACACCTTAATCTTTCCCAATCTCATTCCCTGAAGTGGTAAACTTTTCTGTCTAAAACAGTAATATTCAATGCAATAGTAACTCCTGTCCTTCTTACTGTTACTGTTATTATAAACATTGTTGTTACTTAAAACTGCCAAGTTGCTCTTGTGCAAGTTTTTGCTACACATAAACATGAACGCACACCACACACAAACTGTATTAACCTACATAGACGTTTAAATTTTGCAGTTTTACTGAAAGAAATATAAAGCCTTGTCTGTTGAGCCCTGTGTGCGTATTAAAAATGTAACAAATATAAAAATAGCTAGACAAGCACAATTTTTACCAGTCTTAATAGCAAGTGATAGGAGCTTTTCTGTTCTCCTTTAGATTTATGAGTATAACTTGCCCACAGGATATGAGCTGCCTTCTTACTGTCATTCACTCATACTCACGTATGCTCCCCTAAGAAAGATTGTAATTGAAGTCAGAATAGAGGCATGAGGTTCTCCTGGTGTTGTATAAATAGTGCACAAGATTGCTAATGCAATAGTAACTGCTTTTTTTGTGCATCCTAATTTGTTACTTTACCCGGGCAAAATTCTTGCGGTGAATTTTTCATGGATTTTCTCATCAGCATAGGACCTTGCTATGCTTGATAAATAACTCTGACAGAATACTTCGCACCACAGCCAAAGCTTTCAGCTTGCTCACAAAGCCCCTTATTTAGACAACTAGCTAAGTGATTTTTTTTTAATAAAGAGTCAAGCATGATCTGCATGTGATGTGAGTCTTTTCCATTAAAACCTGCTGGCCTGATTCTTTTGCGTCTCTGAGGATGTTTGCTGTGCCCAGCATGTTTCAGGGTGCAAAAGGTTGTATTCATGCAGAGATATTTCAAAAGCCTATGATGCTGGTTCTTCTGGGTTGTATGCAGGGTGTTGTGTGAGCTCTATTCCTTGATGTCTGTGGAAAGTGAGTTGATGTAGTTTGACTCATCTGTGTGGGTGACTGGGACAATTTTGCCTGAATTGATGTGTACAAGAAGTACTCAGGTGATCTGTTAATGTATCTCAATTGTAGGCAGAGGTGAGCCTTGGTAAATTCATTAGCTACCCAATGGCCTGTGCAGGCTTCTGGTTTTGCATCCGTAGGACTTGCAGTAGTAGTAACAGATCCAAGCTGTACAGTAATCAATAATGGTCTGATATTCATCATTCATTAAATTTTAATTTGCTGTTCCTCTTCTGAAGACAGACAGTAGCTTAGCTTCAAGAAGATGACTGAGAAATAAGTAAATAAAAACATCTTATATCTAGTACCCATAGAGCATGTGACCAACTATGAAATACTTCAAGTGCAAAAAGAGTCCCTTCTTCTGTCCAAGACTTGATTAAAGTAGGAGATCATGGTGTCTCTTCTCTCTAGCATAATTACAGGCAACCTGGGACATAGTTTGTGTTGAACTGGCTGGTATAATGAGTCAGATTCTCAGATGGAGCAAATCATCATTCCTGGACCAATGTCACTGATTTGGTCTCAGAAAAAAAATGTGGCCATCACTCAATTTGGTATTGCAACTCCCCTAGAAGTACTCTTGAACCTTTCCTTGAAATTTGACATACTTGGATTGAGGGCAATGTCCTATTAATCTAATTCAAGTCAGTAGTTTCTTGGAGGAAAAAGGGGAAAAGTATGGTAGTTTTAAGAAACTAAAAGTTAGTTTAGCCATTGGATCACCCTATGTCTTTCACCACGTATGCTTGCATGTCTCTGAGGCCTCAGACTGTGGTCTTACCAACCTTCTACACAACTACTCCCTGCTCTGCTGTCTATAGACTGAGTGACAGAGGTGAAGAAAGTGCTCCCCTTTCCTCAAGGTATGTGTTAGCTTGTGTCATTGTTTGTATAATTCAGATGATATCACCCTAATAGCACAAACAATGCAAAAGGCTTAAAACTTATATCACTGCCAGAAAGTACACCTCAGGATGACAAAAAGCTTGTTTGCAGCTCTAACCTACCTATGGAGTCTGAATCCTCCTCAGAGCCCAGGTTGTTGTCCCTATCACGGTTCTCAGAGCCACCACCTGCAGGGCCTGAACTAAAACCTGGGAGATCAATCAAATCCCTGCAGCTTGCTCAAGCAGGCTTTTTTGTGCTAGGCCTTTGACAAACTAACTGGGGGAAAAGGGCTGTGAGGGCACGCACAAGGCTGTTCACAACAGCAGCTGTAAGGCTCTTAAATATTTGGTTATCACGGAGAAAAGGTTTTGGCTGAGGAGGAGAGGGACCTCCTGCCTCGCTCAGAGCCATACAGCAGAACTTGTTGCCCATGCACTGAGTTGTCTCCTCTCAGTAGCCCAAAGAAAGCTCCCTATCTAGAAAGATGGATCAACATATCAAGGCCAGCAAAGTGGTGGGGTTGCTGGGAGTCCTGTGTGAGTTAAAGGAGCTCTTCCCTGTTAGGTCAGACTAAACAGCAGAAGATACTGCTGGCCAGAGTACTAAGGAAATAGGACTGAGAAGCTGCAGGGACCCGCTCTTTAAAACATCCCCAAACAAGGATCCCTCATGGATCCTTCAGTGTTTTTACATGAGTAAGCCCCAGCACAAACATACCCAGTTTCAAGAAACAGCACTTCACCAAGGCAGTATTCCTAGAAATGCCAGGGGACAGAACTGGTTGTAGCCTCTGAGGTAGCTGCTCCTTATGGCGATGGTGAAGACAGGGCTTCAGGCTGCCATCACCATACCCTAGCAGACTGCAGCAGCAAAAGTATCATGATTGAAAAATGGTTCCAGCTCTTTCACCTCAGGCAAGTACTGATGGCCTGCTATGAGAAGCCTCTTCTTTGTTTGCTTCTTGTGTTCAGATGGCTTGTCATGTGGATCTGTGCTAGCCTTCTCGGGTAGTGCAACACGCCTTTCTTATCGTTGTGGTGTACTGTGTGCAGTAAGCAACACACACAAATGTTGTGTCTTCCAAATGTTAGCATCCACTATTAGTGTTGCTAACACGAATGTTACTAGTGAGGCTTGATAAAGTGTGACTTTGCCACATGTTGGCTCTGGCTGTATTTTCCACTGGCAGGGAAGCTTCCTGTCAGCATTTGTACTAACACAGCTGGGCTGGGGAGATGCCAGTAAGAAATGCTCCATCAAGCTCAGCACAGGCACTAAATGGAACATGGTTTCTTTAATGGTGAAAGAAAAATTTGCTCCAGTTGTGCCAGATGCTGAGCTATGCAGCTGTCAGGCCTGTTCCATCTCCTGATGTGACTAAGAAAGGTTAATTGCTCAGACAATCCAGCTGCAGAACAGCAAACTGCTGTTATACCCAAAAAATGGTCCTGAAAACTGCCTGGCTACAGGCCACTGTGTTCCAAGACCAAATGCAAAGGTTTTGACCTTAAAAATTTTACTTATGATACTCACTTTCCTGCCATGCATCACTGGCTGCCAAGGAAATGCTGCATAACACGTTCTCTCCCATTAGTGAAATGAAACTGCGTTGTACTAACTAGGCAAATAGTATATCTGCCAAAGAAAGCTGGACCAGAATGGAAAAATATGTACAAAAGAAAAGCAAGCAAGTAAAAAGTTAAAATACAGAGTTGATATTAAAGTTTAATGAGAGGGATATTGAAGGGAAGATGGCTGGAGTAGTTTTGTCTCTGGTCAAGTTTCTGTGAACTCTGGAGACAATGAGCAGAGAACCACTGGAATCCAGATTCACAAAACAGAATAAAAACATTCCTGAGTTTCCTTTTCCTAAATCTCTTATGAGGATTTTTCTAAATTCTGTTTGTTTGACCTACTAGGGGATTCTTGGTGGACCTTTAGGTTTCAGGGCAAGACTTTTTTTTTTTCATTCAGGGCTTTTCTCCAGCTGTAGAATTGAAACTTGTGCAGCTGCACTGAACTGCACTGCTTAAAGCCTGAAATGTGTTTTGAGAACTTGGGGAAGTCCAAGGTTGTTGATGAATACAACTGAAGAGCGATTTGTTCACACCTAAGAAATTGCACACAGTTGTGGCTTGCGGGACCGCAGAGCACTGACAAATCATTGCTGTTGTTGGAACAAGGTCTCTGTGCAAGTCTGTGAAGCCTAAACAAAGGCTTTCTACATTCTGCTTTCTTCCATCTGTGCATTTTACATTAGCAAGGATCTAAACAGGGCAGCATCATCCCCCTTAGCCATCAGCTGGTTCAACAAGTGAGTGCAAGCAGTCCTTGCCAGAACTAGTAGTGTGTGGAGATATACATCGGACCAGTATGGAAGCGCAACTTTTCTCATCTCTTCAGCAAAGCAACTGTCTGATTTCTGTCACAGCGCCCTCAGCAGTCCATGAGGGATGGGGTTTGCATATGTGACTCAGAAGATTTCCCTGAAGTGGCAAGTGACACTATTGGATGTACTTACCAGCAATTCAAGTGATATGAACAGGGACATGTCTTTGCAAAATTTAACTGCCTAGAAGCATAAGGAGTGAATACTCACATTGATGTCTTCCAGAAACAGAGCCATCTGCATGATTTCTCCTGCTGGCACTGATCAGTTATTCCCAGAGGAAAATGAGAGATTGAACAACTGGCTTCTTTCAGAAGGAACAGGCCTTTTTTTTTTTTCAGTTTTTCTAGTAGGCACCATCATTTTTTGGTTCTTTTGCAAAAGGAAACTTTTGCAAGTTGATGTCTGATTGAAGCCTCTGCCCACTGAAGCAAAATTTAAGCTTGCTTCTTTGAACACCTTTTTCTTCCTTACCTTGTCCATTCTGGAGTTGAATGCTGGTAGAGGACCATCTGACACCATATAACTTCTTGTTGCCTCTTGTGTTTTCCAGAGAGTACCAGCAAGACACCAGCATCAACAGAAGTGACAAAAACTTTTTCACGTAAGTTGAATTAACAGTCTTTATATCTTTTTCTCTTCATTTCCTCTTGAAACTGTTTCTACAGCTCTGAAACAGCTCCTTCTTAGGAGAGAATAATTCATCTACATTCAGCAGCTCCGTTTCTGTGCATCACCTTGCATACTTGAGCTACTTCAGGGACCAAGAAATGAATGAAGAAGGGTTGAGCATACTTTTTACTATCCTGGGGCTGTATCGAGGAAGGTAATTTGGCCTACAGTTGTCAGGCTGCAGCAGCCCAAGTGAAGAAGTATTTGTGTTGTTAGGAACTATGTTTTTAAAAAGCTCTTACCTCCTTCTCCTATAAATCCTAGCAGCTCCTTATGAGTTTGCTGAGTGTATAGGCGTATTGATGTGTCCTCAAGAAAGTCTGTTGCCTAGACTGCTCTGTTCTGCAGGGCTCTACATACAATTTCTGACAGCTCTGCAGGGTCTGTGAGTGTAGACAGGTAACTCACTGTCAGTAATTTAACCACTTTTGAAGCTGCCTTGGCATACTAGGAGCCTTCTTCAGGTGGTTTCCTTTCAGGCTGATGGAATTTGCTTTCAGCATCCTGCCTGCAGTTACAGATTGCATACTTCCAGAGTTACTCCTGGAACTGACCCCAGTGAGAAGCCACTTTCATTATTTAACTGTTAAGAGTTACTTGTTATGGCCATAATACAAGCAGTTGTCTCTACTGCTGACTTTGGCTGAGACAATTGCAGATAAACGTGTATAAGCCGAGCAACCCAAGGATTTACAAGATGCACATACCCTGCTTGGCAAAGAGGCTGGGGTCCTGCTAGCTTTTTTGGGAAAGCTATGTGTGGCAGAGACAGGTTTTAGTGTGAAATGACAGTGTTTGTAGGCTAGATCAAGGAAAACAGTGTGATTGCCAGATTTTGCATTTAGCATGCCTGCAAGCCTTTCCTTTGATGCATCTGTGTGTGTGGCGACCTACTTCTGAAATCCTGGCATTGCTGCCTGACAGAAGAGACGTTGGATGTGCCCATATTCTTTCATGTTCTCAGTGGGGCCTGTCACTGGTGCTTCACTGAGTGTATGTGAGACCACATAGCTAATAGCAAGTGTCCTGTAACCATTGGAACCATTTTTGTTCAAAGAAGGTGGCACACTGGTCACTGATTCCACCGGGCTTGCCTTCCCTTCTCCCTTGTGCAGCAAGAATGTAGTCCCTGCACCTTGGTGCCTTCTTTCCCATGAATTAAAGTTCTTGTTCTGGAGTGGTCTCTTTCCCTGCTTATGTCCCTTCAAGTGCCTGCTGTTGCAGTATTTTCCTGCTCTTTACTGCTATTGTGCCGCTGAAGAGGAGGAAGCTGGGATGTTCAAAAAGCTGGCTGCATTCCCGATGAATCTCTGCACTGGGAGATTTCATGCAAGCAACATATCACGGTATTGTCCTGAGGACAGCAAAAAGCAGTATGTTCAGTGGCTGCTTGTTGAGGTCTTCTCATGGAACTCTGAGGAGGTCTTTGATATGTGACTGGAGCAGAGACCACCTTAGTCCCAAACACAGCCAGGTGCTGTTCTTCCAGCTGTTCTACCCCCAGCTCATGGGTCCAGACCATGTCTTTCTCTAACACTTCAATTAAAGAAGCAACACTCTAATTACTTATTTTCATTTGAAAGTCTGGGAAAAAAAATTGGCAGTGCCAAAAACCCCAGGCACTACTGGTCACCAGGAAACTCATGAAGGTAGACTATTGTGAAATGCTGGTGTTCAAATCACCAGGATCTAGGTCTCTTGAAGTATTGCTACAGTTACTTTTTGATGATAGGAGGACTTATAGAGAGGTCTTAGTTTTTAAGTGGGTTTTTTCTGCCTAAAACCAGACTTTGTTAGGCAACAGATTCATCTTTTCTGTGTGACATGACATGTTAAATGTTTCACTACAGAGCATGCAGTATGCCTGACCTGCTCCCTAGAATTCACAGGAGGCTGTTAGCTGCCTGTACTTCACACTGGCACATCACATTGCCACCTTATGCAAAGTATTCTCTCTTTAAACTCTTCCTTCCTGATAGTACTGATAGTACTGATAGTACTTCTCAAGCCTTCTCTTGAATTCTTTATTCATGCATGATACCATATATGATTTGCTAGACAGTGAAAGCCCATGAGGCCACCCAAACACATGGCTCTTAATTGCTGTGTGGTTCAGGTTCCTACAGTTTAGTATTTTCAGACCTATCTTCAAGCTACCTGCTTCTTCTATAAACTTTTCTGAGTGCTTCCTTTGTGTCATTTGTGTTGAGGTCCATTTCTTTCCACTGTCTTACAAGATTATTTACCATTCTTTTTCCTTTCTTTGTAACCACTTTGGGGCTGGTGCTATGTCCCATTTTGGTCTGGAATGTGTTCTGCTTTCCCTTCCATCTACAGCTCTCTGCGGAGGTGGTGACACTCATGGACCCTCCTCTCTTTCAAGCCACAGAAGTCCTTAACTATCATTATGATAGACCTGAATGTCTTACAGTTCATTTGGAGTTATGTGAGAAGAAGATAAGAAGCTAGTACTTCCTGGGTCATCGTGTGGAGCTTCAAGACCTGCTGAAGGTCTTGAAGCTCCACTTCAAGCTCTTTCCACTTTCCTCTGATGCTGTCAGAAACAGCTGAAAATTTTACTCTGCCTTTGCCGGTTTTGTCCTGGCCTTTCCTCCCAGGACTAGAGAGCATTTTTGCTGTAATTGATTATTCACAGTGCGCCTAGGACATGCTGAACCAACTTTGAAGTTCTTTGCTTTCTCAAGCTATCTCATTTTTTTCTCTGCTCTGCTGGGTTTCTGACTCCTGAGGGGAAAAAAAAAAAAAGGAAGTCTCTACTGGGGGAAGATGTTCAGGCTCCTCCAGTATAGTGCTGTAGCTGTATTCTTACAACTTTATTGTTACTTCTGTGTGTTGCAGAGCCCATGCTTAGGATACAAGCTTCAACAGAAGGAACAAACACTTCCTCCTGTAAGTATATACAAGTTGTTTAAATTATTGCTGGCAAGACCCTCAAGTGTATTTCTCCCTTCCTAGCGCAGAAAAAAATGTGCATTAAGAGATCAGGAGTGACTGGGTGGGATTCCTGAACTAAAGGGGCAATTTTTATTTGTTATATATTATTAGAACTCTGAGAGACATGCTCTTTGTGTATTGAGGTCTAAACACCTTCCTTCAGAAAGGCCAAATATAGGTTTGGGCAGGGCAAAAGAGGAGGAAACTACACGAGTGTTTCCTACTTGGAATTCCCTGCCCTGCCCTACCCAGACAGTGTGTGGCTTCAAACACTGTCTCCTCTGCCTTCACAGCCCCTGGCCCTGGGGTAGCTGTAGCACCCTCGGGTCCAGCCATCCCCACCTGGATGCATTTCCCTTCATCTATGTGCCAGCTGGTGCTTGTTAGAGCTCCTTGGGCTCTTTCTTCAAGATAGAGCCCCACTACCTTTGGGAAGAAGATGAGGAAGGTGAGGACGTGTTTTTGGGTGTCTTCCCTCAGCTGGTACAGAGAGCCAGAAATGGTTCTTTCCTAGGAAAGAGAGATTGTTTCTCTGCTTATCTCAAGAGCACACTGGGAGCTGCAGGGGTACCAGTGGGGAAAGTGACTCTTTTCTTCCTCAGTAGTGCTGCTTCCCAGAGAAGCATGCATTAAAGCCATAATCCTATACAATTTTACCCTTGGGAACCATTAGGAAGAGCCTTGCAGCTCTTTACTAGAATCAAATCCACCATCTATCAGCCTGTTTTGGAGCCATCTGGAAGCCCACTTCACACAATCAAAGTCAGTGGGGTTGTGGGAGGTAGGGTGTTAAACATGGCCTAAGCAGTAAGTGTTGCCAGCTGCTAGGAATGCGATGGCAGGTGAGGTAGGTACAATCCACCCTGACAGTTCCAGTGTTGCTATAAAATGTGGTGTGTGCTTTATAAAAGACTATACATGAATGCCCTTAACTCGCATCTAAGAGCTACTGTAGCAGCACCAGGAGGAAAGGTCAAAGCCATATCTCTGGATTTTTCTAGATTTTATTCTCAGCTACTGGTCTGGTAATTTTTAAATGTGTGTTGAAAGAATTAGAGAAATTTGATAGGTTATTTAAAAGCTTTCTGCCAGCAAGGTGAGAAGAGTTGGTTTTTGGCCTCTTTTTCCCCTTGATGCCTAGCAGCAGAGTAGGCAGGAATAATTTCTGGAGCAATTTGAAAGAGTAAATCTCTCTGTTCTGTTCTCAGAAGCAATAGTGTATACTGGAATTAGTACTATTCAAGTCACTAAAATAAGTAATGGAGGCAATATTGGATACTGCTGCCTGTGCTGGGTAGGAAAAGCAGGAGGGAGCCAATGTTTATTGCTAACAGATGTGAATGTCTACTCACACTACAGAGCGATGAGGGAATTGAGTCCACGTACTTATTCTAAAGTTCCTTAGGGCTTTTCTTTTCTGAATTTCAGTGGGACATGTCCATTTCACACTTGTCACTGTCAATCTTGTAACAGCCACAGGAGATAAAATAAACTGTTTCCTTCCACTTCTCAGACAATAGCAGATGTTTAGAGAACATGCCAGCACTGTCACTGTTGGCCAGACACTGGGAAAGACCTGAAAACAGCAGAGTGATTCAGTAGGTTCTCTCCCCTAGGGCTTTCACAAAAGAACAGATATGTGTCATGCTTTGCTTCTTTTGGAGTTTCAGTGACAGATATTCAGAGAGGGAAAAGTTTAAAAAAAAAATTCTGTCTCTATAAGACACTCCACAACTGACATCCCAAACCTGAAGATCCCTACCCTTTTATGTGCACGTATTCCTACACTCCTCAAAATCAAGTCCACTTTGAGAGTATGGACCTCTGTTCTTAAATAAAGGAGGAAGAACAGCCATTAGGCATTCCAAGTTTCATATAAGGGACTGGTGATCTGATTGAGGGGTCAGTAATCCAAGGGAGAAGTAAGGAAATTCATGCTTTTTTTGTCCTGTTTCTTTGTGTGAGACTATTTGACACTGATTGCTAATGCTGCCCCTAGCAGGTAGAAGCACTTCCCACCCCTTCTTCCACCCCAGCCCAAGGATTGATTCATACAGATTTATTCTGTACTGTCTCATCACAGAATCATAGAATTTAGGGTTGGAAAGGATCTTAAAGATCATCTGGTTCCAACCCCTTTGCCATGGAGAGGGACACCTTCCACCGGACCAGGTTGGTCCAAGCTACATACAGCCTGGCCTTCAACCCTGCCAGGGATGGAGCATCCACAACGTTTCTGGCCAACCTGTGCCAGTGCCTCACCACTCTCACAGTAAAGAATTCCTTCCTAATATCTAATCTGAACCTACTCACTTCCAGTTTAAAGCCATTTCCCTTGTCTTATCACTATATGCCCTAGGTTACAACTTTCATTTTCCTTCACAATGAAGCTCTCTGTGATAGAAGCTGAAAGAAGTGAACAAACTTTTCCTGCTGAAAGAAGTGAACAAACCAACAAGCAGTTAGAGCCCTATGTCACTACCAAGGACTGCAGAGGCCATTCTTAATCACATTAGAAAATTTGGGAATAGAAGACATTTTTCTACCCCTTGTTTCCCAGGACTGCCATAGTCTGAAACAAGTGCCTTATGACCCTATGACTTTCTTCTTCTCAAAAGCTGGAGTGGAAAAACTAAATCTGAGACTTCACCATAATGCCTTGTTATTAAGGGTTCTGTCAACTCTGTATTCAAGACTAGAGAATGAAAATGTGGTGGTCTTTTTGCTCTCCTGGGACTTCTTAAAGGAATCTTGGCTTCTCACCGCAATAGCATACATATGGCAGTTTTTGTTTTCCTTAGAAAATTGGTCCCAAAATTCTTGTTTGTAAGTTACAACATACATGGAAAGAAATTCAAAAGCAATCAGGTTTCCTAGGCTAAAATCATCAGCACAGCGCACAGGCTTCTGGTGCAGGTATTGTGCAGGAACATTTGTATGGTGCAAAAAGGGAGAAGGGAATTGATGGGATGCAGGCTGTTTGCAATTACCACGGTTCCTGTTGTGTGGGAACCATGAACAGCACGGTATTGGTGTACAGACCAGGAATGGTTCTACACCTAAGCTTACGGTTTCTATAGACAGCATCAGTCTGGAAACCCATGCTCTGAGAGCTAAACTGGATCAAAAGCTGAGCATGTATAGCAGTAGGAAATGAGGAAGTTGCACAGAGACAGAGCCTGTGGGAGTATGAGTCAAATGGAAGCATTTGCGTAGCTGCACCTTGCAGCATTACCCTCACACTTGTTTGTGCTGCCTACTAAGGGCTTTTCCCTGAAATGTCTGTGGAGGCACTTCCCCCAGCAAAGAGCCAGGGCATGTAGTCTGCATGTTTCAGATGTGTTTGTCTTACACAGGGATTCTCAGTTCAGATTTGTCTGCTTGTGCAAGATGGTGAGCTGGCAGCCATGGCACTGGATGTACCTGGAGCATATTCTCTGCAGCATTTTTCCTCCTGCCCATTATCTAGCAGGTTGAAGTGATGGCCAGTTGGAGGCAAGCCTAGGGATAAAGAACAAGTGGGAGGTTGATCCCACCTTGCCTGTGGCTTCTTTTTCAGAGGAATACAGAATGCGTTTGCTTAGCTTTTTCTTGGAAAGACTCAGTGGTGGCCGTCTGCCCCACAGATGACTTCAAACTTGTTTTCCTACAGACTTTCATGTTGGCCTCTAAAACCTGCACAGAAATTTTAAAAATAAAGATTAATTGGGTAAGAAATGTGCCAGTTGGGATTGCTCATCTTTCCTCTCTGGAGTTATTAACTTACAAGCTCCAAGCCTGGCACAGCAAAGCACTTTCCTAACATTTCATCTTCTCATCATGCAATAAAAGATTCCAACATGTATATTAAATTATGACCAGATACAGCACCTAGAAAGGAAGTATGTAAAGACTTTTTGCCTGTCACATTTTCTTAAATACAATACTGAACTGCTTTGATAGAAATGGTCCATGCTGAGCAATAAAACCTTCTATGGCATGATGTTAGGGTCACTGGTTTACAGAGTATTTTTAACAGGAACATTTTTGCATATCCAAAGCAAGCAGCCTGGCCAATAAATCATCTGTGTTCTAAAATCTTAAAAAAAAAGTTAAGTTTCTGCTAAATTCTGCTTTCCTTTGTCTCCTAAAGTGAACCCAGTGTTTCTCCCTGTATTTATTTATGTTATGCCTGACAGAAGTCCTCTTTCAAAAGTCATGAATTTTCTAAAACATACAAACATGAATCACCACTTCTGGTAGACAGAGAGCTTGGGCTCCAAATGATATCATTTTTATGTAGCTTTTTCTACTGCCTTCAGAATAGTTGCCCAAACCTGAAAAGACCTTCTGATTTTGTTAGTATTTCAAGCAATTTTTAAAGGGTAATCTTGATTTGTATCAAGTCCTCTGACAATTTAAGTTGTCCTGCTATCTGACTTTTGGAGATTTGTTTAGATTTCTTTATTTTATTTTTTTAATGGTGCTCATGCACAGGCACCTACCTACCAATAGGAGTGCACTTGTCTTTGATGTGTGGCAAAAACTTGTGGACTCGAGGAAAGAGAGATGGAGAGTCTTTCCTGCTTACTGAGGTCAGTGTGAATTGCAGTTCCTTTAAGATACAGTGTGAATTGATGACTAGGTATCTTGCAGTATAGTGAAATATAGTATATATTTTTTTCTGCATTCATTCAATTTACTCTGTTTTGTTTGGTTTCATTTTATTCTGAGTGTGACAGATGTTAATTTCTTATATTTCCTCTACAACCAAGAGGCAAAGATGATAGTATGATTGACAGTGCTGCCGTACAGTGTAAGGATCAGAAAAAATTAGGGGATAATGCCTAACCACTGAACACATGTTCAACTTCTTTTATCTCAAAAAACTTCTGTTGTGTTGTCATAAAATTTAAATACACTGGTTGCACCTCAGAAACTTCTGAAATGTAGCTGTTTTGGGGTGAAAAAGCAGAATTTTTTAATGAGATAGTAAACAACTGTGTAAAGTCACTCAGAGCAGTATGGGAAGAGGAGAATATTGTAACCAATTTATAAAGGTGAAGGAATTCAGATGTTGAAGGCAATTACTCAGGTTGCAGTTATGCTAGCACAGCAGGACTCCCAACTCTTGCTCTTATAAAAAATTAGTCCAACATCTTCAGCTATCAGCATTTAATTCATCTGTGCCATGGATTGAAAGGCTACTTCTCCAGGAAAGCCATATACTTGATGCCCTGGTGGGACAGTGGGTCAAAGGAAAACACTACACCACCGATTGTATTTTGCTTTGTCATTTCAGTGGGTTTATTTCTCTGAATAATGGTCTCTGGAGAGAATGCTTTGTTCTAAGGACACAGTGAGTGAGTAAAGGCAGGGTCAGATAACTAGTTCTTGTTTAATGTAAAATGAGTTTAAACCTCCTAGTTAGTGAAAACCTAATGAAAGAGCAGTGCTGAAGACGTGTCAATCCTTTGTTATAACCTCCCACAGTGTGCAGTGTGTTCCAGTTTCATTCTCTGTGGTGGGCACCAATGACAACGGGCAATGCAGTGGTAATTTCAGTACCTTTATGATTTCACCTGGCATGATAAACCATTTTTCCTGTAGTTATATTTCACAGATAAGGCAAACTCATGGAAATAGGTAACATCTCCGAGAGACATGGCTTTCAATCTTTTATATGCCTCCCAGTCTAAAGATGGTGTGACATTAAGTGCCTTCTCCCAAACCACTTAATCTTGCAGGATTTTCTGTAGTTGCATTCTTGGTTCCCCACTCTTGCTCTGACAGAGAGCTAGGGTTGTCACTGAAAACGTCAGCTGGGCTAGGCCGCTCCACTGGAAAATTCATACATGTCAAACTTCAGAGACAACACCACTAGTGTAAAGTCAATTCTCTTCCATTCTGAGGATTCTTTTCCTTTTTTTCCTTCAAGGAGGTCAGAGAGGTAAAAGGCAGTGATGGGTGTAAGCAGTGCTAAAATTGGAAGTAGCTGACATAACAGTCACAAAGGAATAAGTGCAACGGTTTGTATGGCTTAAATACAGCTGCCAGAGTGGAAGGGTTTTAAGGACATTGGTTTTAGCTAGCTGTATATTTGTTCATGTAAGAATAAATCTGTAAGACTGGCACTTGAGTCAGCATTTGTATATAATGAGGCAATTGTGGTTCATGTATAAATACACATACATACATAGGTGTATAAAGTATATACATGTAAGTGTGAAGGCAGTGGTTTGTGTCTATTTCAAGACGTGCTCGCCTGAGGTCATGAATTGCACCACAAAAAGGTGTATCAAATGTGTGTCAGTCTATTCTGGTGGAATACAAGTTACAGAATCTACTTCACTGGTTTCTCTTGTTCATAGTATTTCTGAAGGAATTTCCCAAGCCCACCTCCCATTGGCTTCAACATGTTGAGAACCATGTCTTCTCCAAGGTTCTAACTCCAGAAACTCCTCCCAATCCTTTCAGCAAAAGGATTTTTAAAGACTGTGTGTATCCTTAGTGATGGAGTGGGGGACCCTCTCACACCAAGGTAGCTGTCCAAAAGTCACACTGTCAATTGATGCCTCAGCTGGAGAGTGTGGGCTCCCCTAGCTTTCTTCAGGAACCCTAGGTATGTGTGGACTTCTGCTTCTGCGACCCTGCAAGTCATATGGGAATTTGTCTTCAACAGTCTGCTCTTAAGGTACGATTTCTCTGAAGTTCTTCCCACAGGGTCAAACCATGGCAAATTCTTTCCTAAGAGAGCATTATTTTGTACCTTTCTGACTTCTTCTTCATACCTTGCTAAAATGACACATACTATCTGCTCACCTGAGACCAAACTAAGCATCTTTCTGATGTGCCAGCACAGCCTATGCTGTACTGGAGAACATGAGCTTCTAGCACAGGGATGTGTTGGTGTTTTCACTGTGGTTGTTTGGTCACTGTGTCTCCCGCAGAAGTCCATGGTATTGTCACTGTGACAAAAATAGGTTCTCAAGGACTCCTGTTCCTCCTGACTATACTCTTGCTGGGTAGCAACTGTGAACATACTTTGTGGTACTGGATCAGCCTTCTCAAAATCTGCCCTCTTCAAAAGCCTCAGGGTAGTTGTTACTGAGTAAAGGTACATGACACAGGCAATTGTGCCAGCAGGGCAGAGATCTGTGAACAAAATGGAGTATGTAACCTTGACAGAAACGTGCATCTCTTTCATGTCATTATCCATGCTGAAATCAAGACTTTTCAGTGCTTTGTAGGAGGGCACAAGGGAGACAAAGAGCTCAGAACAAGTATGAAAAAAGGATACTTTCAATCAACAAAAATTATGAGCATGTGCATGGGTACACAATGATACTTGTATTTTAATACAATAGGCAGTTCCCAACTTACGCCTATAGTCCAGATATTCTGTCCTGTGGATGATGAAAAGCTTTCAGCAGAGAAATTTTCCAGCTTTCTGCAGTATTGTGTGAGACTGTAATATTTTGTGGGAGCCCTGTCTTTCCCATACAAGCTATTCAAAACAATATTGTGGTTTTCTGTAAACTATTTTGCACCTGCAGTTGTTTGTAGAATTGTTATGATACTGACTAGAGAAATATTTTGAAATGGCAGTTGTAGAATTTGACCAATCACCCTAGGAGTGACACTGTCCACATCCTTATCGTCCTTCTATTTCCCCCAAAGAGAGTTTACCCGGAGGCACTCTCTTGTGTTAACCCCAGGAGAGACTAGCAATGCAAATTCCTTTGTGCTCTTCAGGAGACCCTTCTGTCCTCAGAAAGACAGGATGACAGCTCACTTTCTTGTTTTCAGAGGTAAGAGTTTCTCTTGCTTCAGCTTTGGAGGGAAAGGTCCAACAGAGAGAAAAATCCCAAAGGGAATTTAAGTTACCAAATTTGAGTTATTCTATCATGCCTAAAGGCTTGCTGTGCTCCCTGTGACAGGGAGGCAAACAGAGCAGGCTTTCTTAGATGGTGTGTTCTGGGCTTTCTAGTCCACATTCTTCCAGGGGGGGATCTTAGGCTGCATCAGCTGGAAACAGACACCCTGTGGCATAGCAGGGCCCTGGTCCATGAAGGGTAGTTTCAAGTTCATGGTCTGGCAGTGGAGGTCTGTGATGAAGCAGAAACACAAATTTAATGAAATACTAAGGAGTCAAGAGCCTGGATCCATTGCTTTGTTTTCATGATAAGCTTAAAATTTGGACAGTTCTGGTCCAACCACAGAGGCAGATGGTGTTGTCTAGGGAGAGGGAACAAAGAATAACATAGCACTAGATAAAAGATGAACAGAAAAGTAAGCTGTTACTTTTCAGAATAACTTGCAAAGTGTATGGCTTTGAGTGTTTCCATTTACTTAAGAATAATCCCTTGATAAATCACTATTTACTTTTAAAAAATGTAAACTGCATCACAGAAATGGTATTTCGAAAGCTGTAGGCAGAGTACTGAACACATAAATGTGAACTTTCTATAGGTGCATGGCTTTGAAAACCATCACTGTGTCCCCTCATTAGCTTCTCCACAAACACGTGGCACTCTATGGCTGAGACTCAATTTAGACTATAGCAGTTTCTATCAGGTAAATTAAATGAATACTCTTCTTTCACATTCCTATCCTAGCAATATTGTAATAGGGCAGTGGGAGCCAAGCTAAACCCTCGGGAAGAAATTATTATCCTATCCTTCATGTCCACATCTCTTCTAAATTGCCTTTTGGTAACCTCTTCTAATTGGATGCAAAATGGGAAAGTTGTATCTCCTGTGACTTTCATTATCAAAATGTTCCTGGACGTTCTTAATGGTTTCTGCTGTTCTTGACATTCTCCCCCTGTACAGCAAGGAGAAGGAATCACTGTAGTCATTGCAGCAGTTAAAGAGCAACCTTTTACAGTGTGATCTTCCTTCTAGGTTTGCATCTTCCTAAACATTTAGCAGTAACCAGCTAGTCAGTAACTTTGAGTTGCATCTGCTGCAGCTGGCAAGTATCACAAAACACCCACTCTGTGTTTTTTGAAAAGAAAGCTATGCCCTGGAACAACTGTCCTTTGAATCTTGTCTGATGGATATCAGGGGGTTTTTTTCAGCGACTATATATGTATATAAAGGCTCTTGCATTTCCTCATAAGATTTTCTTTTCCTGACTGCCCACTCTTCATTCTAGTCATTTCAAGTTCATTATGGATATACAGAGCACATAGGCCTTACATGTAGTTTATATTAATCACAGTATTCAGCTGTCTGAGATCCTTTGGTAGAGTAATTCCAAATTTTCCCTTCTACAGGGATCTGCTTTTTACAAGAGAGGAAACTTTTTCTTAGCCTTCCAGTTTCCGAACGTTATCAATTCTGTTGCAAGCTAAAATAGCATGGGGCATTTCCAATTTATTATGATCATAAACTTAGGGTGCTAAGTGGGGTGTGGGGCTGAGGAGCGAGATGGCGTGCTAGAGCAGTGTTTGCCCATTTCATCATTAACATGCTTTCTTGTGTCATTTCGGGCCATGCCAGCTACTGATTTTCAAGACACCCAAGTACAATATGAAGGATTAAGTGCACTGAGACCTTTACCAGGAGGCAGTATGGGTACCACCCTCCCAGCCCAGCTCCTTTCACTCTGAGCAGTTCTCCCATATCATCCCAACAGACACTGCAAGCCCCAAAGACTCCAGGTGCCTTCAACTGTGCAAGAAGGAATTAATCGTAAAGCTATAGTAATGCCATTAAAACACCACTTGGATGGGCTGATACTCACCCTTTCCACAATTTAGACACTGAGAACTGGAAGAAGACACATGTAAATTATTATTAATGAAGGGCAGAGCCACAGTGAAGTGGTATGTGATGTAGATGTAGCCTAGCCATGCTCGTCCTTGGACTGGGAGCATGGTCTGTTCCCTTCACTGCTGAGCAATGTTGGAACACCTGAGCAGTCAGGCTACGTATCCCACCCCATCCTTCCTGATTACTGTGTACTTGTGGGACAAAAAGCAACTGGCATTACACCCCAGCCCTCCCAACTTTAGCAACCACAGTCACTGCTCTTGAACAGAGATGTGAGGTAACACCTACTGGACTACAGACCAAGCCATCAGAGGAGATAACTGTTTTCCCAGCCCTGAGCATTTCGCTCTTTTGTTTGTCCATTTGTTTCTGTTTCATTTATTCAACACAGAAAAGCTCCTTGCTCCAGAGCTGTAAATGTTCAGAACTGATGTTGTCGCTGTTGAGCGCTAGCCGAGTGCAAGAACCAGACTGGATCGGGTGAGGCGGAATTCTGATTTTATTATTTAATTCTAAAACTTATATAGACTTTTAAAAGTTTCTCTGGATTGGGTCAATTCAAAACCTCCCCCTAGGCCCATAGGCCAGGTTGAACTGCCCATCTTTCCAGAGACAGTTTCAATAACATCCAAACCTTATCTTTATTTATAGAACACAGGGAGAAGAAGAGAAAAATTCCCATGGGAAAGAGTCTGTGCTACCACAGCTCCCCCTTTTTATTTAAGAACAGGAGGCACTGCTTGTGAGCCTCAGTGGGTCAGCATGAAGGATCTGCTTGGTAATGGCCAGTTACCAAACAGAGCCTGGTTAAAACTCGAGAAGGGGTCTGTCCGGCGGTGGCCAGCCACCGAACAGAGCCCAAACCAGATGCTGATTTAAGA
>VZTH01017213.1:85117-202910 GCA_013397815.1 Aleadryas rufinucha | reverse complement strand
GATGCCTTGGCCTGTGCAATTTTGTCAGGCTGAGGTGCCACCCACGCGGGGTTGGCTAGCATGTCAGCCCTGGCATTGCCTTCTGTTATAAAACCTGGTAAATTGGTGTGGCTTCGAATGTGCAGAATATAATATGGATGCACTCGAGCCTGAATCGCCTTCCACAGGGTTCGCAATAGCGAAAACAGAGCCGCATTGTTGACTTCCTTTAGAAGTGAACAATCCAAACGTTTGGTTATGTCTGCTACATAAGCAGAATCAGTGACCAAATTCAAAGGCACCTGAGAGAACCGCTGAAAAGCCATGGCAACTGCTTTCAATTCAACCAACTGAGCAGAGCCTGTCTCGTGGCCTTTCAGCACTTGCCACTCAGATCCTTCCTTCCAGGTAACAATGGCCTTTCCTGTTTTCCCAGAACCGTCCGTAAAGACGATGGGTCCGTGAACTGGCACCTGGCTGTTCTTTGGCCACAACGTAAGATTGACTGAATTTGCCAGCTGCAGCAATTTGTGGCTGGGCAGATGATAAGTGATCTGCCCTGAGAAACTTTGCAGTGCACTTTGCAAAGGAGCGCTATTAGCAAGACTCCATTCAAAATTGTCCCGTGGTATCGGAACAACATGATGTTGAATAAGGAAGGCTTTCACTGGACACAGCTCTGCAGCCTACAGCTTTTACAAATACCATGTGCCACTGAGGTTATCTAAAAGTTTACCATTTATACATGGGGTGGTAACAGCCGTTCAGAATTTAATATAGGCATTATTTTTCTGAGGTTCATAAATTGGAATCTGAACTCTATTACTGATATCTTTCTGGTAATATTCACAATGATCCAAAACATGATTCTTAATAACACAGTCTGACAGGTATTTAGATGAGCTTTCCAAAATGTCAGCAGGTCTGATGAGGAATATTACTGCAATGGTTGGTTTCTAAAAGAAAAGGATAAGCCATACTCCAGGGAAGAAATATTAGGGTGTTTTTCAATAATGTCTATTTTGCAGACAGATAGCCAGGTGTGAAAGTTACAGCTACCTGCATTGTAGAAAGCTACTCATTTGATCTACTGGTGCCAGTTGTGGCACAAACTGCCAGTGCCAGAAAGCTTTTTCTAGTCTTCTCAAATTAGAAGTGAGCTAACCACATGTGATGCTTTTATTTGTTTGAATGTCTGTGTTTTTATATGTAGTAACTGAGAATGTTCTTTCAGTTGTAGCTAAAATTCTGTTGTAAGCTTTCAAACACTGACATCCAGTGCCATGGAGCATTAGTTCAACAGTTTAGTTATTGTTCTGAGAGAACAGTAGGTTTAAATGTCTGGTGCTTTTGCCTGATTAAATGCCACCCCCCTGCCTTTTTCCATTCTAAGAAAGTCCAAAACTTGCATTGATTGTTTTGAATTCCTTAATATTTTGTGCTATTTAAAACAATACAAACATGGAGTGATTCCACATGATTCCACAGTGATTTCACACAGTGAAATAGGATTGGAGTCTAATCTTGCACTGTACTTTTTATACGGTTAGTATGACTTTTATTATTTCCCTGGAATGGCTCTTTCTTTCCATTTCCCACTGGGGAAATATTTGGCTTAAAACAAGCTGCAGGCTATGCATAGTTCTTGAATATTTTAATGATCTCCACAACCCATTAGCTGACACAGTGGCAACTAATACTTGACAGACGTACTGTAGGATAACAGTTGTCTCAGAGACTGTGAGAGGCCAGAAGAATCTTAAACACTCATCTTGCAGGAAGGATGAAGAGTTGCCTTGAGCAGTGATGCAGCTCATTCAAATGCATGTAGATCTGTCTTGATGAAGAACTGGTGCTTCAGATCCCTGGTGTAATGAGCTCTGAATCAGATGCTGTTCTTGGCTACTAGGCAAGCTGCTTCTGCAGAGTACCTCCTTGTAACTTGTTTAAATATTTCTCACTTTGGAGGGAGCAGGTTAAGACAGATCCAGGGAAGGAATGCTGTGAACACCAATTCTGTATCTTTTTTGGTGGACTAGTAGTCGTGCCAGTGTAGCTGTGATCACTGAGAGTTGCAGATCAATCCCCAGTACCCCTGGGAGGTAACACAAGTCTGAAATCCTCTGCACATGTGATCAACTAGTGCATTTGGCCCTTGCACTGGTGAAATTCCTTCCTGGAGGCAGGCAAGAGGAAATTAGACATGAGTTAGGAACTGTTTACCTTAACCTGTCCAATTGCACGTTTCTGTCAGATGGAGAGGATTCTCAGTGTCTTACCCCCACTGTCTGTATCCTGCATCAAATGTTTAAGTGACCTCTCATGTTGGCAGCAAAACCATGACTTTCAAGGTCAAGAGTTAAATGCCAGCACCCTACTAATTCTTTCAGCCAAATGGACACCTGGAGAGCTAATGTGCTGTTGTACTTACTGCTTGAGTTATATGTAGAAAATATGCAGTACAACTCTAGATAATTGGATGTGGATTGCATTTGCAATTATATGTTCACTGGATAATATGCATACATCAGAGACCTAATATTCACCCCAGCAAGAGAGCACAGTTATAGGCAGGCTGAGCAAATGGAGCTTTTCAATTTAAATGTGCAAATGAATTTCATACACACATGGGCACTATTAGCAGATGGTCAGTAAGGAAGGCTGTGTACAGGGGAGGGATTCTTTCCTTTTAATTTGATAAGAATCTGTTCCTGTGGATATTATTTCATCCTGAGGAATAGCTTTTATTATCTGTAAATATCTTGCAAAATATGAGATTGACATTCACAATAACGCAGGAGCATCTTGTATGAAGTAGTGGATGAAGAATTTTCTCTGGATGGAGGAAAAAACAAGTCAGAGAGAATCAAATATTTTTACTGTTATCTAATTGTCAGAACACAATATGGCACGAGTAGCTCTAGTAGAAACCCATTAGCCAGTGTTGATGATTCACACATGATTGCTGAAAATTTTGAGAATTCCTTAAGGAAGAAAAGAATTCTTTAAAAAGCTCTTTAAGAAGAAATGGGCATCAGCTAACTCTGAAAAGGGAGGCAAGCAGAGAACTGGTTATCACGTGTTTAGACCTGCTGCTCTAGAGTTCATCTGCTGTATCCTAGTATTGAAGGGGTGATGGAGCACAGGAAAAGATAATCCAAGCAGAAAGGAGAGGAAAGCATGGTAGTATGAGCTGGCATTTGTGCTTAGCCTCTGTCTCAACCAGATCTCATCACTCACTTTTTAGACACTGCCATGTTCTTGGCATCTCCCCCTTTATTATCGCAAGAAATTGTCAGTGTGACAAAGTACATTACAGCATTTGTGAGAAACACTGACTAATAAGGGTCCTGTAAGTTTTTAAAGAGCTCTGCATGCTTTTCCGATCTTTAAGGACTCTTTCTTCCTCAATCATAGTCATGATAATGTCATGACCTTCAGTAGCTCTGCAGAAAATAGTTGTTGCAAATAATTTTGAGCACAATCTCTGCACACAATGCCACCTGCCAAAACTGAAATATCTTGAACAAAAGTCCCAGCTGTCAGCCAGTCAGACTGACCACATGTGAAGCAGTCATGGTGCTCTACTTCCTCTACCTGGCCACAGAAAGAAAGGGTAGCTGACCTGTTCTGGAAAGCAGCATTTGGTGCTGGGCAGAATTTCTGCTGCCAGCCCATGCTCACAGATGGTGGGGAAGCAAAAGAGCCAGAGATATGCATCAGCAGGCAGGCTGGCCAGCCCCGGTGCCCACCAAGCCTTGTGTTCTTGTCTCAGGCACAGGTAGCAATTGCTGCCTCAGGGACTCGTGGGGGAAAGACACAACAAAAAGATGATGCCTCTGCTAAATGAGTTTTCTCCTACTCTGTAACCATGAGAGAGAACTCAACCTTTCTGGATCCTATTTTTCTCTAGTTATATTTATGGGGAGTCTTGTCTGTTCTGTAATCTTGTTTGTATTACTTTCTGTAACCTTGTTTGGTCTCTCCAATTTATATGACTGTACTTTACTGATTATAGTCCATTGTCTGTGGGCAAGGCCAAAAAGGGAGAGAGAGATGCAAAAACAGTCCTCACAGAAAACCATGGGTTTGTTTCATTACCTAGAAAATGTCATCCTTGCCCTCCTGTGCTTAACTATTGACATATATGCTATAGCATGAGGTTTACTAATGCATAAGAAGCATTTGGTTTTGTTAGTGCAGGAATCTTCCTATTTTCCTTGCAGCTATCAAATCTTTTCCCAAAATTTCCCTAAGAACTCTACATGAATGGAGCCTAAGCAAACAGGTGCTTCTCCATGGCAGATATTTTTTTCTTTTCTATTCCCAGTTGGAAAAAAGAAATGTGTCTGTTCCCCATACAGGAAAATCTAATTGCAGAGGACTGCGAAAACACCTGACAGGTATGTTTGACAGCATAATTTGGCCTGCTCCTCACAGTCCACAAAGGTTCTTCTCTTAGCTGAAGAGATGGAGGGGAACATCCTGACTGTCTGAAGGCACTCCCTTCACTACTCTGGTGATGTAAGATCATAAACTGGGAGACCTTGGGGGTGTCAGTTTGCAGTCCATGTTAAGTGCTGAGAAATATCCATGAGTCAGTCTTTTCATGACTTCTGACTGATCTTAAGACTGGCCACAGCTTTACCTGATCACGATACAGAGCAGATACAATTAATATGTATCACCCACAATTATACACGTGGGTGAATATACAAGGAAAACAATGTCTTCAGCAGGGAATTAGCACAAGGCTTCTGTCACTGACACTCACCTTTGCCCTGTCGTTTCACCCACTGTGATTAGAAATTCATCAAATATTTCTGGAGAATTTGCATGCTTAGCCTGCTTTGGAAAGAGGGGATTGTCTAGCTGTGAAAGGAGATTATGCAGCAATTTCCTCCTCAGCACAGCAAGACAATGAATCTGACTCTTCATTATAGAGGAAGGATGAGTAAGAATGGTTGTATTTCCTGTGCAGCAAGAGCAACATGAGCCGTGCTCCAGATTCCTTTGGGAATTTCCATGATCATGTCAATTTCAGACACAATACATAATGTTACTACGAGAAAATGTAGATGTTTAAATAGGAATGTTTGTGGGGAAGAGGAAAGGGATCAATTCACTAAACAATGTGCTTGATCTCAGCTAGAAAGACAGCTCTCAAAAGAAGACAGGCTCAAAATTAGTTACTTGAGTTTTATAACTCATGCATTAATTACTGACAGCAGCAATGTACTTTTGAGATGACCGTAGCTTTTAATAGATATTCTCACATTCTCTCACCACTTATGAAAATATTTCCCTCCACTTAAAAAAATATTTTGCTGTGTTTTCATTATGTGAAAGGCTGTAAAGAAGTCTTGCAGTTACTTGTATATTTGCTAAATATATGGAGAGAGGTCCCACAAAGCATCTGCCTCTTTCTCCTCCATTTTCACACTCATGCTCAGGGTAAACACAACTGGTGTTGCTGGTCAGGCATTCTTTCTTTCCCAGAGTCTTTAACAGATACGCAATCCTGCTTAGATTTTTTCTAACTTGAGGGAGGTTGTACATCTGCAAATGCAAAAATGTATCACAGGGACAACAGTCACAAGGACACATTCTTCTGCTCAAAAAAGAGTCTAGTGATTGGATGTTAACAAGACACTGATGAGAGGAAAAATTTCCTGAGCAGCCTTAAGCACATGCCTTAGGGCTAGTATGAATGTGTGTTGTAGGCTGGGAATCCCATACTAACTGTTGACTCCTGAGAGACCAACTCATGAATTCTGAAATGTGTATCCAGTGAATGCCCAGAAAGACTTTAGATGCCTCAAAACTGAAATTATTTCTTATGAGAATTAGTCCAAACAATTACCAAAGGTTGTTCCATGATCATGTGCTGAGTGGGAAGTTAGGCATACAGCCAGCATGCTGTAGATGGGAGCATGGGAAGTTGTCTCCATGTCTGTCCATCTCCTAGGTCCTAGATCCTACCTTTGAGGCACTTCCTCAAAGTTATGAGGAGGGGGAAAAAAAAAAAATTAAGATACGATTATCTAAATGCACCTACTGTTTTTCTGTGAGAGTGTTCACCATGTCTCTTCTCTGTTCATGAAGTCTTCAAAAAAACGTTCTGTGACATTCACCTCTCTGATGTAAAAAATGTATCATGATTTCCTGCAAGGTTGGAGACTTCCTTCAGCAAGAGGAACTAGGAAGTTCTTCCTAAAACAGTCTGTAGTGCCAGTGTTGAAAGTGTGCTCTCAGGAGAGAAAGAAAACTCCCGAGGGAGAGAAAAGGGTAGCCATGTCAGGGTATTTTAAAATAAAACCAAAAGCTTCTGTTAACACCTTGGGTGAAGTCTGTCATGGCAAAAGGATCTGAGCAGCATCCTGTTTCATCCAGAACCCTCTAGGGTAAGAAATGGAGGAGAGACACGTACAGATGCAGGTGTGAGAAGGCAAATGAAAACGCAAAATGCCCAAGGCCACATGGTTGGATGTGCCTGTATACCAAGTTAGGTCCATTTTAAGTGCCTGAGTACAATTTTTTTTTTTTTTATCTGGCTTCTTTTTTTTTTTCCTCCCTCATAAAGGAAATGCAGTGACTGCACGTCTTATTAAAAGATTGCTTGTTTGGCTGGTGGCCATAGAAGAGTAATTCTTCTTATTGCTCAATAAATCAAGTTACTGTCATTTTAAACACTCTAGCTGAATTTCCGATGAGCACATGAAAGAGTTAACTCTGCCACTGTCATGCTACCACAGCATTAAAATAACAGAAAATTTTGGGAACATAAAATGTATCCCCTCTTGTAACATAAATTTGGAGCCTAAGCAAAATCCTTATAAAATTATGCCATTCTGTAAAAGTCTTACTCTTACTTGGAAAATATACAAGCAGAACTGTGGACTAGTAAAGTGCAAATAAAATACATGCAGGGAAGCAGAATGGTGTCTTTTGAATTTGTAGGTATTTCAAATACATTTTAAAAATTTTAAATAAAATTCTTAAAATGCTAAATATTTTTTTCATTTCAGTTAACATAACTTTTCTTATGTACAATAATAATCAGGCCATTCTGGACTGGACAGGCATGTTGATTTAATTTGAACTGGTGGGCTCCTTCTCTGAAAGGTTTTTTTGTTGCTTTAGCAATTGAAAGCCTTCCTTTCCTAATTGGATTAGCCCAAATAATTACCAAAGGATTTCTCTGTCATCTGAGCACAGTTCCCCCCAGTGGTATTAAAAAGCCTGTCTTCAGTATGGAAATAGTCAATGGCCGTGGATAGCTGAAAAGGTTATAGTTAACTGTTGCCACTCAAACCAGAGAAAGTAATCTACAGAGGCAGGACTGCAGTGTTTTGTACCCTAATCTCCATTGTGCCAACTGTTCCCATTGTGGGAAGAATAAACATTTGGCAAGAAGTCACTAGGAAGGCTGTGGCAGACAGCAGGGTGAAGTGAGGGACCACAACCCAAATGGTTAGGTGTCATGACAATCCTTTGCAACACTTGTTCAGTAACATGCAAGTGATCTGGGATAACAAAGCTTTAAACATTGCATGTGTGTCGAATTTCATGCTAGCTAGCCCTTTGGTTCTGGATACAAACCAGGGTCCTCCCCTCTGACCTACTGGGAAGGGAGTCTACTTGAGTTTTTTTGGCAGATCCCTGAAATCTGTGAGATACATCAGCAGTCTGTGGGAGAAGCTTCTGACTCTTCAGCTTTAGGACAGCTCCTTGATGCTTTTTACAATTTTTACATTTTCGGTACTTTATCAAGAGCAGTAACAAATTTTGTACAAAGAAAGGAACCCCTTGAGGAGGGGAAAAAAGAAATTGTGACTCAGGTTGAAACTGCACAAAGGCATCCTGCTGGGGAAGCAGGTCTGAATTACTGTCTGTGACTTTAATCCGTGTATCTAATCCGTAACTTTATTACTTGTTCAAGTCACACAATACGTTTCTGCTGTTCTAAGCCTTCATTTCAGGAGTTCTGGCTTTGTATCCATATTCTCTGCAGCATAATATGTTGTACAGAGTAACAGAAAATGAAATCTGAAAGGCACTTTTTCAGCATTACTGTACAGATATCAGTTTGACAGATACATGTCTGTAGTCATAGGTCATTGTTTCGTGTGCCAGGAAATGAGCACTTCTGGCCTGACCTGTCTGATATTCCTTGAAATCACAGGACATACGCGCATACTTTTTCCAGCTCACTGTGAACACTGTTGTTCACAGAAAAAAGTAATAGTAGGAAAAAAGCTTGATAAAGCTCTTTATTTGGGGTGCTTCGTCTCATGGTACTGTCTGTACCTGTTTCCTCTCTGCCTGGCCTCTGGAGACTTCCAGCGTGTGTAATTGCTTTTGAACATAATCACATTCATGGATCAAAGAAAATGCACAACCTTATTGTTGCAAGTTAATTGTTTCTGGGATAATTCTTACAGGTTGTCTGTTGTTGTCCATTTTACTGGTAGATTCAGATGCATCATTCTTTCCAGCTTCTGTGCTTTTCCAAATAGCTGGTATTATTTAGCCACTCCAGTTGGTACTCTTGGAAACGCTCTCATTATCTAATGCACAGGCAAGCTGACTGTTGCCAGTAGCTACAACTTACCTCTACATTGGTAAGAAGTAAACCTGAACTTTCTGTCTGCTGCAGCCACATTAATAATGCATGTTTCCTGTAATTACATACATGCACAGAGATTACTTTTTTTTTGTTGTTTTGTTAGAGGAGGAAAGAAGATGGAGGTGGGGGGTGGAAGGTGGTGGAAACAGATACAAGTAATTATTAATGCTGATGAGACCCCAGCTGCATAGGTTTTTAATTAGCCCATGTCTAACCCTAATAGTCACTGTTGGGATAATACTAGCACTTTTTAAGCAGGCTAGTTTAGAAGGGGAAGTGTATTGTCTGTTCACACCTGCACTGTGTAGTATTACTAGCACATACTCAGGCCAAAACTTTATAATTTTTTTCAGTTCACTTGGTTAAATTTTAGTCATATTGTATTCTTCTAGTCTCAAGGAGTGAACTCTATGCAGCTGCGCAGGGCTGCTTTTCTGATGAAACCGTGAACTGATGCCTGACGAAGGAAAGGAATGCAATATACCAAATTTCACGTATTTTTCAAGTGTTATTAACAAGGATTCCAGAGAATCATTTCAAATTGATCAGTGAAGCAGGAGCATGATCTCTACTCTTCAGAGCAAAAGGAGTTCAAAATTCAAGACACCCTGCCTTTTCCTTTCTTAGCTGAGCTGAAGGCTTCTGGAATAAGTAGAAACGTTATGCCCATGAATGGGTGTCAGCCTGGTCCATCATTGGTAGCTTGGTCTTTGCCCTGTGGAGCTGGTGCCTTTAGAATAGAATCTATTTTAGTCACATCCTTGTTTTCTCCTCTAGCATGTGCAAAGTTGTTAAAATGTCGTTCCTTTGTTGGAAACCCTGAAGGAAGGACAAAGGATTTAGTGTGAAATTAGAAACACTGAGAGGTTTTTTTGCCCTTTGGCAGCTTTTAATTTAATTGGAGTTAAGCAACAGTTAAGCAGTATGAAGAGTTTAAGCAAGAGCAAAGCATCTCTCAAGTGAAAGCATGTATTAGATCCTCATTATTGCCGTGGCTGAGTAGGCTGAAATCTTGCTCACATTGGCAAGATATTTGACCCTGTCTTTGCAGAAGCAAATTTCTGAAGGAATGGGAGAGTTTTATAAGGTCTGGCTTCAAACTGTGGCCCTGATCAGAAAGGAATTTAGGGACACTATTCATCTCGTCTATGTGCATATAGGCCAAAGACGCAAAGTGCCTTTTTCTTTCTCTTGCTGCCCTGTAGGCTTCCATTCTCCACTTCACAGCCACCATTTCCACCACAGGCATAGCATACCTACAATGGTGTACATGATGACAGCTCTGTTTTATTTGACTTTCTCTCTGGATGCTAATTTGAAAGAGCTTGGCTGAGAACACAGAATAGAGGGTGACCTTAACCCTACCTCTCTGGACCACCTTCTCAAATAATCTTTAAGAGTAAATGCATTTATCCTTAGACACCCTCAAGAAGAAGGGAAAAGACAGGCTGTCCTCTCCATTCTTTTTTTGTAGTCTCACGGCCACTCTGCAGCCTCTGTGGTGAAACACAGGCATACATAATGCACCCCAGTGGACATGACCTGCAGTGTGAATGCAGGAAATGCTGCAGGAATAATGAATCCTTCAAATGAAATTATAATTATAAACTCATTCTGATACATATGTATCAACTCTGTTACTCCTCTGATGCTTCATTTCTAGGTTGTTCAATGTATTGCAGAAAGGGAGGTTTCCAAAGCTGCTTTACAGGACTTGTATCATCCAGCAGCCCGTATTGCCCAGTGCTGTTGTATGGCCATGTGTTAAATACAAACAAGTTATAATAAATCTGCTTTACCCTGTTGTAAGGGTCTGCTCACTGTCTGGAACAGCACAGAGTTGGCTCTGTAGCTTTAAACTGCATCAGGGAAATGAAAGTATGGAAGATACATTTCTTTAAGGTTTCAGAATTTCCTCTTTGCCGTTTTCCTCTCTTGCTCTTGACAAGACTCAGCCTGATGTACAAACATTGAAGACCTGTGTGTGACAAAAGTTAACTACCTTAAATCAATTGATTTCTGGAAGATGAGGGTTTTGCTTGTCTGCTGGACAGAGCCTGAGTGCAGGAGAGAGAAAGATGTGACAGGCTAGGCTTTGCATTTAAAGCATAGCTATGGAATACAAGCATGTTTGATTTAGACTACTCAAAACTCATTACTAGGCATAAAATCTCCTTTGTCATACTTATTTGAATTTTTCTTAATTTGCTGGAAACTGACAGTTTTCCAGCCAATGCAAAGGAGTGATTCATGCCTTGTATGGCCTTCTGAATGCACTAAGAAAGAATATTAAACATTAAATATTAAATGGTACTAGGTACTAGGATTCTGAGGCTTGATGAGAGCTGTTGCTTTTGTTATTGTTCAATTTTTGTACTTAAAAATATCGTGTTGCTTATTGTTTCAAACAGTGAGCATCTCAATTCTGCTAACCTGAACATAATCAGGCAACATATAGACATGACCAGAGCTGAACTAACAAGTGTAATTGAATTAATATCTCAATTTAGGATAAGGTGGATTAACTTCATTATTTAGAGGTATTTGTAGAAAGCTGCTAAGCAAACCAGTTCTTGAGGTGAAATCATAGTATTTTCTGCAAGCAAAGTTCTGAAATTTGCAGATTCTGAAAGTATAACTGTACTGTAAGATGTACTTTAAAAGTCCAAGCCACAAATATGCCAATGTCCTATCATTAATACATGTTTATTTAATGATACAGAAATTCTTCCATGCAGTAGGCTGCTCCATGCCTTTGACATCTTTCTTTTTGCTTGTCTAATAGCAAAACTATTGAATACACACACAATAAAGAGTTACTCTATGAAAAACTGCATGTGTGGTTAGAATATTAAAAAGTGGAGTAAAATATGATACCTTAAGGTTTAAACAGCAGCTGTTGAGAATACATGCAGGTACAAAAATAATTCTATTTATACTCAAAAACTCCTAAAAGGTGCAGTAAGTAGAGTCGAGATTTTTCAGAGTAATGGGGATCCTTTTAGGATCTTCTACAAGCCTCTGCCTAAATTAAGCCCAGATTCAGGAAGGGCTTTGGGTCATGATTTCACTGTGCAAAGTCTTTTGTGAGAAGACAAGGTCAAGGGACTTCAGGCCTCTGTACCATGGTCCTATTCTCTTTCTTCCAGCCTAGATACATGGTTTTTTACAGGACCAGCATGGGAATTAGGGCTGAACAATGTTACTGCACTAGTGCAAGTGACAGAACAGAAGGAACAGAAAGAAAGGAGAGACAGGGAAAAGGATGATATTGCTGCCCAAACTGCTTATCATGAAACCACTGCATTATGCTCCAAAATGCCTTCTCAGTTCCTGAATTAGGCTCTGATTCAAAAAGGCACTTGGATATATGATGTGGCCCATCTCTAATCAGGAAGGCATTTCACCACTTGTTTAATTCCATACATGTTTAAGTATTTTATTAACCGGGTGTCACTGAGGGAGGGATAATCCCTTGATTCAGGGTTTTCAGGACCTTGACTCAAATTATCATTGTCCAGTGACTCTGCCAGCAGTCAGAGCACTGTGAACACAAAGGCTGACAGCACAAAATCCTGCATAGCTGAGCCTGTGCAAAGCCAAAGTACTGCCACTGTCCTATGAATAACCATGAGGTATTTTTTCTGCCTGAATAAAGTGGTTCAAATGCAGGAGTGCAGATGCATTTGAGCACTAAGGTAGGTGGGAGTGAATAACCAAGCCTGAGCCCTGTGACTGCACTGCTGCTGCAGCTCATTGCCACACTGTGAAAATAAATAACCGCAACTGCCCCAGCAGGTTTGCTGGAGACTCCCAGGACAGAGTGAAGGGGTTATCAGACCTGGGCAAAAAAACAACCCCCAAACAAAAAAATAAAAAAACCGTCTGAACTGCACATGGACTTTGTCTGCTTCTGCCCTCAGGCAGAAGAGCCTAGCTGAGTGCATTACATGTCTTTGCATCTCTTAAATGTTCCTTTACCACATGGTAGAGCTCATTATTATTAGCCTGAACAGTGGTGGGGCCCATCCCAGTTTTGTGACTTAGCAAAGGCTGGGGAAATGAGTCAGTGCCATTGATGAAAAACCCTGACATTCATGGTTTGATGTCCTATTTCTGTGTCTCGTGTAGTGACACTAGCTCTGCTTTGGAATAGGATGAAAGAAACTCAGTGTCTTACATTTTACTTGAAGATGAAAAGACTCAGAACACCTTTTTGGTTCCCCTGAAATAACAGCCCATTTTATGGCAGTTTTCAGTTTCAATTACTGGCTGTAGCTATTTAAAGTATATACATTTCTTAAAACATCCCTTATAGTTGTGTTGGTTTTTTCAAATCACTGTTTCTGCAAGATGCAGCTACTGGACTTACAGAAAACATATTTCTAGTGTAAATGCTTGGTGTAAATGTGTACATGTGATGCCAATACAGAAAATGCTGCCACAGAGGCAATATGAGCTCTCCCAAATGTTTTCAGAAGCATTGTTGTTAGTATCCTGTGCTTCAGACATTTCCAAGAAATGTACTAGTGTGAGGACCTGCTTCTGACACACCAGCTTCCAGTGTAGTTGGTTTGGCTTGAGGGTACAGAGAGGGTTAGAACAGCTTCTTCATGTCCCCGTCTTCTGTGTTGTCTGAGGGCAGGGGGTCTTCCCACAGCAACCCTTTATACCAACCAAATTAAGCACACTAATGATTCTGCTGACACTGACATATTTACCCTCATGTCTATGGCTGATATGTGCTTATTTTTATTGCTCATCTTTTCTTGCCTTTTCTTAGAGGCTTGGTGTTTCATCTCCTCACTCACATTTGGCTGCAGATGGGCAGAGGGTATAAAACAAATAAAGGGAAGAACGTGATGGAAGTGGGCAGAAGCATAAAAACAGTGCTATCATCTATACTGTGTTTGTTTTACATCAGGTGAAAAATAGGATGTCTGTTTGCAAGTGACAGCCTGTCCCATTTTAACATTTGGCGTTCCAGTGACAGGACCAATATAGAAGCAAAATGAAGTTTTCTTCTTGTGCCATTTGAGATGAGAGATGAGGTTCCTAGTAAGGGCTTTTGGAAGGACTCAAAGAGTGCTGGCATCAGTCCAAGGGAGATAGATTATGGAAGGGAGATTGGTGAAACACTGAAAGGATGAATAAATGAATCATTTTGTACCACGTGTGATGGCCCTCTTCCCACACCATGACTGCTGGCAGTGATGTCGCTCATTGGGCCTGATCACTTGCTTTGGGTCACTCCTCCATCTTTATATAGTGCACTTATTTAATTTGAAGAAAGTGCAATCAATAAAAAGTGATCCTTTTATCTTCCTCATCAATCTCTTCTTAATGAACATGCACTTTTTTTTTTTTCTTCTTAGATCCTTGGTTACAATGCTTTTAATTTCTCAATGTATGGTAGAAAAAGGGGTGCAATCAAACACATGATGGAGCAGTTGGTGCTGCATGCTGCTGGTTGCTTCTTACTGCAGAATGAGCAGGTTCTTAAAGGAAAGCAGTGGTCTGGGGGAGGGGATGCAGATCACTTGTCCTGCATTGATGTGTGGTCCTCTGAATATTCTTTCTTAAGCTGTCATCCAGCAGAGCCATGAATAACCACTTGTGAAGAGATATTTTAATTTCCTAATGTCCCAGCAGTTGCAAGAAGGTAGAGAATTCTAAGGAAATGTTTTTGTGGAGTATTGAGATTTTATTTAAAGGAGATAGATATTTGAAAGCCAATGGCTTCCATGAGAATGACTCACCAAGCCTACTTTCCAAAACTTTCAGCAGGTTTGGGTCTTATGGTATGACTGAAGGGTCACCTGAGTTAAATGGTACTTGTGCTCTAGTTTGCAGGATGATGTCAGTCATAACCACATATTTGTTCACATCTTTGTGGCTGGCCAGAGAGAATGGTCCTCTGCAGTTCAGTAATATGAAGTCCGCCTCCTTTTAGCACACATAAAACTGGTGGACAGATAGAACATGTTCCTCCTCATCACAGGCTGGAGGTTAATGCTGGTTTGGGTTTTGCATTATTTCCTTGAGCCTTTTGGGAGCAAAACTTTGCAAAAAAACCCACTTGATTCTTTGCAAAAACACTCCACAAAATAAAATTACAGTTTCCTAAGCCTCTTAGTTTGAACCTGTCATTTGGCAGGAGTCCAATTCTCAGCCATAGATTAGCTTCATTAGTGTAGACTCAAACTGCATTTTCCTCTAAGCCAAAGAGACCCAAGCTATGTGGAAATCAGAAATAAATCTTTGCACACGAAGCTAACCTTATTGCAAACAGGCAAGTAATTTCCTTCCTTATCCTTCTCTATTTACCACCAATGGGCTACCCCAGTAAAACTTTGTTACCTTCAAGGTCATGCTCCCACTTGATTTCTTCCAGGGTCTCCCTTCCAATGAGCCAATTGCTGACTCCTCCCGGCCACTCATCTCCTTCAGGCGGGGCAGAATCCATGTTTAAACACAGCATATCACTGCTAGCATGTCACTACAGAAATGTAAAAAGCTCAAGCCTGCAGCTGCAGGATAAAGCATTTCTGCGTTGCTTTTGGGGCAAGGAGAACAGAAAGGACCCACAAAGTCAGCGAACTGTACCTTCAGTGTACACTTGTATCTTCAGACCCAAAGTGAGAGACCATAATCAATCAGCTTTCACGGCAGCCTCGAGAGCTGACGCATGTGCTCCGTACCCACCCCGACGCGGTAAAGAGCACAGGGTTTCATTTGGACCAAAAGGTCCCGGGAGGAAGCGGCCCGTGAGGTACAGGATTGCAGCATGGCAGCCAGGCTGTGCTCTGGCCTTGGCTTTGGCCACCTGTGGAGCGGGGCCAGGGAAGCTGCCTGGCCGATGATTCAGCACCTCCTTTCTCCCTTCTTGGCGGGGAATAGCGGGAACCCCCAGGCACCTCCGGGCGGGGGCAGCGTACCGGGTGCCGCCCCGCTCTCCTCGCCGCAAGCCCCCGTGGCCCCTGCGGAGCTGGGGGCCTGAAGCAGCTCTGCAGGCTTCCTTGCGGAGGGGGAGCAGGTCTGGGCAGAGCCGGCTGCGTGATGCTGAGGCAGGCAGCCTGTGCGCCAGGGCTGGAGGTGCGGCGGGGGAAGGGACCCGCAGCGGAGGAGGGCACTGCAGCCTGGCCGGGAGCCAGGGACCACGGGCACGCTGCGGCCGCGGAGCCGGCGGGGGGGGTGCGGGTGTGCCTGCCTGCCTGCCTGCCTGCCGGGAGGAGCTGCTGCGGGCGGGCTGGGCCTGCCGGTGCAGGAGAAAAAGGCAGGGAGAGATGCTGTCCAGCCTCAGTTTTAGCAGCCGGGCTGGGGCAGGAGCTCTTTGGAAGAGCCCTTTCCTGGTCCATGCAAGCTGGCGGCCCCTGCAGCAGCAGGGTGAGAAAAGGGGTGATGTCCCCCCATGCAGAGGAGCCCCTGAATGCATCCCCGTGCAGGTAGCACGCCATCCTTCTGCCTAGCTGTGCAGCTTTTTGCGTGTTCGGTTTAACTTCGTGGCACCCCTTGTAAGGAAGGTGCAAGATGTCCACGTGCGTTTCTGTTCAGCACAGCACTAGGGAGATGTGAACAAAGCAGGAACATGGTTTAAAGGAGAGCAGATAAGTGTAGATAGGATGAAGGGTCGCAACTGGAGGTTGACACAGGCAGTTTGCCAGGAAGACCAGTGCAGGAGAGATGTGGACAGGACAGCGGATTAAACACAAGCTCAGAGAAGTGTCAGTAGGGAAAATTCCCTTACTGGAAATAGGAAAGCTGAAAAATTAGACATGGATAAAGAAGGAAAGAGATTTTTAAAAAATTCTGCCAAGCACTCAGATGCTGTAGTATCTCATCTAAGCAATGAATAGAGTATTCCCAGCTGGGTCTCAGCTTGCACTCCACTTCGAAGAGTGATGCTGTAGCTTCACACCTGAGGAACAACTTGTGTGTACACAATATGTCTCATTTCCCCAGATTTATCAATTAATCAAATAAAAGGTACATCTTTTCTCTAGACACCATGCTTACCTGTAGCTACAGACCACCACACCTGTCATGGCAATGCTTCTGTGCTGTTATACTTTCTACAGACGTTGTGTTGTTACTGCTCTTTGAAATAGGTTTTGAGATACCTGAGAGGCTGCACTGATGCAGGATATTACCAGCTAAAGAGAACATGTGCTTTGTAATAAGAGAAGCCATGTATGTAAATATGCAGCGCAAGCTGTTCGTTCTGTCTGAGGTTACTGATCACATCATTAACCTAAGGACCAGAAACTTCAGTGATAATGTAGGCTAGATTGTAAGATGATTTATCTTCTTACATTCTTTCAGAGAGTGTTATCACTGGCTGTGCTTTAAGGTAAATGCTGCAAGCACTCGATTGTAGTAGCATTGTGATTACTTCAGTTGGCTACTACAGCCTCACAGGAAGCTTTGTGATCAGACATCCATCAATTAGTCCTTGACATGACAGTCTGTAAAAACACTATGGGATTCATTGAGATTTTGATAAATCTTTTTCATGCGAATGTTACTAGTGTTCCCATGGAAAGGGGGGGTGAGGTGGGAGTGGAGTTGGAGGCAGAGGGAGAATATGGATGAGCCAGATGCCTCTTTTGACACTACCAAAAACACCTAGCTACAAAGGAATTCACCTTTCATGTGCCTGAGATACCAACAAAACGTAGTTCGGAGCAATTTGTAGCACTTGATTCTTTGTTTCCTTATGCATCCTGCAGCCTTTTGTACTATGGAGAAACAGGGATTCTTACCAGCAAATCTTCAATGTAAATGTGTTCGTTAAGTTCAAGGAACTGGAAATTGTGTTACAAGCCCCTTGCCTTTCATACATGTCTTTATTGTTACACAGGTGTATTTTTCTGTGAGAGACAAAAGAGAATGGGAATAGATCTGGTTCTGATCTTATTTTCATAATGTTAACCAGACTGTTGATTTACTGTATTATACTGCACTGGTGGAAATGGTAGTGCTAGGTATTAGTAAAGGTGAGATATGACAGCCAAATTTAAAAACAAAATGTAAGTCTTCAATAAATAATAATAAATTATAGAATACTTTAATTCTTGTCTTTCTTTTTAAGTCTAAGGTGAGTGAGGATATATTCTAGCAACTTGTGAGCTCTTGAAAACTACATTCAGGAACTGACTTTAGTGTGAAGTCTGAGGGTTTTTTGCATTTGGAAAAGGGTTTGGAAAGGAGGTTGGAAAATGGAATTAAAAAAAAAAAGCAAACCTCTTTGCAATAACTTGAATGAAAATTTGTCAGAGGTGGGAATGGCTTAGGGTGTTTTATTCCCTCTGCTTGATCTAAGATGCATTCCAGCCCTATTCCTAGGAAATAAAACTTATTCAGGAGCTTAGAAAGAAAATCTGTCTCTATGTGTCAGGCAGAGGAAAGAGGTCTTCCCCTCGGGAGAGATCGAATATCAGACTGAGTGAGCCCAGTCCAACCCAAAGAGCTCCCACCGACACCCGGTCCTTGCCGGAGGACTTTGCCAGCGATGGCCGCCGCCACCTCTGGCCACGCTTTGCCTGGAGAGAGGGAGCGGGTGGGTGCGCAACTACTGTCCGCTCCCTCCCTTTGATTTGATGGCCTTTATTCCTCTTAATTGGATAAAATAGGAAGTCGCTGACAGTCCTGCGTTGCTGGGTGTACTGATTTCACTCAGAGCAGCCCTGCAGAGTGCGGGGGGTGGGGTAGGGGAGGAAGGAGCGAGTCTGTACATCAGGGAAACAGGCTGCGAGGGGGCTGGGGGAGCGGCGCGGGAGGGAACAGAGGAAAGTGAATGAGCGCTCAAGGAGGACAAAGAGGGAGGGGAGATAAAGGGAGTTACCACCGTCTTGGCATCGCTCTTCCTTTCAAACCTCTCTGTAATGATATTGTTTGCAGTGATGCTCAGACAGCGAGCACCTGCTGCTCTGTAATGATTCAGCCTCTTTCAGCCGCCGCTGTAACACGACAGGATGCTGCTGCTACTGTCACTTCTGCCGCTACCGCTGTTGTTAGAGATTTTGCTTTTGCTCCTTCTACCGCATGACAATTGTTTTCCTCGTCTAAGCAGATACCAGCCTCAGATGCTCAAGGTGAGAGTGTTGCCTTTTGCTCTGGGCTACTGGTTTACTTAATCCGGTCAGTTTGTTCAGTGTTTGTGGTTTTCTTTATCTCATTACCCTCCTTTCCCCTGTTTTGTTTTGTTGTGCTTGCTTTTGGGGGAATGTTTCTTCCCTCCTGCAGAAGAGCTGGAATTGCTTGAGAGGCGTTTAAGGAATTATAAAAGTGGCTAGCAAACAGGAGCTCAGTAATTGCAAAGCTATTCTCACTTCAGAGAAGCAGAGACAGTGACAGAGGGCTTGGGGGCAGAGGGACCGGGGGGATCTAATTTCTCCTGTGCATTACTCCTCTCCCAGTTTGGATGATGTTGCTGAGCTTCGACTTTTTATTGATTCCCATTCTGTGATTTTTGCAGAGCACTGTGACTATTACTACCATCTCTTTTTGTCTGTGTCTCACAGTAATGGACTGTGATAGAGTTAAGGCCTTTTGGAGGTGAGCTGTTTGAGAGCTGATGCTTAAGCATGTCTGAAGTAGCTGCCGACACTTTCCCCAGCCCCTCAGCTCAGCTGAGCCCCGATGCGTCCCTCAACGGGCTCCCGGATGAGGAGAACATGCCGGGGACCCAAAGAGAGGACAGAAGGGTCCAGGGGATAGCAGGCCTTGCCGCAACCTGCTGTGCATGCCTGGAGGCAGAGCGACTGAAGGGCTGCCTCAACTCTGAAAAGATCTGCATCGCCCCTATCTTGGCTTGCCTACTTAGCCTTTGCCTCTGCATTGCTGGCCTCAAGTGGGTCTTTGTGGACAAGATTTTTGAATATGACTCTCCTACCCACCTCGACCCTGGGAGGATAGGACAAGACCCAAAGAGTGCTGTGGATCCTACAGCTCTGCCTGCCTGGGTGCCTTCAGAAGTGTATGCCTCACCCTTCCTCATACCTAGCCCCAAGAGCAAGGCTGAAGTGACAGTGCGAAGTGACAGCTCACTTGTACCCTCCAAACCCTTCCTCCAGCCTTCTCTATATAACCGCATCCTAGATGTTGGCTTGTTGTCCTCTGCTGCACCTTCACTGTCACCACCAGCCCTGGAGCCTACCACAGCATCTCAGGCACAAGCAGCAGAAACCGATCTCCAAACTGCTCCAAAACTTTGTAAGTAAAAGCTGTATGTTCCTTTGTTTTTTTCCCTTTCACAGAAAAAAAGAAGAAAAAAAAAGGCACTTAACTGTTCTGGGATTGTCTACAAGGAGGACATGTGATTAGTTTGCAAAGATCAGGCGTGCTAAGACAGGTGTAGCATGGGTTACCTTCTGAGAAGAGCATCTAGAGTCCTGTGAACTTAGTTCTGAGATATGCAGGACTTCATGTGGGATGTCTGTAAAGGGCTAGTACCGCCTTTATCTCTGCATCCACTTGTAGGGAAGTACGTGATTTACTTTGGGAGTTTATCTGATAGCTATTCCACATTGTGTATTTTCCTTATAAATTGGCTTTGTGTCTTGTGCTGGATCTTCCATGTGTGTTCTTTGCCTTGCCTGCAGAGCACTTCTGGTACATCCTTCCTGAAGTCTGTGGCTGGCAAATATCCCTGTCATCCTCATGAAACTCTCAGAAGAGTGAGAAAAAGCAACAGCAGATTTGAAGCAGTTAGGAACTGGGAACTATTAATTTAGCATCTAGCTTATGATCTTTCTCTTAAGAGCAAAGCATATGTGTCTCTGTGTCTTTCCCCATCTCTAGGAGCTGATTCTTGTTTAACCTGTTTCTCTTATATTGCCTTACTGCTTTTTGTGGGGCATTTCAGGAAAGCATTCTTTCCAATGTAGGAAGAATCAATTAGGAATTTGGAGGAAGAGTCAATTTCCAAATTAGTCTTTGCTCATCATAAAAACAAACAAAAAAAAGGTATCTGTATTATTTTCTCAACAGTGATCATAAAGCATCAAAATACTGCATTGCTGAGGTGTCATTTCTTTGTCATTCATGATTTTAACCCATCAAATTAAAAGCAAACCAATCCAGCAATTCCTGAGCTGTGTAAAGCTGTGCAACGCTAGTAAAAGGAAGGCAGCACGCTGTCCTGCTGAGAGCACAGGGCTGAGGTTTCCTGTGGAAATCTGCAGTGATTGGAGTGAAAAACTGCATTCCTCACAAATTTCCTTGCAGGACCGCATGTCATCTATTTTCCCTCATGCCTTCCCTAAAATGCTGCAGGTTGGCCACATTGAAGATGGCACATACTGGACCTCACCCTGGAGCTCTGAAGTCCAGGAAGTGAACTCACCAGGAGTTCACTTCTAAGTTTAGCCCCACTGGGACTGGACTTAGTATAGATATGTGGCATTTGGATTAGATCTAACATTTTAGGCCAGCCACTTTGCCTGTGAAAATGAGCATAACTACAGTGATTTCAGAGGAGGTCCTTTCAGCTGAGAGTCAATCTTGAACAGCAGTTCCAGAATCAGTGAAAGAAAGTTCTAAGTATTCCTGTAGAAACCCTGCTGCCTTTGGTTAGATAATGGGTGATAACCATCCTTCAGATTAAAAGTAATTTGTCAGATGGAAACAGTCTAATAGAGAAATACTGCTGTACCATTAAATGACAGGGGGCTTTGTCTGTGGTATTACTTGAATTAACCACCTTTGCAATTAAATAGAGCTGTACTAAGTGAGCTTTTTTTTTAATATTGCCAATGCATAAAATCTTTTTTGTACTGGAAATATTCTGACATTAAATATAACCTTTTAACACATTTTGCTTTATAAAGTGACCAGAGACCACTATTCAGTCATAATTGCCTCAGGAATCCCTCTTGAATTTCCACATATGAGGCAAACCTTTATCAATAACATGTTAATTTCATCTCTGAAGTAAAGGAAGGGACGGAGGGGCACAGAAAAGATTCTTTGGAGCTGTCACTGACAAAAAGCTATTATCTGCATTCAGATCTGCTCACATCTGGGAAATAAATGCTGGTCCAGAAGTTAGATGATTGGGTTGAGAGAGGGTTTTTGATTTTGTTTTGGGGGTTTTGTGTGTGAGAGAGTTTTTGAGGTGTGGGTTTTTTGTTTAATTTTGCCTTAATTTTTTTAAGATAAATGTGTTTTAAGGCATTGTAGACTTCCATAGCTACAGACTGAAAGGAGAGGGAGAACTGGTAGCAGGGCAAGTTTGGGTTGCTCTGAGGGAGAATGTTATGTAGACAAAATTTATTCTAACTGTGGCACATAATTCTGACTATGGCAGGCATCTCTGATTCTCTGCAAAGAAAAATAAGAAAATCTAGCTGGAAAAATACACTGCAGAAGTTCTGCCTAAGAATTCCAAGAGGCATGAAAAGAACTTTTTGGACAGCTTTTAAAGCACTGTCTTGGGGTTTTTGAAACAGCTGCATTTCAAACACATCATTGTGTTTTATGTAGAGCAAGATTTGTTGGAGAGGTTGACAGATTGCATCAGTGCTAACTTTTTTCAATGCCTTTGACAGCTATAAAATTCTCAGTGACATGGCTTGAAAAGTAGCATCTGCAAATTGGATTGTCCCTTTTTTTGCCTTTCAGTGTCCTTTTTTCTTTTCAGGCAGAGTGAGGTAACATGTTCCCAAAAAGTCCTTTATATGCTGAATTTTTTTTTCCAGTGCAGAAATAAAAAAGAAATGCACATTTCATATTCTGTGCTTGATGTACTGTTTCTGAACCTATCCCTTCCATGAGTTTCCAAATCCTTTTCTCTTCTCCTCTCTTTTCTGTCTTACTCAGCATATTCCCCTTAAAGCTGTATCTTTCAAGGTCATAGTCTGCAGAGAGCTAATTGATTCTTCTTTCTCTTGGAGCCTGGAAGAGAAAGCAGAAGAGAGACAATCCTGGTAATTGTGTCTGGTGTATTAGATTCAAGACTGGTCTTGCTCCTTGTGTTATACTTTGCCCTTTTATCAATACAGAAATATTTCTTTCTGTTTAGCTTACCATTTGTATTTTAATATCATTTTTCCTTTGCTGAAAGGAAAGGTGAATGTTTTAAAGCATTCCCATATTTAGGGAGCTTGTCAATCTTAGCATAATTACACCAGAGAAGATATTATTACAAGCAAGATATAATAATACATCCTAACCTACAATCTCCCTCCCTCTGAGAAGACAAGCAGATTGTAATAATGCTAACTCAGTTCAGGAGGTAAATTTCACTTCTTCTAACGCTATCATCTTTAAATACAATTCCACCCTTTATCAAGGATGGTTAGAGATTCAGTTCTGTAGTACTGCAAAAACTGTGTTTCTGTAATAATAGCTTTTATACATGTGCAAACCAACCATTCCCCTCGGTAAAGGTCTTCCTACAGCCTCCTCTTTCAATTTAGGCAGATTTCCCCACAAAACACCCAGAAAGGCCCACATGGAGCTTGCCTTTCTGGGGTGACAGCTCTGCCAAAATAGTGCAGCGCTCCTGCACTGGAGCAGGTTCTGCCCCAGAGCAGAGGTACCCAAGCAGGCCTTGGCTTTGGGACCACAACTCTCGTGGCTTGGTGAAGTGCCATGGGGCACACTAGAGGCAGGGCAGGAGGGAGACCACAGCATGATTCTTCTGGAGTGTGTTTCCCTGAAAGCAGAGCTAAAGGCCCGTCAGAGAGCAGGGTCCAGAGGATGCACGTACCTGGTGGCACATCCACACAGCCCGTGCATCCTTTCCACTTTTGGCTTCCCTGGCCAGCTCAGGTACCATGCGCTGATGGGCCAGCTACACACGTTATGCCATGCTGGTGGTCAGCAGATGATCAACAGGCATGTCTTCATCTCCCTACAGCACCAGACCTGTGCATGTCCCTTGAGAGGCAGGCAGGACTCCTTCCTGTCTCACTTGTGCCAGCCCTCGCCTAGAGAATGTGGCAAAGTGGAAAAACGGCTCTGCATTACTGTCAGCCACCTCTGAGTGGGACAACTCCCCTCTCATGTTTCTGATTTCTGCTTCCACTTCAGCTGTGCTGGGTCAGTATTAGCAAAGAATGCTGCTTTCTCATCCTCAGTGGAAAAAGCTTAAAAGATTGCTCCTGAGGTAGTGTTTGTTTACCAGAGAAATAGTCTCAGCTCCCCTCCAAATTTGGCAAGCTCCCTTCCAAGACTGACAAGCTTACTAAATATGGGAATGCTTTAAAACATTCACCTTTCCTTTCTCTTTCAGTAAAGGAAAAATAGTATTAAAATACAAAAGGTAAGCTAAATGGAAAGGAATATTTCTGTATTGATAAAGGAGCAAGACTAGTCTTGAATTGAGGCACAGTGGCTAAATTTCTTGTGTCTTTCTAGAGCTGGAGATGGGGAAAATTGTACTGTACCTTGTTTTGGTATCATACTGTAAATATTCCTTACAATTTTTTCCCTGCCTCTTTCACTTCCACTTGTTCTTTCTCAATTCTGCATTTGATGTTGTTTTGCCTGTTCACAATGATTTGGGAAAGTCTGTACTTTAGCTTGATGGCAGGTTAGAGGGAGCCTCTCCCTCCCCTTACAGGTGCTGCAGTCCTCTAACTTCAGTTTAAGGACAGAGGGTTTGTTCATAGCAGCTTCATGCAAAGTTTGTTCTTACTCTTGAAAGAGTCTAATTCTGACACATGCTCTGTATTTCAAATCCCTATCACAACACCACAGGGTTGAGTCCATGCCTGGCAACCTCTGAATGTGTCAAGGTCAGGGATGTCTCAGAGAGCCACAGGGGACTGTATTCACAGGAGGAGAGAGCAGATGGTCCAGCACAGGCTCTACTTCAGCCTTTTCTTGCTCACTGTTGCTCTGCACGGCAGTGCCACAAGAGAGATTGTTTTTTCCCCAAAGCTTGAAGATGCAGGAAGAGAGCACCTTAAAACAGATACTGGTCCATTTCTGACATAGTGCTGGACTTGATTAGCTTCAGATACTTGACTTAAGTACCTGCATTAGGAAGCTAGTTAGCCTTCAGCTGCATATCCAGCATAAAGGGAGAGACTTCCCCCAGGCAATTCCCAGAGTGATTCTAACAGGAGTCACTCTCTTTCCCCATGAGTCTACAGTGACTACCCTTGCAATTCAGTTTCTAAGTTAAATATCTACTACAAAATATGAGGACTCATTTTGAAAGCCATGACTTTTCTTTTATGTGTCCTATGAATTAACAACATCTTGTCACAGAGAAGTTAAAATTAATCATGGTTAAGATACCAGACAAGTTTCGAGCCTAACTCAGGAGCATAGTAAAGACATGCTGATCTCAGTAGGCCCAGGAGACAAAACTGGGCCTCCATTAGCAAGCAGCAATAAAGCAAGTGCCACTGTACTGAGCCAGCCAGTCTGTATTTCTCTGCTGTTCCAAGGGTCATGACGGCTCCTAGATGTATATACTTGTGACAGGAACACTCATGGGGACTGATGGGATGAGATGCATAAGATGCAGCAATTTTTAGGGAGTTTAGGTCCATTAAGCCTTCTAAAGCGATAACTGAGTCTTCCCCCCTCCAGTCTGGTTAATTCACACTGTCTTTAAAATGTTCTCAGCAAGGACAATTTGTTCGGCAAATTTATTGTTTTTTTCTTTCTGTACCACCCCCCTTTTTAGCATTCATTGGTAGCATGGACACAGTTCTTCTATTTAACATGCAGCAAACTGTATGGATTGGTCCTGTGTTTCTTTCTCTTGGATAAGCACCCCAAATTCATGGCTTTCAAATTTTCCTCATGGGTGTGGTTTTCCTTTCATGCACCATGCATTGTGCACCGAACATGGTAGAGAAAAAGCAGTATTTCCTGGAGTGTTTTTTCTTAATAACAATCTGAATTTCTCAGTACAAAACAGTAGTCTGCACTTGTATTTATTTTTTAAAGTTTCATTTTGCTTTGTAAACTTCCCTGAGAATATGTCATGTATTTGTGCTACATGGAGCCTTTTGCATGTTCTCCCTCCTCACTTATATACAGATGCATATGTGAGTATAGAGAATACAATAGCTATACAAAGTATATGGCCATTATTGCTTTATAAAAAATGACATCTGTGACTGTTCTGCATCAAAAGTTTCTAAGCAAAACTGATTAATAATGGATGTAATTACAAAAGTCAGGGTTTGGATTTCCACTGTAGAGGACTGAAATTATCCTCATTCCATATCTGTTGTACTTTCTACCTTAATTATACTGTTTTATTTCCTGTTAATGCACTGCAAATAAAACACACAGCAGCCTACCTTGGATTTGCTGTGCCTAACTTCTGGTTACAGAGAAACCTTGGAGAACTTTCTCTGCATCAGTTGAGAAAGCAAAATTTGGCTTGCTGGAGGCTAAGTAGCAGGTTAATTGTGGTGCAGAGCTGGGACGATATAAATGAGAGTTTTCATAATTTGCAGTCTTGCTAATGGAAATCCAATAGATTTGCTGCAGAAATCCAACTCAGAATCAATAGCAATGCAATGAAACAGCTGGTTCAGGGAGAGCACATGTGATGCCAGTCTGCTGCAGAGAGCACCTGGGCAGAGATTGCACTGTCTCTCTTTCAGGGAAGGGGAGACAGACCCAAAAAATGCCATGGCAGGTGATGAAAGAATTTTGAAAGGAGAATGCCTGTTTCACCTAGGATGGGCTGGAATTAGGAGAAAATGCTTTCTCTGACTTAGGGAAGAGAATTGTTTTCTTTGAGGGATTCAGATCTCCTTGGACTCAAAGCTGGGGTTTTGTTACACAGTACCAAGTTAAGCAATGACACGAGTCTTTGTGCTTCAGGTCATGTTCAAGCCACATGAAATCAAGGACTGAATCATGGTGTGTAACTTTGGAGATGGACAGGTGGGTTTAGAGTATCTTCTGCCAAAAGCTTCTGGCCTCTTGTTCCCCAGGCAGACCACAGAGAACTGTCTTTTGTGGACTGTTTTATATTAGGCACACTGCCTACCTTTACAGTTCATACTGACAGGAGACCAGTTTCCTGGAGAGTGAGCACTGTGAATCACATCTTGAGCTTTCACTTAAAACATCATGTGAAGTACCAGACACAGTAGGAGGTACACATTAAACTCAAGAGCTGGAGTATGACCATTGCTTGGCAGTTAGAGAGCAGCAAGGGAGAAATGCATTATTTTGAGGTAATATGAAGTCTGCTTCTTTACACCCTGACCTGTCTCATCCTTCTTCCCTATCTGCAGTAGCGTCTTAGTCACTGAGACAAAAAAAAGGTTTTAGCTGCGGAAGAATGTGCAGGAATAAATGCAGTGGGACGTGGCTGGCCACCGCTCAAGGCTTCCCTAAGCTAAACCAGAGGCAAGGTCCATTTAGCTCTGGACAAGATCAGTGGTATTGTGGCATCCATCTATTACGTTTGATCCTGTATTGTTTTGCTACAAAAGCCTTACTTTAATGTACATCTTCTCACAAGAGTATATTCAGCTTTTACACATATGCTTTCCCTACCCCCTCCTCCACTTTTTTATATCTCTCCTTTATCCTGAAACTTGCTAGCAGTGCATTCTTATAACTCAGACAGCTTTTTATTTTGGCAATGAATATCGTCTCAGTTTTTGAGATGAAAGGAAATCAATACTGGGTTGGTAGTCACATGGTACTGGGGGGAGTATATGAAGCTATAATCTTAAGCATGATTTGTGACACAGTTCAGTATTTTTATAGAATTCCTGCAAGATATTTGAATTTTACAATTTTTAATAGTCAATTAATTCATGTGATTAGACAGATCAAAGTAATAAAAGAGTATCAAGCTCATTCAAAAGCCTTTCTCTTATGTGAAAAAAAAAAGAAATGTCTTTGAGCTCATAAAAGATGACTTGAATCTTCTAAGGTGGTAAGTGGAAGCTAGTGTGAGGCTGCTGGAACAGCATCTTGAGAAGAGAAAGTTGGGCTTTTCCCTATATTAAATTAATCTGGATAATTAATTTAGTATTTCAGCTTGAATTAAATGGCCTGAATTTTCACTGGTATAAAGGTTCTCAGGTCTGTAGCCCTGTAAGACCCAGCAGAGCACTGGAATGCCGTGGTCCATGACCTACATGTCACAGTGTCATCCCAACTAAGGCTTCTTCCAGTTGTGGTGTGAAACCTTGAGAGCAAGACATTGTCTGTGTTTTCCCTTCTTCTAGCATCTCTTTTAAATAAAACCACCTATTTGACTTCAAAAATATGTGTTTGTATTCTGGCCACTTGTTCATTTACACCTTTCTCTCATAGATTAAAAAGTTCTTCCATGCCATGTATTTCCCACTCACAAAGGTCCATATACACTGCAATCAGCTCAACTCTGGATAAGCCTTTTTGACAAGACAGGTAGGCTGAACTCCACGACTCTGCCCATGGAGGAATTTGTTTTCAGTCCTTGAATTATTTCATCCCTCTTCATGCTTTCTTATTTTTCAGATAAATAGAGCTGTCTATGTATGTCTGTGTATGTCTACCACCATAATTTTGATGGTACTTAGACAGGGACTAGTCCAAAATCCCAACAAAGGACAACAAAACCTGCTCATTACATTTTGATCACTGTCCAGAAGTACTCAAGATGCATAAAGTAACATTAGTTTAATATTTTAAGCAGTAAATCAGTAATAATGTCCAGTCAGAGCAGAAGAGCAGTGACTCACACATGCAAGGGCCCTCACCATCCTGCTTCTTTAACCCCCAGGGTTGCATACTGCTTCTCACTAGAGGTGCAACAATAATCCTAAGGGCCAGTTAAGGGAAGAAAATACAAATGTTGCTCAGCCTTGGCAATGCTGTGTGAATTTTAGGAGTTTCAGCTCCCTCATTCCCCATCTGGTTCTGTCCTACTCCGAAGAATGCCTTCAGGCATTCTCCAAGGCCTCTTGGGTGAACAGGAGGCCAGCGCAATGATTTTAACTGTGCAGAGTTCCCCTATACACTTGACTTCTGCTCACGCCTTCAAAGATTTCTCCCTCCATGCCCCACTGACACTTCTCCTACTGTTGGCCCAAGGACCATTTCATCACTTTGCCCTTCATTCAGTTTATTATTTCAACTCCTCTAACGCTTGGTTCGTCCTTCCAAAAGTGGAAACAGTCCTAGTGCATGGATTAGTGGGATGGGAGGATTTTGGTGCTTGCACTGCTCCTGTCTGCCTGGTTTAAAGACACTTTGCCTATGGATTCTTTTGCATTTCTGTCCTACAGTGGATGTGCTGAATGGACTTAGCCTGATAGGGTTTCATTATGCCTGAACATCTTTTATTGTAACAGGACATGAGAATAATGGGGCATGATCATACCAAGAAAGTTAAAATGGCTATTAATGTCAAGATATCTGGGATTTTTAAGACATTGTTATATTTTTCAAGATGGCTTTTCTTGAGTTGTGGGTGCGCTCAGCAGGACAGTTAGCAGTGTGCCAGTATTAATGCCTTAGCAAGGGAAATTAAGTGTATTAGGGTGAGAGGAACAAGTATAGGGGAATGGAAGAATGATTATTTATGTATCTGGTCTGAGTTGATCAGGGAATGAACCAGTGAGTATGTTGTTATGGTTTTAGGAATTAAGGAGTACAGGACCAGAAGAAAGGCAAAAGGCTTCCTGCTGTGTTGGTACAGCAACAACAGCCTTGGAGAGGCTTGAGCTCTTACTTGCAAGAGCAGAACATCATTAAGTAGCCAGGAAAGGGCCAGGAAACTGAAAAGAATTGATTATACCTGTCAAGCAGAGGAGAGCAGGGGTCTGGTGTTTTCTTGACTGGATAAAAGCAGGAAGAATCTGTTCCCCAATGCCACAGGTATTTACAGTCTGTATGGGACCTGCAGCAGATTCCAGAGCAGCTTTTCCCCCTGCTGAGGATCTGAACTAGGAATGCAATCATTCACTCTGTCCATCGTGCATTTTTAAGGCATCCTCTGTAGGGCAGATCATCTTGCTGTCTGGCCATGCTGAGTATGCGCTGTTGATGGAGAGATCCAAGGAAGTGACCTTCATGCCCTGCTTTCTCTAGCCACCGCATGGGCTGGAGTCACTCTGCCTGTGCTGCAGACACTGCAAAGTGTCTCTCTGTTGTTGAATTCCCTCCCATCACTTTGTTCAAAACCCCTCAGTGCACTCCAGCTTTTGTCTCATGAAGGTTAGTCAGCCCACCCTTCTTTTTGGAGGTGTTGATTTGGTATAGCATTAACAGATTTTGAATATCATCATAAAAAAATTTTGCGAATTCCTTCAGCTACATACTTTTTGGGACATAAAATTGTGTATGCATTCTCTTTGTGAGCAAAGAAAGGCTATTTCTGGATGAAAAGGCCTATGATTGCATTAGGACACAGACTTTTCCTTCAAAATCAGTTAACAGAAAGGTACCTTAAAATTCTCCTCTTGGTTTATAAAATGGCATCTGGCCAGTAAAGCCATCAAAATGGGATTTGAACATGTGAACATTTAAGAACATGGCTAGCAACCTTTCTGTTGTTTGCTGTCTCCAAGCATTTGAATTTGCTGTGCTGTAGAGATTAATGGAGGCCTCTCATATAAGTAGCTTCTCAAGCAACCCTGTAATTTTCCTAATTGTTGTTAATAGATTGTTTAATGTGTGCAGTTTTTCCTTCTCCACATTTAGAAGAAGAATTAAAAATATTCTGTAAGCGTATTCAGATAACTGCTACGAGCCCAGGAAGCAGATTGACTAGCTGTGAATAAGAGGAAGTACCAGTTCACAAAAGCCACTTAGCTAGGCAGAAGCTGGCAGGGGAGGGGATGGAAGACGAAACAGAAAAATATTGTGATGCTTCCTGAACGGGACTGAGATCCAGAGAGTATTGCATGTCAATATGCCAGGATTCAAAGAAGAATTTGGTCTCTAAATTTACTTGCCCTTAACATATCTAGCAGTTTCCCCTGGTTGCAGAATAATGTGTGGTTATGCTTTGTTTTTGCTTTTGCAGATTATCTGCAATGTCTTCTCAGGGGTGTTACTGATACTTTCAGGATGCTAATACACATTGATTTTTAACAAAGAGTATACCAGCACTACTCTCTGATGTTAACTTACATTTAATTCATACCTTAATTTTCATACATTACTCTGTTTTACAAATGATGATGACAGAATGACATTTTTTTTCTGATGATAAATTGAAATTGATGACTTAGCAGAAACTCAGACACGGTGTTCAAAAAGTACTATTGGCAAACGTTGGTCAGGTCACGTAAATACTATCCCTTCAAAGGAAATCTTAAAAATGTCACTCAATAGAGAAAAATCAGACAAATAGCTTGATCAGGACTTCTGTGTAATGACAGGTCACATAAGAGAAAATTTGGAGTGTTGAGGTCTGACAGGGAGATTTGCATCATGCAAGACTGAGCTGAAAATAGATTTTCCAAGCTGGAAATTAACCACAGTTCTTGTAAGGATAAATACATTAAACTGCAGGAATTTTTCCTTTGGGGGTTAACTAACTTGCATCAACCACAGTAATGTCACCAATTGTACCACAGTAATGTCACCAATTGTACCACAGTGACTTGCTACCCTAAGGTGACTCTTTCATATCTCAATCTCATCAAGAGAAAAGCTTTAGCACATTCAAATCTCTTCCTCTAGTGACTTTAAGTCAATGCAGATTTCTTCATGTTTACAACAATTACTTGAAACAACTTTTGACGCTGACTCTAGTTTTCACTGAAAACTAGTGGGCAGTTCAGCTACACCATTTGTTTTACCTTGTGCTGAATTCAGGACTGGAAATGCTCTCTACCTTTCCAGTTGCAGCTCAGCCTCTCCAGTCTTGAATGTAGAAATAGAAGAAACGTTGGGATGATCATTCAAAATCTTGGAATGATGCTTTGAAATCTTAACAATCTGCCTTAAATTCCGCTTATTTAAAAAGCACTGTATTAAATTCTCATGGAGATCCCATATGGTGAATATTCATAAAGTATAAGAAAACTGTGTAGCAGAAGGACTACAAATCTAGCAATATTTGTTAAAGTATGAGTGTTTCTGGGGATGTTCACTTGTTAATAGAGCTTTTAAAACTGTCAAATTGTGACTTCCCATGTAGGATCTCAACTTCAGTCTTTCCTGTGCTTCATTTTCTCACACTGTTAGTGATCTGCGCTTTTCATTGCTTGAGAAGCCTTCAAGCTTGTTGCTGCTTGTAATTCTCAGCAGACCTGGACCCAGAGTTCTGCTCCTTAAGGCATCTCATGTTTTGAATTATGCATGCATCCATTTCAGAGGGGCTACATTTCATGGCTCCTTTTTGGGGGTGGTGATGTAAGGGAGTTTAAGTACTATAGTGACACTTTTCATTTTTCATGTCCTAGTTCAGTTAAGAGCAAGCCTTGAATTGTGTCATTTTTCTTTCATGTGACTGTTTAATCACCTGGGAGAGCACCAGCCAGAGTTTTGTGGTAAGATTGATTATATTCCCAACAAAGTGCTTCCTTTAGCTGAGCGCCAGGAAGTAGCCAGTTTAGCAGCTAATGGGCTTCAGTCTGATGTGAAAATGCCGACTGTGATGGAAATGTCGCTGCAGTGCATGCCAGCCCTTTCAGCTAGCTGCATGCTGAACAGTACTGAAATGATTGGAGGCTGCTCGGGTTTAAAAACAAGGGGAGGTACTCCTAATCTGGACTACACAAAGCTGTGCTGTGTAGCACACTTTTGAAAGTGGCAGGGCAGCATGTGTAGGAATATCCAGACATGCAAGTGGAGAAGGGTGTTGCTGCAGGTGTAATGATGACTTTTTTTGCCCTGTTAGCCTTTATAGGGTTGCTGCTGTGAGTTTTGTAATATCAGCGCTGGCGTGGGCAAAGGGTGCTGCAGAATCAGCTGGGACCCCAGTTTGCATGGTATGAAATGGAGAGAACCACAATGGAGTGATCTGCCATTTAACACCACCAACAGGTTCTGACAGCAGCCTATATTCATATCCACTAGAAGCCTGGGAGAGAGCTGAGGAAATACACTCACCAGTCCCATTTTACACAGCATGAGTCAATAGTAGCACTGTAGGTGACAGTTTACAAATGTTTTGCCTTGCTTGGATGAATTCATAGTCTCTGAGTGTCAACAGCCCCTCTTACAGATGCCTCTGTGATTTACCCTCTGTTAACTGAGGAAACCTCTGGCAGCACCAAGAATGAAGTCCCATAGCCTGAGAGACAGCTGTGCTCCCTTTAAGCGGTAGCATGTACTAAGGAAAATCCAGGAGGAAAGAGTAGAAAATTCACAAATAAAAGGTAGTAAGTATAGACTTATACTTACAGACGTGTGCATAAAGACACAGCAAAGTAAAAATCATTCCAGAATCCTTCTCTTTGCAAGATATTTTTCTCTTTTTCTCTTTTTTCTTCTTTTTTTTTTTTCTTTTTTTTTCATTTCTGGAAAGAAATATTGTTTAAAATATGTAGGAAGACTATGTCTTCACTGTTAAAATGCCTTTCTGGCATTTATTGCTAAAAATGAATGAAATAAATGCAAACAAAATAAGATCCTGGCATTTCAAGTCAGACTGTTTTTCTTTCATTGTCATTGAATGTAATAGACTGTTAGCTAATGGCTCCCTTCAGGGGAAAAAAAAACAAACCTATGTTGCACTTCTTTGACAACTGACAAAGTACTAGTTAATCAAGGTCTGGTGATCACATTTCCCAAAGTTGAGAGCTTTGAGTGTTGTAGACTAGTTGTTCACCCTTTGGCTGAACCTCAGCTAGCTGCAGGGCCTGTTTGTTTGTGTTTGTATCTGGTTTCTGGTTTTGTTTTGTTTATTTGCTTGTTTTCAATAGAGATTGATTGCTTCTTTCCAATCTTGGCTAGTTTCAATTTTTGTACACAAATACACAAAATCAGATCATCATTTGCTTGAGCACTGTCTGGTCCAATGGCTGTTTTTTCAGCCTGTCCATTGTATAGCATGGGCTCAGGCCTCAGTTCCTCAGCCACTCATGGAACTCAATTAAACCTAGCAGCCATGATGTGCACAAAGCAAGGCTGCAGGGATGACCTTCACACCGTCACCCCCTCTGTCCCTGGCCGGGGGATCTCTCCCTCGGCAACAGTCACCATGAGAGTGTTTACATCCCTTCTTCTCCTGCTTGGGTTGGAGGAGGAAGGAGCCCACACTCTGCCAGATAGAGAAGCACAGCTGTGGGGAGGAAGAGGAGCTGTGAAGGGCCTGCTGCCCCATCACCATGGTCGGGAGGGAGGGCAGTCCCACAGCACTGACTGGGGAGGTTGCAGGCATCCAGTGGATACACAGCACAAGGATAGCTCCAGCTGAACAGGCTAAAATGCAGACGCTTTGGGCAGGAGAAGAAGGGACAGAAGCACTCTCTGAATACCCATGGGACACTCATAGGCCTAAGTGCAATTTCTTTGGCAGAAACCGCCTCCTTGCTTGGCAGCCCTGTCCAGACAGATTTTTTAGCTTTGCCCTTCACTATTGTCATTAATATAATAAATTGAGGATAATTGCTTGGTTTGAAACAGCTCTGTCTTCTGCTGTGTAGGTGGGGAAATGATGCCAGGAACAATCCTTTCTTCTCCTGCCAGTTTGCTTTTCTCTGCAGCAGGGATATATACTAGTTCTGTATAGATGCTGCTGTTAGCAAAAAGCAACCTAAGCACTGCCTCAGCTAGAAATGCAAGATTGATTACATTAGATGCGCTTTATTCCCGGTGTCCTGCATGAAATCAGCTCCAAAATAGGTTAATACTGTTGCTTCAGAGTAGAAAATGCCAGTGTTAATATAGGGTTTGTTATGGATAGACAGCTTGGTACAGAGCACAAATGCATGGGATTGGGTCACTGCCAGACTTGTCTTTGAGGAGAGATGTCAAATGAAGGTTTGCATGGGATGATATCCCCTATACCAAACTCAATGTGTGACCAGTTGCTGGGATAACCGAGGGAGCTGTATCATCTTTACATATGAGTTCAGCTCTGCTATGGTGCTATTGACAGAAGACGGAAACATGTTTTCAGCCATGGTCCAAATTATTCTGCTGCTTCACAATTAGGACAGGACACCATGACAATACTTTAAATCCCACTTGAAAATGAAACATGTCTTCTGGAAAGCATCTAGCTTGAAACTGCAGGGAAATTACTGGAAGCAAAGCAGAGCACATGATGCCTACTGCAGGAACAAAAGCCTCTACAGGGTCCTTGTGTACTGCAATAGATGGATCATAACTTTTTTGGTACAACGCATGGTAACTAAAAGGCAGCAGGCCTCTGCTCCAGCATCAGTGATGGTGGAGAGGTTGAGGGATTTTTCCTGGCTCTGGAGTTAGGAGATCAAGTTTTACTTTGTCTTTGTTTTGTGAAGCTCTTCTCCAATGGTCCACTGCGCAGAGAGGAAACTGACATTACCAATCATACAAAGCCAGTGTACAGCCTAGGTGAGGCTGTGGTTCTTGACTTTCTGGGGCTTGATGTGCAAATGAACAAACAAGCCTTTTCCATCTGTCTTACCTCAAAGTGCCCTTGGAATTCAGTTTATGAGTGTTACTGTATGAACAGTGTGGGCTCCTGCTTGGAAATGCTGTGGCTGGTACAGGTCTGCTCAGAGTCAGAATGGAGATTTGTTCAGAGCTGGAGTGAATGTTTGGTTTGAAGGGGTGCCCCAAGAGGGAGAGAGTGATGCTGTTCCATGACCAAGGAGTGCTGCACAGACCCTCACATCATGCTCCCATATCCCCAGCCCTCATGTGCTACAGAGCATGTCATTTCTGGCAGCCCTCTGCTGTTAATTCATCTTCCAGAGCAAGCATTTCTAGGGTAAGATGGTGGTTTCACGCAGTAACCTGGAGACGCCTGGACAGCGAATGATGTGCTGCCCTTTAGGTGACGACTGGTGCTAAGATACCAGTACAGAGCTGTATACTTGGTTGACTGTTCTTCGAGACTGCAGGCTGTGAGGAGGTCCCAGTCCTTCTTCAGAGACTGATTTTGCCAACATAGTTACATTTTCAGGGTCAGGATCTGCTAGTTCTTTTACGTATTTTCCTGGTCCTTTGCATCTTCTCAGGTCTCAGCTTGTATCCATCCTGTACTTTTTGGTAAATACAAGAGGACTAGTCAACTGTAAGGCAGGGAAACAGCATCTCTGAGACTTCTCAGTATCTTCTGTTAGTGAGCAAGGGTGTATAGTTTGTGCAGTGCTGCAGTCCACAAGGCACGGGGCAAAATGCTGCACCCCTCTTAGACACCAAACAGTAATGAACTCTTTGGCTCACAAACCAGCAGCCAAAGTGATGCTCTGCCACATGATACATCTGTTTTGGATTCAGACTGGGATAGAAAGAAAACATACTGTAGGCTATTTTTTCCTTTTTCAGTGAGTTGGTGGATATGGCAGGAGGTGGATCTGTCACACAAGTTAAGATCACTAAGGAGGAAACATACCTGATTTTCTCATAGCTACTCTTACAACAGAGGGCATGTGTGAGTTAATGTCTAATGAAACTGTCATTTTAGGCCTGACTGCTAAGCTCCTACCAAACACGCTGGAACAATCAAGCACCCATTTTCCTTTACTTTGTTGGGTTGATCTCTGAGTCTGGCGTGGACTTCTACAGGTATTGAATCTAAGTATCTGGAAGATAATTGAGAAACATGGATTCAGCGTGCAGTGGGTGGTGGCCTTGTATGCTGTGGCCCTGTCTTCTCACCTTTTCTTAGAGATTTGAAAACCCAAAACCAAAAACATCTGTAGTAAACAAGGTTTATTGTCCTATTGCATTCACTGATACTTGTGATTAACTGTCTGTCTCTCAACTACCCTCATCTACTTTCTATTTCCAAGGTACTTTTTTTTGTTGTTTCTAAGAGGTCTCTTGCATCCTGAAGCATTTCAGTGGTATATTGTTTCCTGATCGCAATGCCTTGTATCATGTCCTGGTTATCTGACACTTTTAGAGAATGACAGGAAAGCTAAAGGCTCTTTATCTATTGCCTGGGGACATGGCTAAGACTCCTTTCACTTAGAAATTCAAGGTCTTTACAGGGCAAATGGGAGAGTTGCAAAGGCTTCTCACTAGGCTAAAATTACTATACTGTTGCAGAGATTAAATAGAATAATCTTGAAAGCCCCTAGTATATATTAGCATTGCCTGATTCCAACTAAGAGCTGGTGGAACAATATTTCCAGGGGACCATTTATTATTCATCTCTTTTTTCTCTTAAAGAAAGACCACAGACCCAGAGCATAACTAGTTTTACTTTTGCTTCAAAAGAAATGCCATGCTGTTTCATCTTTCATGGTACAGTTAGGTCCTTTTGGAGAACTCTGTAACAATGTGCTCTTGCCATGGTGGGGGAGGCCATAATTTATTCTGCCCAAAAAGGGCTTCTCAGGAGTATAATGCATTAACAGTGAGTAAGCTACCAGGTTCATAGATCTCCAGAGACAGATAGAGAGCTCTCTAGTAAGTGAGGATTCTCGTACAGCCTCCCACTCCCCTTTCCAGTGTGTTGCCAATCTTACGGATGACAGTTATACCAGACCTTTTCTAGTAATGTTTTACTCAGTTCCTCTCACACAAATACACTCAGCTCTGTAATTGCTTCTCATAAAATACATTTGTCTGCCTGACTCCTGCTATGTCATTCCTGCAGTGCAGGGTCTTCCTGGTGCTAACAGAGCTCTTGCAAGCTCAGGAGCATGCAGCCACAGGGAAATCCAGTCAGGGCCTGGATTATCACAAAAGGGTATTGTATTGCGCAGTAATTGCCTGGGGCAGGACTCATCCGTACTCCATACTGACCAAGCTACTTAGGTACCACAAATGATGTATGTGCTGCCACAGGGGCTGAAGATGACCTGAACAGGGGGCAGAACTAATCAGCTCTCTCCACAAGCACAAGTGTGTTGTTTTGAGAGGCAGATTGTTCTGGGCAACATGGGCAACAAGGGTCTGTTTTCTCAGGGCTGCATCTCTTCATGTTCACCCTTTTGGCATAATGGATGTTACCTAGCTTTGCTTTGGACCAAAGGTCAGAGGAATTCACAGCAGCAGTGCAGAAAGCTGCAGGTTTGCACCTCAGCAGAAGCAGTGTGTGCCAGCCCCAGTGCCTGGCCAATAACAAACCCCTTTCCAAGCAGGCTGGATGTCCCTTGTGCTGCCCAGCTAAGGGCAGAATTTGTGACTAGTCCTTATGGGCATGTGAGAAGAGAGAGCAGAATAGCTGCAACAGCATGGCTTCATCTGTAGTGCCTGCTGGTTTGGGCTGTAATTGTACGCAAAAGCCCTACAAAAACAAATTCACAGCTGCTGGCTCATTTTGTGTGGCAGCCCTTAGTTAATGCTGTGTAATGTGAGAACTGCTATCTGCCAAGACCACTGTGTCCCTCCTTCCTCTGGCCTCCCTCCCCACTACCAGATGCATCTCCAAGCTCATAACCTGTCCCTCCTGCCCCGGATGAGGAATGCATCAGGGCAGACTTTACATGAGTGAATAGGAACAAAATCCCTCACAGCACGGGCTTTGTTCTGCTATACAAAAGCCACGTGGACATGGTCAGGATTATTGCTGTTTCCTTCTTTGATTTTGCAGGTTCACATATTGCTCACAGTCTAGACTCATAGCAACTCGTGCATGGGAGTAGATCAAATTAATCCCTCTACACTCAGGTGTGAAATCCCCTCCCCTGGGACAAATTTGTACCCAATACACACTCCAAGCCCCTCACCTTCCTCCCAAGGAGCAGTGAGAGGCACTGGGGGAATGGCAAGTGAGGCTGACATTCAAAGCTGTGGAAGATACATGCTTCGCTATTGGTTGATGGATGTTCTGTCTTCTCTCTTTTTCCTCCTAAAAACTGTATGAGATGGAGGCAGGCAAGGAAGAATGGGTGTGTTTTACTCCAGAGGTAGAGTTCGACCCTTTTAGCAAATCTCCTTAGATGTCAAGCACCTTATTTAGGTATTTAAATCCCTCTGAAGATCTGCCCATGCATTACAGAAAGGTTGCACTGCCCATGGAAAAACAACTTATGCAGCTCTAGCCTTGGTCTATTTCATCCCAATAAATATTTAGCTGCTGTCAAAAATGAAATCCAGCATTGCTTTCCACTGGCTTTCTGCCTACAGAAGGGAGGTGATACAGGCTCTTGCTGCAGTAGCACATTTTCCCCATGGCATTTGTTCTGCCGTTATTTACCTAGATTGTCAATAAAAGCTCCTGCTTTTGTGAATTCAACCAGTAGATGGTGTCAGCTGTTACTTGGATCGTGGCCCTGATTTGGTCAGCTGTTGTCAAAAATTACTAATGACTAAAGACTAAAATTACTAAAGACTATTGACTAAAGAGCTGCAAACATTAATTAAGATAACAGTTCTTTAGAGATACCTGTTTTGTAGTAAAAAGCACTTCAGAAAAATGGACAGTCAGAACAATTGACTTAGAAGTTGGTTATAACCAAGTGATATATTCCACCAGTGTAGCACTTAAAACACAGGCAGTGGAGCTGGCTTGTATCATCCATTCAGATATAGACAAGAAGCAATTAGTACTCAAAGCTTTCTTAACAAAGTATCAGCCTATTCAGTTCTGATACTACATGAGCACCTGTACTTCATTCCTCTGCAATGGTATTTTTTCATAATTTCTAATTGCATTGATTGCAAAACTAAGTTTGAAAATCTGGGCAGCTAAAGATCAAACACCCAGAGGCCAAAACCTTGTGTGTCATTTGAAGTGAGATTTTAATTTTCATGCCAATTTCATGACTTTTCAGCACTTAGGATTGGCAAGATGAGCTATATGAACCTTCTAATGAGACCACGGGCTTCAAATCTTGGCATCTTCAGGAATCTGGATTTTAACAGAATTTTTTGTTCTGAGTTAGAGTAAGATATATTTTAATTCATTTTGGTTTGTGGCAAGCCCTTCAGGCCAGACTTCTGGTTTACTTTTTCTTGTTCTAAAAAGTCTCCACTTTGGCTGAATAAAAAATAAACAGGCCCATATGTGTTATTGATGGAAGATCTGCATGATGTTACAAATGTTTAAAATCCTCTAGAATGTTTCAGAAACACATTGAATAGTCTTTTAAACTTTTTGGAATTATTCCATTATTAGTTTTTTCCCACAGGAAATGACTATTATATTTTCAGTAATAAACATCCAACATCCTCCAAATGACACTAAGTTGATGAATTGTGAATATTGCTTTCCACTCAGCCCTCCACAAAATTTCATGTGTTCATACGCACAGGTACATGCACACAAACACACCATGATCCAAACACAGAATGTTTACCAAGCACAGCATCAGGATCTTTTTCACTCCTCACTAATTCCTCCTCACCATCTCAAGAGTTGCATGTCTTGTGTTGCTCAGAAAATCATGTCCACAGAATATAACAATGCTTCTTGTGCTGAGTATGAAAAGTAGATCTGAGCCAACCAAATGGTTTTATCAGCTGCCCCAAGCAAACTGGTAATTTTTGCTAAAAACTGTCATTATAAGCCTACTCTAAAAACTAAACTCCTTTTGATCTATTGTCTAGTGCTAGTGCTCTTAATGTAACGGTTTAAAGGTTGCAGACAGCAATTCACTCAAGGGTCATTTAATTAATATCCTTCTACCAGAAGAAGCATGGAGCAGGTTGTCTGAAAAACCTTCCTTGAAAATTACAAGAGATTACAAGGCCTGTTGTGGGGCTAGCCTCTCCCATACACTGAACTGCATGAGAATTTTGAACTCTGAAAACATAAATACAAACAACATGTATCTGATATCAGTACCTCCGTATCTTGATGAAGTCACATTTTGGTCTGCAATGATCTGTGGCAGCAGTAGCATTAAGTTGTTGAACTGCTAAAGGTCAGGGCTACAGCTTAAATATGTACAGTATCTGTTGCGTTCATTGTAATGAATGAATCCATTTCAGCATTTCTGATCTTGAAGTTATTCACTCCGTTTTGTTCATGTGTTCATATGTTCACAGTCATGTTTGGGGTGATTATTGCTGGACTCTTCTTGGTTTGTCCTCATCTTCCTTCTTCAAAGAGTAGACTGTAGTCTTGCAGTGGGGGCTTGCTGATGCAACGTGCCATGGGATATGCCTTTTCTGTGGCTTTGTTGTTTGTTGTGGCTATGTCATCCATAATGACTCAGATATCCTTTTGTAGAATCGTTCACCCCTACCTGTGTGTTTGTGGCTGGTTCATTCTGTTCCCACTAACGAGCATCCTTCTCCTGTTTTTCAAAATCTTTTCTCATGAAGAGACTGCCTGTATGCATTCATACTCTCAAGACCATAACCAAACTTCTCAACCTTGACAGTTTTGCCAGTGTGTGACACAAGCCATAGCAATGTGTGACAAATGACAAAAATGTGGAACACTTGTGCGCCATTGCATAGCATGCTGTAATTGACAGATTATAATCATTTTTAGCCATAAAAACTGTTTTCAGAGTGCCTTTTCAGAGAGTATGAGTCACATAAAACAGTTTGTGTCATTCACTTCACAATGACATTCACATGTGATTTGCAAAATGGGTTCTTTGGCTAAGTTATCAGATGGCTGTGGCCAAATTATCAGAAGGCTGAGTCAGAGATCCTCCACTGTGAGTCTCTGTTGGTACCTTCAAGGGTGAGACAGTGGCCAAAAGAGAACTATCCCACTGACTTAGCTCCTATGTGTGACCTCTTCTCTAACTCTGCAGGTGGTCATGCTCACATGAATTTCCCCACAGAAACTGGACCAGGTGTAACCATGCAAATGTGCTACCATCTTATAAAGCCTCTCCCTGATGCACTCAGGGCTTGAGCACTGAGACTTTTCTCTTACTCATTCAGCCCCTGCCAGCAGAACTCAGAAGCCACAATGTTTTGGAAAGATCAGGCCCCAGCTGTCAGAAAAAATAAGCGAAATGAGATTAGTGGCCATGACTGAGAACATCCTCATTTGCTAACAATTCAATGGAAGCATAAAGCAGAGCCAGGGATAAAGCTCTAGTCCCCTTCCAGCAAAGCACAAAACCTGAATTGGATATAACCACTTCCTCCATCCATACGGCTTCTTCGGTGGTGGTTGTAGAGTTAACTGGTAGAAAGCAGCACAGTGCCAGAAAACAATGCATGTATCCCATGGCAGGGAGAGAGTCAGCAAGGCATCTCTCATGCAGAGGGACAAGAGACAACTGGTATTGCTGGCCTGGGAGTTGTGCAATTATAAATGTGACGGTGGAGTCTGGGAGCCCCACAAAAAAGGAGTCTTTCACCCTCCTCCACCATGCCAGCACAAATCCAGTGAATGTGTCAGCAGGATAATAGAACCAGTCTTATAGCAGTTTTAACCCAGATCACATTTAAATGTGCAATCTCACACCCATTCTAAAAACTTGCCACATTCCAGATTTGCAATTGAAATGAAGGAGCCTTGGTGAACATTGCTTTTCATGGGATGCCACAAAAAAGCAATGGCTTTTTTTCTGTAGTTTTTAGAAAGCTGCTACCACAGTGCCCTCATTCCATACATGTATTGATTATGAGAATAAACTAATGGTAAGAATTGAAGAGAAAAAAAAGCTTTTGAAGAAGCTCAAAAATGTCTGTTTGGTTACCTGGAAAAACTCCCTAGCCATATTGGCTCTTGTAATCCTCACCTACACCAACATCAGGAATCAAATACTATAATGGCAATAAGCCCTGGATGGTGGAGAACACATAACTTAGACTGATTCAGCAAAATCTGACATCTGCCTTCTCTCCCAAATGTAGGATGAGAGTTGTTATTTTTCATGGTTAGACATGCAGGGGTTTTCCAGGAAGGGGTTCTGATCTAGGCTTCACCAGGAGCAGTCTGGACACAAACACATGGCTAGCTGAAAGTCTATCCCCACTCCACCTCCGCACACTAAAAGATAAAGGAGGAAAAGCATATTTTAGTCCTTCAGAAACCAAATAAAGGAGCTGCAGCTGCTCCTACATAATCTCTGCAGCAAAAAGTAGAAAACTCTAATAAAAATCAGGTTCTGAAAAAGCTGCTCCCTTCTGCAATTACCACTAGATCTGCGCAGCAACAGCCACTATAGACTGCTATGCATTCATCAGTTATTACAGTTATTTTAATGAACTGCTTAAAGATGTAGGAAAGCATAAAGTTCCATGACCATGCTGCTCAATACTTTTTTAAAAACATTGGCAGTTAATGATAAGCACTAAATTTAAAAGCTTTTGCAGTTTGTTGGCAAAGTTTTTTGCAAAGGTATTACATAATAATTCTTCTCAGGACAATATTCTGTCATGAAAATTGTGTCATTCACACAAATTTTTGATAACTTTTCAGAGCCTGGTAATTTTCAGGATATAGCTACTTAATTCACAGTGAGGGGACAACAAATAAAAGAGGACGTTCTCATCAGTGTTCATTGTTGCAATATTATTAAGCCAATTTATTATGTCAGGAGTAAGTCAGTCCTAATTCAGCTGCACTCGGTGAAGTGAAGCTGCACTTGCCTTCACAGCATTTGTTTGCTATATGAAAAGGTGAGTAACAGAGCCCTAGATTATCTGATGAGTTTGAATGCTTTCTAGCACAAGTATGCCTAGAAGTAATTCAGTCTCACCTGAAAGCTAGATATTATGTTAAAAGACAAAAAAAAAAAGGAGGGGGGTGGGTCATGGGGAAGCACAAAACCCTTCTTTGTGCACTGAGGGGACTGCCTCTTGCAGTCAGAGTGCTGGACCCACACTAACCACAGTGGGTGGAGAAGCTGAAGAGACCCTTTCCATCAGCTCACATTGCCCATGTGCATGTGGTTGGTGAAGCAGGTCTCCTGGTATGGTCTCATCAGGAGGATCTTCATCACAGCTTTGTCTTTTTACAGGTAACAGTAATAATTTCAGATACCCAGAGGCTGGAAATTCCCAAATTCATAGCAAGCCTTCACACTGGATTGCTTCCAAGTTCTCTTGCCAGCATGGTTTTAGTGAGGCCTGAGCTCTTGTGACATGAGCTCATGGTGACTACTGCTAAGAGTCTGTCTGAGGTGCATTTCTGGACATGCAAGTGGGGGTCACACCAGCATCTCAGGAACAGGGCCCACACCTGCATTAGTTACTGTGCATAACAGCATCCACAGCAAGGAATCTTGGACCTCAGCTTAGCAAAATCATAGTGGAAAGTGTGCTGTGTCCTTTTTGCTGCCAGATGAGTTGTGAATGTGTCAGGTTTTGCCTTCCAGGTTCGGTCTTGCAGCAAGGACATTCCCTTCCCTTACACATACTGGTGAGAGTCTGCCAGGTTGACGAGATCTAACTGGGTGAAGGTAGTGGATGTAGATTGTGGAGTACTAGTTTTCTTTTTGCTTGAAAGAAGTAAGGAAAATGTGAGCTTTGGAGGCTCTTTGGCCCTTTGAGGAAAACTATTGCTTTATTCATTTCAACAGAAACCACATATGCTGGACACTGTTTAGCATCTTTTGGTCCTTGAGGTCCTCTCTGATCACCTACTGTTAAAGTCCAGCTGAAGGCAAGACATTAGGCAGTTCCACTTACAACAGAAATTGTCTAATTACTGTGGAAAGGCTGCCTTCCTCCCCATGTCGCACTGTGTTTCCTTCACCACTACAGCCTGCTACTGTGACTCATCTGCCTAGGGCTTAATGAAGTTAGTCTGCAGCATCAAAAGCAATTAAAGTGCTTTTGTACAGCAGCTCCATACAGTTACCTTTAGCTTGTCCTCTGAGAAGTCCTGTGCTGCATCTGCAAAGACTCCCCTGAAGTGTTGTGGGAGCAGTTGTGCTGGATCTGCATGCAAGAAAAATAAACCAGGACTGCTCTTGTCCTCAGTTCAGCATTGCTCAGCTGGCTAGCCAGTCCTGGGATGGAGAGTGTGGATCTTGGAGTCAAGTGGTGAGGAATGAAACTTGGAGAAGGATTGAGAAAAGAGCTTGTTGATGGCTAGGTCGCAGAATCTCAGAATATGCTGAATTGGAAGGGATCCACAAGGAACATCGAGTCCAGCTCCTGGCCCTGCACAGGACCATACCAAAGAGTTACACCATCTGCCCAAGAGTATTGTCCCCCCAGTCCTGGGTTAGAAATGGGCTTGCTGTGTTCCTGCAGGTCTCACAGACTCACACTTCAGGGTGGCAGTCTTTGCGCCTCCACTCTCCAAAGGCACAGGCAGCACCTGTGAATATAAGCCGTAAGAAGCTGATGTGCTGCTGGCTTGCTTAGGACTCTGGCTGAGGTGTCTCAGTTTCAGGCTTAGGACTCTGGCTGAGGTGTTGTGTTTCAGGCGCCACAACAAGGCTCAGTCTTTTCCAGTCCTTCCCTGCACTGAGTGCTAGCAGCTCAACAGTGAACATAATCCTTTTCGGTACATGGAATGCAGGTGCGTTCCCACTTCCGGGAACAAGGGGCTTGATATCAGGTCTTTTATGCCCTGGCTAAGCACACCAGCCATGCCTTGTTCTAAAGGCTGTGTCCCAAGCCCAGATGAAAACTTTGTAGTAATTTAGACATTTGGTTTGCAACAGTACTTGAAGTCAGTGTTTCCTGAAACATTTTTCACTTCAGAGTACCCCACCTCAGCCCTCACGCATGCTAATCCACACCCTCTGGGATTTTTCAGCTGAGCAGATGACATTGACAGCCAGCTGGATGTGCACAGTTGAGTGTCACTGCCCCTAAGGCCTGTGCCTTGTTGTTGTCTTGCTTTTCCTGATGCTGGGGCTGGTCCTCCTTCAGGCCAAAACTGAAACTTAGGTGGAGCAAGTTGTACACACAGTCAGAGGAAATGAACAAGGGGTGAACAAAGTTGAGCAGCAAACACATTTCTGGAAATGCAGGGACTAACCTCCTAAGCCAGGATGGAAGGCACTAGAGAAGAAAGCAAGAAGCAAATATGCTCCAGAGATTTACAGGGAGAAAAAGAAGGATAGCTGCAGATACAGAAAAAGCAGTATGCAAAGCAGAAACAGTATTTGAGAGGAAAACATAACAAGTACTGTAATTCTTAACAGCTCTTACTCTGAAAAAGGGAAGTGTGGCAAAGGAGAGGATAGCTTGCTTTGTAGCTGTGGCAGCAGCAGAGATCAGACACCCTCTCCTCCTCCTCATACCTCCCCAGCGCATCTGCCTGACCCCCACACTGGAACGGATGGGATCCCAGTTCTGCTGTTCTTCATGGTTTGAGTCTTGTTTCTTTAGCTTTTAAGCTTCATTTGTGGCCATTTCATTCTAGCAAAGTGATATAGATATGTATTTTTCATCTTCTTTTGTGCCTTATCTCAAGGCTTGTGGTTTTATGCACATTATACATTATGTGTAATGTTTCCTGGCAGTGGATGGAAACAGGACCCACAAGCGAGGATGTGTGTGTGTGGTCTCAGGAGGTGATGTGAATGCATGGGCAATACCCTGGACCAAAACCATGCTATGAAGGAGATAATTTTAGAAGTAAGTGGTGTGCTCTGCCTCTAGGATGCAGTCTGGCAGGAACTGATCTTGGACTGTTCTGCAGTGTGTTTCTTTCCATTACAAGGATAGGACAACAGTATGAGTGCACTAACTGAGCTGCAGTCATACAAAAGGAATCAGGTCCTATTTGATTGCTTCAGCCCAGTGCTGAGCAAGTAATTTCCTCCTCTAGTGAGTTTTCAAGCTGCTGCTCCTGGGTGTCAAGCTGGTAGCATCACCATTAGAAAGAGCATCACTCAGGTCTGCAGTGGGCACATCTGCTTTGAAACTAGTCTGTGTACCAGCATATAAAACATTGTACAGTGATTTGTTCCTCACTGTACATTGCAAGACCTCAGGCTGCTCTGCCAGGGGCTGTTCCTCATCCCAGCTGCCCAGCAGGTCTGTCATGAAGACCCTCAGAACCTTTGCTGAAAATCACCTGTTTTAGGAAGGTGTTAGTACTCTTCATCACAACTGGCACAGACTTTTTTTCCAGAAATCGAGGAGATGCAAACAATAAAACTCTCATTAAATAAGCAAGCAGACAAACAAACCATAATGCTACATAGACAAACCCAGCTTTTCTTGTACTTCCCTGCCTTGGACAGAGCCTGTGGCAGTGTAGTTTGAAAAACAGTGATATTTCACATTGTGATTCCTGCACTGAATGAAGAAAGAAATGTTGCATGAATATTAAAAGACTCAGCAATTCAAAAATAGCCTAGTCATTAGTGAATAGCCTTTGTAACACCCCATGAGCTGTCTCCACGTCCTCTTCCAGGAGTACAAACCTGCTGCTTCTACAGCTCTGCTTTTGGGGTTGGCTTTAGTTTTAGGGTGCTGAGGTTTTGGATGCAAACTGATCCATTGCAGAAATACCTACCCCAGATGTGAGGAATGCCACGTGGACATGGCCAAAGACAGCTGTGTGAAGTGGGAGGGGGTGGGTGGTGGGGGCGGCAGGTGGTGCCTGCCAGGTGCACACAACTCCTATTGTGAGATCTGCAAAATAAGATGAGAGAAAATCTCTGCTTTTGCACAACCTACAATAGCAAGCAAATAGGCTGGCAGTACACCAGCACCACAGCCAGCATGCTTTTAGTCAGGAGCATCTCCAGGCTGTAATTTTTAAGACATTTCTCAGTTAGCACATCAGTTTCTGCTAGCTCATCATGCAGCAGAATGAGAAAGGCTGGGTTCTCAGGAAGGGGTGGAGTGCAGCAATCTCATTTGAATGCTGTGACCATTGTGGGGTAACCTTCCTCTGCCTATGGGCTACAGAGACTGTTGTGACACCCTCATTCTGAGTTCCCCTTGAGCCACTAGGTACCTCTGATCACTTACTGAGTTCAGGGGATTGCTGCATGTGCTCCCTGAAAGACTGCTCCATCACTGTTTCTTGCAAGCCAAGAATAGGATCATTATTTGCAGTATTTTAGGTGACAAAACATGTGAACTAGCCTTGTAATACTACTACCCTGCCCACAAGTTTCCAGAGTACTAGTACAGAGACAAAAAGAGGTTGTAAATTAGCTTTGGAAGAGAGTGATTTAGTGTTGAGATACTCATTGAAATTCAGAGATAAATGACTGGGGAGACTCACAGCTGTTGAATATTTTCAGTTCTCCATCAGTATAACAACTTTTGCCTACTGGGGTCTGCCTGTTTCTAAGTCACAGGGACAGTGCAGCCTTGTATATTTTGGGGACAGAGCTGGAGTAGATGAGGAAATTACTGTCCATGGATGTTCTTTACTGCCAGTCTTCTGGAGTCACAGTTGAGTTATGCTTTTGAAAGTACAGCACTAACTTGGGTTAACTCTGTACAGATCAGCAACAAGATGCCTTGGTTATAATGGATTTATGTTGGAAGTAGTCCAGACTCCATCCTAATGTGAGGGGAAATAAGGAGATTCTTAAGTGAGGGGAATTCTTTTAGATACTAGTTTAAGAGAAGTTGGTAAGAAAAAATCAATTCTTATTTAGAGGCTATGTATAAGACTGTTAAAATAACAGTTTTGTGTAGCTGAGCATTTCTGGGCAGTAGCCATGTTAGAGTCATCTTTTCTGCAGTTGTTTGAAATGTTGAAGTTTACCTGATTTTGTTTGTAAGTGCAACACTATCCATTTTTTGCATTACTTTGCTAATCTTATAATTGCTTTCTGGTGCCTCAGACCATTTGAGGTATATATTTTCGATATGACATGCCATAAAACACATCAGAATAAAAATTTATTGTGACTGTATGTCAACACTTGGGGCCCTGTGTGCTGATGACGGCCTCAGCAGAGACCTTCACTTAGCAGATTGTGTGCTGCTTCTGTCATCCCCAGCTCTAGCAATGCATGTGAGGGCTGTGTCACCCTTGTTAACCCCTCAGCTTCCATGATCTCATTTTGACAGGTGATACCAGGAGGCACAGGCACTTGCAAAGTCATTATGGTAATAAAATAGTGTCAGTGTTTCAGATTCTGATTGCTGAGTATCGCATGGCACAATGCAGAGAAGAAGGTCATGCTTCAAACCTGCTCATCTCAATGTATGGGATGGGAAGGTTCAGGAAGGTTCGGGAAGGGAAGGTTCGGGAAGGGAAGGGAAGGGAAGGGAAGGTTCGGGAAGGGAAGGTTCGGGAAGGGAAGGTTCGGGAAGGGAAGGGAAGGGAAGGGCTATAAGGCTTTGATGTTCCTGTTGTGTGATCATAGAACTGACTTTGATCTGTTTGTTGTGAAAAGTCATGGAGAAAGGAGCTAAAATCTTTTTGTGTGATTTGTTGTCTGTGTGGAGATGGAATCTTACTACCAACATCATCAAATGTCTCCCAGTTTCTGTAAGAAGGAGAAAGTTTGGGGGAGGGGTAGTGAAGGCATGAAGAGAGGGGGAAAGAAAATGGCAGGCATGGGATAAGGTTTGAACACTACACTGACAGATACCCTGTCATTGCCCAGTGGCTAAAAATAGGATCCTGCTAGTGTGCACATAATGGATATTCAGTCTGTCTCCAAACAAGATGTGTGCAGGCTTTACAAATGCCCATTTTCTTCCCATGAAGACAGAAGCAGGCTGCAGCCCTACTGCTTCTCTACACACAGGCACACAAGCTCCTGACTTTCATTTATACTCATTTAGACTTTTATTTAGACTATGGATGAAGCAAACTCTGCATACTCAGTCTAAATAAAGGGCCCTGGCTCCCAGTTCCACCTAGCCCTTTCATGCTTCAGGCCGAGTGGAAATGGACTTGGGAACTAGGAAGAAAGAGACCCTTGTGCAGGACCAGCTTAAGGTGGAGCTGCTTGGGCAGCTCATCCCCAGAGATTTACAGGGGGAGGTTTCCAGCTGGTGTTGCTCTGAGGAGCTCTTGTAGCCAGTGGAGCTGCAGGGATTTAGAGCTGATGAAGCTGAGACTTCCAAGCCTGCAAGCATCTGGTGCTGACTCACTGCTGGGTGCAACAGGGTGTGGATATGGTGTGAGAAGGCACTGATATCTCATGCTTTCTGCAGCAAATGCAGCATTAAAAATGGGAGCGTGGCAGGACCAGCTCTTCGTGCTAAAGGAAAGGCTCACCCTGCCAGCAGCTTCCTGCTGAAGCTGGGAGGGAGATTGGGGGGAGGGGGTGGGGGGGAAGAACACATGATGTGTTGTACAGAAGCTGTGAGGCTGTGGATTTGTTTTAAATTTTGTTTTCAGTTCTTTGCTTAAAAAGAGATTTCTGCATCTGAATCCCCTTCTCTCTGCCCACACCAGTCACCAAGAAAATACTTGTAAACAGCAGCTTCAGTCACAGAGTATTGCTTCTGTCACATTACTGGCAATAGTGTGTAGCTCTGTACAAACTGCTGCCTGCCTGTGCTGCCGAACCCCTGCCTACAGGAGCCCTCCTCACTGTCAGATATCTGTCTCAGCTTCCACATGTGCTCAGTGAGAAGCAAGATTTATTGCAGTGATAAGTGGTCTCTGAAGTGCAGTTCTGCTGCTCCGTAACTGAAGCCAAGAGCCAGCTGTTCCCAGGCCTCATGTGACTCTCAGCACAGCCAGCACTGCCTATTCCCTGTAGTGTTCCTGGCTGTACTTCTTCCCCATGCCCAGAAGCAATGCCCCCTGAGAGTTCTGCCCTCTTCTGTCCCCAGTCCTGTGGCTTAGCTCCACACAGGCAAGGGTAAGCAGTTCACTTCTGATGCGTGTGGAAACTTTCCTCTCCCCACCAAAGTGCTAGTTAAGGAAAGGGAAAACCCCTCTTCTATTGTGAGCAGACATCAGTCATGAGCACCTTCCTAAGAGTAATGTTACAAATAGAGTGTGCTTGGTATGGGCAGCTGCTTTTGTCAGTGTGGCCAGGCAAAGCTAACTCTCCTAGGCAGACCTTTCACCTGGGGCTTTCTGAACAGCCTCCCAGGAAAAATCATATTAATAGGGGAGTACATGCACTGTAGGATGGGTAAGAGGCAGCCCAGGCTGGCAGGAAGGTCATTATGCTGCATTTGTTTTTGCTCTTATTTGCTCACGTTGTTTGTCATTCAAGGAACCTCTCTGACACCTCCTTTATGAGCACTGCCTTGCTGCTCAGGTCCCAGCAGGCAAATACACAAAGCCTTCTGCAGGAATCCCAGAGGGCCTGAGAGTTGTTTCTGCATGGAAGTCATTAGGGAAAGCATCAGGAAATGAGGAGAGGTGCGGCTACAAGAACTGGAGAATATGGCTTCAGTTACTTCACAGCTGAAACATGCTGACTGAGAGCATTTAGGTATTTTCCTGAGCACTGTACCTGGCTCTATTTCCAACCTAACACAAGCAGTGTAGAACATGGAGGGACTGTATCAGAAAAGCTGGGGTCACCCAGCAGATCCCCATTGCCCAGGTCAGCCAGAAAGAAATGCCAGTGATGTACAATCACATTGCTGAGCCTGGATGGGATCCAGCCCTGGAGGCTTAGCTAGATATTAAACCTTGTTGTGCTGCACTCACTGGGAAAACCATTTGCATGCATGAGTCTCCTTACCCTGACTGCCCCAGGGTGGATTTCTGGGCTGTGAGACATGCACAGAAGTCACCCAGGGCAGTGTCTGAAGTCAGCACAGTTGTAGTTCCTCCCATTCCAGCACAGAGGAACAGGCCAGAAAGTGAAAACAGGACATGGTTTCCCAGGGTGTCTTGTTTCTACCAACTGCTGTGATCCTTGGCAGTAGTGGAGGGAAAGAACAGAAACTGTGTGCAAAGAGCTCGAAGAATGAAGCAGAGCTGTTAGCATTATTGAACTGAGGTCTTTCATACAGGCATCTTAGAAGCTATTCGTTAGCATCCATGTTGCAGGCAGTAGGCTGATGCTGACTCTGAATAAATGACCCTAAATAAATAGTGTGATCACATTGTCTGAGGGCTGTGGGAAATAAGGTGCATGTGAGACAGGCTGGCAATTCAAACTTAGACTGAGTGTACCCAGTTTCCTGAGCACTGACAGCAGAATTGCTAGGCCTATGAGCAATGATATGGAATGCAACAGTAAGGCCTTCAAAAATATTCTTGGTTTGTTTGCAGCATGAAGAAATCAGGACAGATGGCAAGTGGTCCAGACAGTGTTTGGAGGCAAAGAGATATCACAAATTTAGCAAGCTTAGACACTTATGTGTTACTGTGTTCAAGGACAATACCTGTAGCTAATAACCCAGCATCCATACTTGGGACCACAGCTAAGCCCATGACGTGTTAGCTCGGTCACTCTCATTCAGAGTTGCTCACTAATATATACAGTACATGCATACATACAGCAAGCCATATCTACCACAGATGTAGGGAGCCTCATTGACCTCTGTGAAGTTAAGCCTCAGAGCACCAGCAGAAAGTGATGCTTGTGGAGTATAAGAACACTGGGATCAGATTAATTTGTTGGAACTGTAGAGGCTTCAAGATACATTGGTGGGCTCAAAGCTCACCTAGATTTTTCCAACTCAATCCATCAGTCTACCAAAAGACATTGCTTCCCAAGAGACACCTTAACTCATTTAAAAGTTAAGGTGTACAAGAGTTACAAAGAGGGTTCTGCCACTTGTTTACCCATGTTACTGCAAAAAATACAATTAAATCTTCAGTGGTCTGACTTGGATGTCTCCTGCCATCATCAAAAGCATTGCAAACAGCCATTATATTTAGCAGGGCATGCTTAAAATGGAAGGAAAGGTGTGAAAAGCAAAGAAGGTTTCACATCCGTCAATAGGTTACAAAAAAAAGCCCCTCCTCTGTTTTAAGATGCTAATGAAAGAAAGCTTTCCTCTGCATGGAAGACATGGTTGCTGTCAACTGAATACTATTCCAGAGATGTCCAAAGTAGCAAACAGTCCCAAAAGACAAGCACATATCTTCAGACAAGGAAGAAACTGTGCCCAAGAACTTCATGTAAATCTCAGCAGTGGCCACAACACAATGTAAAAAACCAGACCAGAGGGTATGTCTGCTGTTTTGTGATCCAATCTGAAAGCCCCTGAGGAGCAGTGTGTATAGTACTCTGTTTTCATGAGACACATAAGCTCAACAACAGGGCAAACCACGAAGAACAGAGAGGGAATGTACAGAGCCAGTAACAGTGAGGAACCAGACACACTTTAGTTACTAATGCTCTTTGCAAGAAGCTGGATACTTCATGTTTAGGCAAAGGCAAATTGAAAGTAGACTGATGCAGAGAAAAGCAGATTCAATATTTTATCCTTTGCTGAACACCCGCATGAAACAGCATAGGCATCCATCTCCATGAGGAGGCACAGAGAGAATAATCCACACTGCTGAGTGTGATAGTAGTTTGTGTTCATGGCAGCAGTCCAAGCAGAAAATCTTGGGAGACAAAAAACAGAGGTGGAGGAGATCCTTTCAAGCAGTCATTGATTGTTTATAAGGAGTCAGAGAGGGAAAAGAATCCAAAATACCACAAAGCATATTGAAGGAGAGATCCTGTCTACACCTGGCCCATATTTAGCAAAGGCCAAATGACAAAGACTCATTAAAAATGGGAGGAAAGGAGAAGAACAGTAACCCTTCCCCAGTCAGGAAGGTGGCTAGTGGAGATCTGCCAGATGTCTGGGTTTGTCTGCCAGTGAAGAGCAGCCCGAAGGACAGCACCTCCCCTTCTTCAGGTGGGGAATATCCTCAAGGTCCTCTCCCACCTGAGGATACTGGACAGTCTCAGGAACCCTGTAGGGGTTTTGCAATGAACCCATGTGCGGTGCAGTGCCAAGCAGAAAGGCAAAGGATGCAACTCCAGTGTTGCAGTGCAGTTTCCTTTCCATGGATTTGCCACCCCCATCAGTCCTTCCTTTGCTAAATATGGGCCAGGTGTAGACAGGATCTCTCCTTCACTGCAGCCTAACCTGAGGTGTGCATCATGATTGCAGGGTGTTTATTTATCAGTTGAACATCTCCAAAGGAAACCTGTGTTACTTTTTATTTCACTTGAATTTTATTGCCTTTAAGTGGCAGTCAGCATCCCTAAGTTATAACTCCCCAAGTCTGAAACACGTGTGCTTTTTGTCCCTGATGTGTTCCAAAAAAAAAAACCACTTTGCAGCCAAAAAAATAAAAGCTAAAAAAAAGGATAGTATCTTGTATTCACTGAGAGACCTGCTATTACTAAAAACATCTGCACAGTCAGCCTTACAACAGACCAGAAAAACTGAACATTCTATTTCTTAAAATGATGGCGGGTGCATTTTCCACTAACCCTGCTGGTTTTAAAAATGTTTTTCTATATGACAAAATCTTTTAATTCCCCAAATTGTTTAAAAGTCCCCATTTCTCAAACAGGTACTGTGTCATTTTTTTCATGGAAAACTTTTCATAGGAGGAGAAAAGGACGAGCATGTTCATCTTTTTCCTTTAATCACCTTAGCCCAAAGAGATGTACATTGTATCTGTCTGTATCTAAAGTGAGAAATGATGAGGCTGCAGCAGATCCATGCCCTAGGTCCGGGCAGGAGTGAAACTGGGCACACATTCATGGCAGGCATGCACACAGACACATGTACATTCACACATGACACATGCACACCACTCACCCATTAAAAGAGTTAGAAGTGGAGTTTAATGAGAAGACTGGACAGACTGCACTCATCATGTGCAAGGTACAGCCACAGAAGCACAATGACCAGCAGCCTGTTTACACATATTGTCCTCATATCTCCCTGTTTCCCCATGCTTATTCCCTGTCAAACCTCTTGGATGCCACTCTTTCCCTGCCTTTCCTTCCTCCACTAAACATCTCATCACGAGACTTGTACCCTGCCAAAATGTCCTTCCCTTGCATCCCATGAGGGGTCCCAGACACCCACAGGCAGCAATGCCCTTCTGTTTGAAAGCTGCACCAGGAAGCCATCCCAGCTGGATCAGAGTGGGATGTGTGGCTCGATATGTGGCTGAAGGCTCCTGTGATGGGCCTGGGAGGGGCCAGGCAGGGCATAATTTGAGGACCCCCTATCTGCCCTTGTTTCTGTGCACTCCCTCACCGGTAGGCAAATGAACTTTCATCACATGACCTAATTAGAATAAAAAATAAAGCTGAATTGTGATCAAAGTGAGTTGTGCCCTTTTTTCACTTCTGTCATTCTCCAAATTTTAGATTAATGTCATTATGGGTCTTTACTTGGGCTTGTGCTTAGGGACATGGAAGTGTTCACTACTGGCCTGCTGGACACTGAGAAGGCTGCAATCCACCAAACAGTGGCACTCTGTTGAGCATTCTCCATTGAAAATGTTCTGGTTTTCTCCGTAAGGAAGTTTATTCTTATATCTCCAAAGTGATGAGAAGTAGTGCCAGTTTCTCTTTCTGTGTTGTCACCAGCTCCTCAACTCAGCATGTCTTGCTGGTAACTATGTCACTTACCAGGAAAATAACCCTAGCCTAAACAAAAAAGTCAGGGTTTCCTGCCGATTTTATTTGCCTTTAGCTGTGCTACAGGCACACAAATTATTTCTGCATATTGTGATTCCTAGATTGCCTCCAGAGACATCTTTTACATAAGCATTTTTTTTATGTAAGCTTAGTGCTGTCACTGTTGTGAGTGTGAAGAAACACAGGCATAGCCACACACCCATGAGGTGACGTTTTAGTTTCAGATCTCAGACAGATCATAGTCACACAGACTAGCCTGGTTTGTCCTTTTACCTGTATGAGGTAAGCCTCATACTACAGCTGTGACCTTCAGCTCTGTCACAGAACTTGCCTGTTACAAGGCAAGGGTTTCCAGCCCAGATTTTCCAAAGAAGGGAGTATTTTGGAGCACCACCAGTGGAGTTGAGGGTCAGAGGAGGGGGCTGACCAGGACAACTCAAGTGCACAGCAGTTTGGGGTCCTTTAAGAACCTGCTAAATGGACATCATGCAAAACTCAAGAAGCCACTGCTGCAGAGATGTTCACATCTTTAAAAGTGCTCTGGAAAAGGCACAGGTGCTGGGGAGGAGGTAAGAGTGTCAGGAGAGGTTTGGTTGTAAACTGATTATGGGGCTGAGAGCATCTGGCTGCGTTCAGTCCCTCTGTTCTGCCCTGACTTTTCATCTGTCCAGAGACTGGGTGCCTAGGGAAAGTTTACCAATCTCCCGTCAGACCTGACTAGCATTCAAGTAAAACAAACTTTGTTTAAATAAACACTTGTTTAAAGATTAAGTGCAAAACTGTTTTTTCCTGCCAAGGTCTCAGCTCAGAGCTTTTCACTTCCTCTGCAGCAATGAATGACATCATTGCCACTCTTACACTGTGTTAAGCATAAAGGAGGCCATCCAGTGCTGAGCAGAAACAGAAAACAACTGCCTAGAAATCTTGCATAACAAAAATAAATTACTTTCTTTTAAATATTGAAATTTCAGTATGCCAGGTTTCTATGGAATTTGCCATGACAGGTCTATGTTGTCAGTTGTTTGCAACTTTTGCAGGCTATTCAAATGGAAATTTTCCCATCCTCATGATGTAGGTAGAGCATTGTTTGAAAAATTTCACTGAAAATAAATTTTCTGTTTTTCTGAGAGACAGATTAGGGAAATTTTTGTAGAGCAGGTTTGGTGGTGCAAAAGAATAGCTTATGGGTACCTAATGGATGAGCTCACACAGTCACGTGCAGATGGCTCTTCAGATATGGAGTCGTGGCAGCAGGGACACTACTATAAAGCAACCATATGCTTATGAATTATGTTTCGTTTACATTATTGGTGTCAGAAATGTAGATCAGCCTTGCTAACATTTGGAAGGGAGAGAGTATGTTGATGGCTGGCCATAGTCAGCATCTCGCATGTGCAAGTTGCTCCTTTTCAGGCATCAGCATGAGCATTAACTCACATCTGCCTGCCTCCATTTTCTGCTTTTCTGCCTGTTTGTTTTGCAAGTTGTATGAATCATGGGGGATCTAGACAAGGTACAAAACTGCCAGCCCTGTCTGTGTTACAGGCTTGGTAACTGGTGGTGGGGCTGAAGGTCTGCCCTGGGCAGAGATTTACCAGTCCTCTGGATTCCTGCCAGCTCCCTTGTGGTTCATCAGCTTCATTCAGCCTCTTCACACAGCCATTTCTTATTAGTGATGCCCAGTTTGCAACCATGCGGGATGCTAAATTCTTGCTGTTATGATCTAGGTGTGTCTAAAATATCTCTACCTCTGTGGATCACAAATACTATGAAGGGAAGACAACAGGGAATTAGTGGGAGGACAGAGATGTCAACGGCAGATTGATTTGATTTAGTGTGTTCGTGATAGGAAATGATAGATATTATGCTCACTGTGGTAACCTTGCTCTTCCCAAAAAAGAGGGGTGGAGAGAGGAGAAGGGGACAATTCAGAGGGAAAGTGTATACCTGCTAGTAGTAGGATCTATGAGAAAAGAGTAGAATCTCTTACTTCACTTTTGGCATGGCTGACAGATTCACCATTAAGGGAAATTAAAGGTGATCTGCCTCCCAGAATGAATCAGCATTGTACGTGATGTTGAAAGGAGTTTGCTGGGTGTTACTCATCATCTGGAAGAATAACTATCTGGAATTGTGACTGAAGACCACATTGCCCTGAGGCATGATTTTTTTTTTTTCTGTTATTCATCTCCTTAGGTTTTTTTTTTTTTTTCATATTATGAATGATCTGTTTTACATTTAGCTGAAAGATACAGCCTAGCTTGTTCACTTGGTGCAGTCTTAAAGTGCAAATGGAGAGCAAATTAAAAATTAACAACTGCAAAAACTCCCCAAAGAGTCAAGGATAAGAGCTGGCATGATCAGTGATCCTTCCAATCGCACTGAGAGGATGTAGCACAGGCCACATTTCTATTTTTCTCTTTGATTTGCTATGAGTTGCTGTGAGCAATGTTAAATAGCTTATGCTGCTATGCTTCTCTCATTCATTTTCATAATTTCTTGGTCATCTAAGACAATGCCCCAATAGACAGAAAGAATGAACACTGGCTTAGAAGCAGTGGCTACTTGTCAAACTAATTCTGGCTGCTCTAGGAGAAAAGTCTCTCCTATATGTCTAACTCCCTTTCACTCTCTTCATCTCTACTTCCCTCCTCTCTTCATCATCAGTTTTTGTTCTGCAAGGCTCATGTCAAACTCAGCTATCATTTAAAATCCTGGGATAGTAATCATAAAGCAGTCTGGCCAGTATTTTAACGAGCATACAATATTTCCGGCACTGGATATGATTCTGTTGTTCAGCCTTCTGTGTCCAAGAGTGAGTGTGACTGGATGCACTTCTGTGTGTGTATGCATGTGTGTGCGTGGGGGCTTTTAGTCTTTAGCTGGCTAATTTTCTTTGTTACTCTGTCTACCTGCCATACAAGGAAGACTCCTGTTGGGCTGTGCATAACAGCTTGAATTTACATTCCATCTGATCTGGGTTGTGTTTGATTCATTTGTTGCGTTGTGGCTGTTGCGTTAAGTTGCATTCAAAATCACAAAAACAGTGTGACATGCAAGAGTGCATGAAAAGCAAAATGCACCATTTGCTAGTGTATCTCTAACTGTTCTTAGCCAGCTCCTAAGGGCTTTGTGCGGGGCTTACCTATCTTGTGGTGTGCATCGCTATCTGTGCACCCTGCATCTTCCTCCCATGTCAATCCCCAGCAGCCTGGAGCCTCAGCATTAAGGGAGCTTGCTGTGTAGTGCTGTCAGTGGGAAAGGGCTTTTACTGTTCCTCACAACTTCTGTGGAGTTGTGAGATGGTAACGCTTTCACTGCTGCCCTGGAAAACTCAACTCCACTGGTCAAAAAGAGCCTCTAAACCTGCAAATGTACAGCTGCCTTGGCAGAGCAGCTCTGCAAACCCTGCACTGGTCAGGGGGCAGCAGTCCTGTGTGGTCAGGAACTGGCTGCAGTGCCTGTGGGGCATCACCATAAGCCTGAAAATGATGGAGAAAGGAGTATCAGGGCTTTGCAGTGTGGGAAGTTACAAAGGCTGCCCAAGCTGCCGACCACTGGAATCTCAATGCAAGCAGGAATTAGCAGCAGGGATGACAGGCCCTGGCAGAAGAAATGTCTTTGGGAACAAACAGCTGGTCTGGGAGGACAGAGCTGTTGAAATCATGGAATCATGGATTTCGAAAGAGCTTTATAGACTCACACACGTCACAAATGCTCCTCAGCTGAGAACAGATTTTACACAGATAGGAATGGGGAATGGAGTGTCATGTTGTCAGTCAATGGGTGAGAGCAGCATCCCTGTCCAACAAGGTGCTGAAATGTCCCAACATCTCCTGATATGAAACAGTCTCCCATGACCCTGGACTTTGGACCTGGATTACCCTTTGGAAATCCTGTGCAGAATAGCTAAATTTGTGGTTGTTCTTGATATTTCTGGGGTTTTTGCACTTCCTGTACATAAGAAAGAGATAGCTTAGGAAGATGGTCTATGGTGGTTAGGTTTTGGTAACACTGCAGCCTTCTTCAGGAGGAAGATTGTAGATAATGGTCTCAGAATCCCACATTTATTTTTTACTTTAATTGCATTTTCTTCTGAAGTGAAAAACTGTTATCTTTAAGTACAGTTTAGAACTCATAGAATCGAGATGGTGATTTCTTTTGTATTCTCTCCTGTCAGAGAAACCTCATCAAGTCACAGTACCATCATTTATTGTAATACTTCTACATTTTACCTTCTGATAAAAAAACTGTAATGCTCTTCTCCCAAAAGCCCCAATTTTCTGTGTTTTCCTCTCCTCACTTCCTTTTCAATGTTACAGATCATGACAGCAAAGGCGTTCAATGTACCCTACCATGGTACAAAGCAAGTGTACAAGCAGAGTCTCAGAAATGCCAGCTCTGTCAAAACCACATCTTAACATCCCACTCACGCAACTGATTCTTTTCCCCACCACCATGGTTTCAAAATCTGTAAGCTATAGACACTGTCACAGTAAAAAGCACGTTTTGCTATGTCAAAACAAAGAAGAGCTGGTGGTCTCTGTGTAGCTAAGGCTGTGATTAGCTTTCCTTGTTAAGCTTGGAATTAATCCCTCCTATTGCAGTTCAATGGAACTGGTCCATCTGTGATGTACTTGTAGCTCTTGCTAGGTACTAACAGCTTTAGAAAGTCAAGGATAATTGAATGGGAAAGAGGAGGAAGGTTGTCATGCATAAAAACTCAATAATACAATTTTTGCCTGTCTCTGGTGGCTGCTGGATGGGATAGAGGGGGAGTATGATTTACAGAAACAACTCCAGCAAGAAACCTAGATGTATGTTTTTCTGTTGTCTTAATTGAAAGCCAATGCCCTGTGTAAAGAGTGAAGCATAGTAGCCCTAGAGGAATGGATAATCCAAATAAACTCCTCCAAATTTCTGGCTTGGGTTTTGTAGTAACATGAAAATAGATTTTCTCTAAGTCAGGAGAATGAAAAATTGCAACAATCTTGCTTCATATTTATAGAGGTTGATTTACAGTCTTTTAGTTGTCTTAGAATTTTTTTTTTTAATCCTGTGTTGTGTCACTTGCAAAATGTGATTGCTTCCAGCTTCAGACTTCTTCGTTTGTTGGTAGTCGAGGCAGTGTTGGAATTAGGGTGATTCATCCTTTTTTACCTTTGTAAGCATTTAAGCACAACCAGGCATCAACCCATACCAAAGCACCACTTCTTTTAATAACGTGGCAGTATTTCACTTTTTAATTCAAAAAGCCAGTCATCTTTTTTCTTTCTCTGCTCAATACGCAAAAACTGTTGGGCAGCATGAAGATCTGAGAGGGTAGCTGGGACACTTTGTGAGGGCTTGCCTTCAGACCTGCTAGAGACATTTGCTAAGGCAGTTGCTAAGTCTTCCTTGTTTGGAGCGAGGCCTCAGTTCATTTTTAGTCCAAGTGGCTTGGCTATACCTACAGCACTGCTACATCTTGTCACTTCTTCCTGCCCAAATCAACTGGCAGTAGCTTTTCTCTCCAGATGGTTCCTGTGGTTCATTGTCACATTCTAAGTACAATACAGGCAAGATTACTCTGTACCCAGTTGTGTCACCAGGGTGCCCATGACACTCTTCCTGCACTCAGGAAATTAGAAGTACTTCCAAGATTTTCCCAGTGTAGGTCTTTCTGATGACAATAAAATTAATCCCAAGAGCAGTCTTCTTTGTTGCATTTTTCCTGTGTAAGTTTTGTGATGTCTTTCGATGCAACAGTAGATGGAAACCCATCCTGTTACTACGTATTTGTGACAACTAAAACTTTGAGTGTTCAGAACTGAAATGAATGAAGTCTGGCTGTGAACAGGAGAAGTTCAGGAACTGTTTGTCCTGTACTTTGCCAAACAGCTCCAGTCCTTCATTCTCCTTTGGAAGACAGTAGCTGAGGGTTATCAGACAAGACTAAAGCAATGTTCAGAAGAGGCATTTCAGAGGAACAGGTAGAAGCTTCCCCTCTCCTGCTAAGCTGTCACACCTCTTCAGCATGACTCAACAGGGAGCTGCAGCAGGCAGATAGCAGTTTGTTCATCTGTATCTCCTTGCAATCATGTAATTTTTAATGTCCTCTACAGATTTTACTGCCATCATTCATGTTGTTGTCAGTTGGAGACTGAAGGTTGCACAGTGCCCTCTCTCACTGCCACCTCCCATCCACTCCGTGCCCATACCCCATCCAGGAGTGTGAATGGAAAAGCAGGAGAGGCAGAATGTGTTCAGCAAGTTTGGTGCTGTCCTTTTGGTAACACAAAGAGGGATGAAGCATCACACAAATAGACAGGTCCCTAGCTATGGCTGGGTGCTGTATTTTCTGGTATGCATAGCTTCCTCCCAGATATTGCAATGTCTAGATTGTATGGGCTCTTCAGGATGTTCTTTGCAGTCCTTGACCAGCTCATGAGAGCCATGACAATTTCTCTTCAAATAAAAAAATAAGGTTGCAAGAAAGCATTATGGCTGTACAGGATCCCAAATGCAGACAGTTCTACAAGCTTTAGAGGGAGACCTCTGTTTCTCACACACACCATTTGAGAAAGTAGAGTTGTTCAAAAGACGTTCTTCCTTTTCTACAGTTCACAACTGCCCTTAACCCTGAGTAAGCACCTGTGCAAGACCCGTCTTCTTCACTATCTTTTGTTTTACTTGTGCTTGTGTTGTTTATCTTTGCAACACCCGGTACTGGATAAATATCTACCACTATTTCACCCAGTTTCGTGGTAAGGTCATATACCTGTTCATGACATCTTGAGCAATGACTTCATTGTGAGACCTACTAGGAAGAGGGCTGTGAAGCAATGGTTTTTTGACACAAGGCAATGCCCAAGTATGGAGAGCAGCTGCAAAGGAAAAGTTCAGTGTGATTCCTGTTTCCATACCATCCTTCACTGAGCTGTTTATGTTGTCGTTTGATGAGGCTCTTGTTCTTTGAGGTACTGTGGTAGTCTCGAGGTCAGCACTGGACCTTGCCTGTATCTTGGCTTGGGTGATCTCCCAGAGCTCCCAAGAACACATTCATGAGGTAGAATGCCTAACCTAGCAATCACCCCCACTTTCTGTTCAGCTGGCTTCCTCAAATTCCCTGACCAGTGGCTATCCATAAATAAAACGGCCATGCCACTTCTACTCTGCCTTTAAATAAGTAGTTACTGAAAATGAAGCAGTTTCACTTCCTCCAGTCCAGTGGGTGACAATGATGGAGTGGCCTGGTATGCCCACAGTGGCACTGAAATTGATTCATTAAATTGCATCAGTTGTAAGGCCCAGATTTTGATTAGTTAAACTGCTTGGCTGGCTAGTGATTAATGCACCTGGAGGACTGAAATATGTTTTTTCTAGAAGACAGAGAAGATAATTTGTATGAAGTACGGGCTGTGGCACACATCTAATTGTCAGAACGGTGACCAGAGCAGATTTTAAGTGTAATGCAGTACTGGGGATTTTTAAGGCAAAAGTTGGAGTTAATGCTACAATGCTCTTAGTATTGCATACGCCTCTGTATTGCATGAGGAGCAATCTGGTATTGCTGCAGAGCCATCCATGCAGTCCTGGGGTAAATGCAAACGTACATCTCTGGGTCATACATCTTTATAGCTTGATGGAGGCCAGCAGAGCCCATTCAGCCTGAGATCCCGTGAATGATGGCTGCTGGTAAATTTGCTGGTTTGCACCTCCAGCAGAGAGCCTTCACAGTGACAGGCAGTGTTGTAAAGTAATTTTTACTTGTCATATACTAGGAGATGTGGAGAACATTGCAAGTGGAAGTCCTAAGTTACTTATGCAGACTTTTCTACTTTGTTTCTCAGAAAACTCAGCTTTTAATTTAAGGAAGTTTTCCTTGATGGAAAATCTCCAAGGAAGTATGTCGCTGGCAGTGCCATCTGTCTCTTTTCCGGGGAAGTATATCTAGTGAATGAGGAGGAATGCTGGCTGGCAACTAACAGCAAATTTTACCCTTCCATTTGCCAATTCTGGTCCTAAAGACCACTGGTCTGTAATAAAGCAGTGAATAGATGACATAAATAAATTAATAAATGTCTGAACAAAAATATCAACAATTATAACTTGTTAAAATTAAGTTTAATTTTTTTTTTTTCTGGAGACATCTGTGACTCTAAAAGCTATTTACAGAAGCTCCGCTTTTGGGGTGTTGGCACATCATAGTGCAGACTGCTTGGGGCTGGCTAGGTGTGGGGTTGGCTAGGAGATGTGTTCCATCCAACCCATCGCCTGTCTTTGGATCATAGGCACAACTTAGATCAGTAGTACACGTCTCTCCCTTCTGCTCCAGCTCTGGGCTGAATATCTTTTTGTGAGGAAAACAGGAAAAGGAGAAGGAGGGATAAAATAGTAAAATCATTTTTATTCAGACAAAAAATTGAAAGCTAATAGAAGGAAGTACTTTTTCACATAATACACAGTTAGCTTATGGAACTCACTGCCAAAGGATACAACTGAAGCCAAAGATTGCAGACCTGTTCAAAACAGGATTAGGTATAACATGAAAAGCAACACTAGCCAGATTCATAACAGTTAATACTTTAAAATAAACAAGAGATTTTGGAAGGAATATAAATCCTTGGGCATCAGGACGGAAGCCAAGCTCTAGCAGGATTTAGGAAGAAGTTTTCCCTGGGGCCTGTTTCTCCTGTAACTGAGTCTTAACTGAGTATCTTGCACCTTCCTCTGAAGCAACTGATGCTGGCCACTGTCAGAGAGGATACACTGGGTGAACTTGGCCCTCATCCAGACGTAGTCTGGCAGAAGCAAATTTTGTTATTTAAATAAATTCAGAATTAAAATACAAATGAAGCAAATGTTTTAGGAAAGCAGGACAAGTTTTCTCCCTTCAGATTCTGGGAGCAAATAACAGAACTTAGCCTATCCCCACTCAAAAGCAGGAAACCTGATACCTAGCCTCATATGTTAATGCAATCTATTGAATTCAGTAAGACCTAACCACACACATCTTTATGTATGAACATAAGTATGAGTCCAAGAGGCCACATCATCCTCTTCCACTCTAACACTGGAGCCAATCAAAACCCTTTTTTATTTTTAATGCAGCTTTTTAATTTTTAAAGCAATCTCAATGGGACCTTCTGTGCAGGAGAGGAGGTGTGCCAGTTCTGCTAACACAGCAAGAGTTTTGCCAAGACTAGGTTTCTCCTAGGACCTTCCAGAAAAATCTCGCTGAGCTTCAGCCCCTGTGAAAGAACAGCATGTCAACGCACTTGTCATTAATTGTTCCTAGTGAACAATTAGGGGAGGGTTCCCATGTGGAGTAAGAAGGCTCTGCAGAGGGATCTGGACAGGCTGGACTGATGGGCCAAGGCCGGTGCTAAGAGGTTCAATAAGGCCAAGTACCAGGTCCAGTCTTCAGGTCACAACACCCCCAGGCAGCACTGGGGGCAGAGTGGCTGGAAAGCTGCATGGTGGAAAAGGACCTGGCGGTACTGATCAACAGCAGATGAACATGAGCCAGTAGTGTGCCCAGGTGGCCAAGAAGGCCAGTGGCATCCTGGCCTGTATCAGCAATAGTGTGGCCACCAGGACGAAGGCAGTGACTGTCCCTCTGTACTCGGCGCTGGTGAGGCCACACCTCAAGTTCTGTGTCCAGTTCTAGGCCCCACATGACAAGAAAGACATTGAGGGGCTGGAGCGTGTCCAGAGAACGGCAAGGGAGCTGGTGAAGGGTCTGGAGCACAAGTCCTGTGAGGAGTTGCTGAGGGAGCTGGGGGTGTTTAGGCTGATGAAAAGGAGGCTCAGAGGGGACCTTATGACTCTCTACAACTGCCTGAAAGGAGGGTGCAGCCAGGTGGGGGTTGGTCTTTTCCTCCAGGCAATTAGTCACAGGATGAGAAGACATAGCCTCAACCTGCAGTAGGGGAAGTTCAGGCTGGACATCAGGAGGAATTTCTTCATGGAAAGAGTTGTTTAATATTGGACTGGACTGTCCAGGGAGGTGATGGAGTATATCCTTGGAGATGTTCAAGAAATGACTGGACATAGCGCTCGGTGCTCTGGTCCAGTTGACAAGGCGATGGTCGGTCAAAGGTTGGACTCCATTACCTCAGAGGTCTTTTCCAACATTATGATTCTGTGATTCTGTTTCAGATGAGAGGGTAAGACTGCAGCAATGCAATGGGGAGGATAGGAAAAGGAGAAAAGAGGAATTCAGAGGAGGTACTGAGATAGGCAGAGAGGAGACTGGCTTAAAAGAAAGGTAGAATTCAACCAACATTTAATTTTCTATTGAATAGGCAAGTACAAAAAATGCATGTCTGTTTTAAAGAACAGGTCCCACTCATCCATATAACCTGTTGGCAGAATGTTTTCTAAAAGGAGCCAGCAAAAGCATCACTAATCAATTTTGAAAACTTCCCTAGGCAGCATTCAGTGACACTTCTGACAGAAAACAGTCCCCACAGAAAGCCATGGCTGAAAAAATCAGGACCTAGTAGTAGAAGCAGGCAGCTTTTCGGTCTTTGGAAAAGTCTGTCCTCAATTTATCAGGTTATTCTTTATTGCTGCAAGACTTGGCATTCTCTGATGTCAAAATTGAGCTAATTTTCTTCTTCTAAACTGAAAAGCAATCTCTTGTTAAATCTAGAGAGGGGATGATATCAATACTGGAATTTTTTCTATTCTGAAATCAGTTTTGGAAATGGGTAAAGGAGGAAATAGAGGGTCTCTTCTTCATTTAGTATCATACAGGCTGATGATGTATGACTCAGCAACATGAGTCTGGTTACTGGAAAACTGTCACTTCAATAAGAAAGTTCATTGAAGTGTCTGTATTAATTTCCTGTCTAGTGGCCATTCTTGGACCAGATGTGCCAGCAGGAAAATGACAAAGAAGCAAGAAATAAAAAGTGAGAGATACACCTATTTATAAATCAGACCAGCTGTAAGACTCAAAGAACTCCTGAGACCTGTGGAATGAGGAACATGAATTAAGAGCTCCCCATCTCCTCCTTCCCCTCTACCCTGAAATATACACTATGGAGTGTGTTACGTCTTTCAGGAATAACTGGCTGACTTTTATCTTTGGTTTTCTCCTTTTTCTCTTCCTTGAAAACTTTGGATCAAAGTCATTGCTTATTTCCTTGCTGAAAGTTAAACTTTGGCTACAAGTAGGTCAGTTAAAGTTTTGTTGTCTCTTGGGCGACCATATCTCTGCAGATCTGTTAGAGCAGAGCTTGTGAAACAGTTATTTCTCCTGATTCATATTAAACAGATCTGGCAAATAATACATGATACAGGGGGAAGAGAGGAAGAAGAGAGCCTCTGAGGGGACAGTGAGAGAGGTAGGCCTCTGGATGCAAGAAAACAGACTTTAGGAAACAGGCCTATTCCTAGCAGTCCTTTGTGATCGTTCCCTTCCCACTTTGTTAGACTGCTTGAGGTGATAAAGGACGTAGGTGTAATTAGCCCAACCATCCCTTTCCAGAACAGAAAGTCAGAACCAAGCCACTCTGCCACAGTCTTGGTCTTTGCCCAGGATAACTAAGTGTTTTCTCTGTCTCTGCTACTGACCCTCTGTCTATCACATCACTTCTTGTCTTTTGTCTCCTTGCTGACTTTGTGTTGAAAGGACCATAGGGAGGGGTCTTCATTTGTGTTACAGATGTTTCTGAAATGCAAAGTTTTTTCCTCTATTTTAGTACAGCTGTAGTTCAGTATTTTTTTGTTGTTGTTTTTAAAGCCATAAAAGGAGCTCTTCTGCACATATCACTGGGGTCAAAGACCCAAGTAGTTGTTAGGAAACATACAAATTAGAATAGGAAAACTATAGGGAAAATGTCATGATGCCTTATGTGATGGTGATGCACTCCAGTACTCTGGAGTGCTGCCTCCTACTTCATTTATTATTTAAAATAACAGAGTAGAAAGGGAATCAGCAAGAAGTTAGAGGAATAGCAGTGGGCTTGGAATAACTCTCAGGGACGTTCCTGTGTGAGAAGTTTGGTGCTTTGGGGACAACATGGGGAGACTGATTATTTTAAAATTGGCCTTGAGATGATTGACAAGAGGTTTTGTTCTCTTTGTCCACTAGTACAAAAGCAAGGATGTTCGCAGTCACATTGCTTGATGGACTAAAAAGCTGATCAAAGTCAATCTTACATTGTTTGTGGTTAAAATGTGGAGCTTGTTGCCATAGGAAATCGCAGTCTCAAACCAGAACAATGATTTGTTGGATTAGATTTCTGAGCATGGAATTGTCAGAAAAGCACTGGAACTGCTCAGTGGAAACTGTCAGAGACCCTGATTTTTCTTCTTTGAACAATTTGTGTGGTAAAAGTACGAGTGGCAGTATCTGGCCAACTTCAAATCCTGCAGCAAAACAGGAATACAGGACAAGGTGATGCGTAGGTGAAGAGGAAGATTGCACTGACTCAGTCCGGAAAACAATGTAGTTGAGATTGGTCAGCAGAAGGAAATGCTTTAGCTAAGGAATGGATGGAGTCTTTGGCTAATCTATCTGGTTATCAGAAACCAAGCTTGCTGGGGTCCTTCAGGCTGCTCGACAGCATCACAAGCCAAAAATGGCAGCTTTCCAATGGCAGCCAGCCAGCCAGCTGCTTCTAGGCAGACAGGAATGCGCCACGGTAGTGCAGAGCTCTTTTACCTTCAATCCCAAAGCACAAGAGCAGAAGGACCTTCTGCCTCCAGTTGGTACCGTATCTGTCATATCCCTACAGAGGAGAAGGTCTTCTGAAACTTGTAGGACAACCCACTGAACAAGAGAGGGATGCTGCAGAGGTGAGTAACAACAGCAGATGTAGCACCAGTCCTCCCTGCAAGCCTTTCTCCTGGGTCTTTTTTTTGCTGCCAAGTGATGGTCAAGCCTTACAGACTTGTCTTCCTCCATTGTCAACCACCACCTTGCAACTTCATAACCAAAGTGAAGGGGCAGGGACATCAGAGCTAGGGGTGAGCAGTGCACAGGCTGAACTGATAACTTGCTGCAGGCTGTGGGATCTGTGTCATGGCTGATCAACATCCCAAGACTTCCAGAGAGCAGCCCCGGAGTTTGCTTTCAGTTACTCCACTCTCCTCTTGTAGATCTTCTCTGCAGGAAACACAATTCTCTTTAGAAGATTATGTCCTGGCCCTGACTGATAAAAAAATTAATGGCTTTACTCCCATCAATGGGTTCTGTGTGGATCCAGGCTAGGAACAGATGTAGCTAGACTTTTGCTTTCCAGAAAGGAGGGGGGGGGTGGGGATAGAAACATACAGCATGTTAAAACTTGAAACCTGATTCTTTACAGGTGGATTTGGATTAAAAATGCTCACTGTTTCTCTGCACTACCAGACTGAAACCATCTGTAGCCCATATCAAACAGTCTAATTTGGATGTTGTAATAAGAGATTTGTTTTCTTTCAATATCATGCTTGTGTTTTTTAAATAATTTGTCAGATGAGCAGAGGAAACTTCCTGTGTGCTTTGTTAACTCAGAGAATGTATGGTCCAAAAAAGTAAAGCAGAGAGACTATGAAGGAAGGACAAATTAAACACGATATAGAAAGTCTTCTGACTAATCAGGTCAAATTTTCTGAAGTAAACAGGCTAAAGACACTTGAAAACAGTAAGACAGAAGCATAACCAATGTGTGATACAGGAACTGACACGTTTTCACTTAAAAACCATAGCTGCAAAGCAAAATCAAGTACTTTTTTTACTTTTCTCAATACTAATAGAGTAAATCTCACAAGAAGACAGCAACATTTTGCTTCTTGTTGGGATAAGATGACCCTCCTGAGAGCAATCCCAATTTACATTTGTGATTTATGGTCTGCCTTCTTTATGGCCTTGAAATTCATTGGCCCTTTCAGGGATTTTTTTTCCTTTAATAATACATTTGTAGTCTTTGGGGGGGGGGCGGGGGGGGGTGGGGGAAGCAAAACAAAACAAAACAGTGATTGCACAGACACTTACATATGCCGGAGGAGATAGTTTCTGCCTGCAGCAGCCAGAGGAACTAGGACACTCAAACCACCCTAGTACCAGTGCATGACACAGCTTATCAGCAGTAGAGTTCACATGAGAAGGCAAGCAAAGCCTTTTCTTTCTTCATCCACCCTGATCTTCACCCCAGGTTTTTAACTTTCCTGAGTTTTTGCTGTTCAGAGGCTTGAAAAAACAAAACCATGAGGAAATAAGACCCTGCACATATTATTTTGCTTCAGCATTTTGGGATTGATACCAGAGACCAGCTGTTTGCCCCATGTATGTTTTGGCAGTGACTGGTTTCCCTGTTAGTTGATGTGGTGATGCCTGTGTTGACATCTTCCTCTAGCTTGGCAATATGAGAATGGTGTCCAGCTATCCACAAGCTGATGTTTACCTGCAGCTGAACTGTGTTTGTTGTGATTTCAGGAACAAAAGACATTTGAGCCTACAAGGTTTTGGAATGTGACACTCTTTGCCTGTATTTCTGCATGGTAGGGCTGGGGTGCCTAGAGAAGCTTGAATCTCTGGGCACTTGGCTCCTTCCCAGCTGGTTTTAACCAGTTTGCTCTCTTTCAGGTGTTTTGCTCATCCCCTTTGGGGCAGACTGAAGCCCCTGAAATAAAATGATTTATTCTCTTAATAGCCCTTTATACGCAGCCTGAAAAGTTACTTTCCTGGTTTAGAGGTGAAAGGGCAGAAAAGTATGTGTTTATTCAACCTTAACTCCTAGCACACTAATGAAGAAGCCAGTTGGTTTCAGTGCTCCGTGTAGCTGGTGGAGACATTCCCAGAATGTGATTTAGGGGGAGCACAGCAGACTGTCATTAGTCCTTCCCTGTGTATGGGCCTGTCTGCCTCAGCCATCTGTTGCTGCTCTGCCTGTTGATCCATCTCTCAGGAACAAGTATCAGGTGCAGACACAGAGGTTTTTCTGTGGCAGCACCCTTGCACAAAGGTCTACCATGATGCATAAAGAAGCTGGCTGTCCTCTTCTTCTTTCTCCTGATGAGGGGCCAAATCATGCAAAGGTGCCCATGGCCAGGGAGGATGTGTCATATGACACATGTGACTGCTTCTGTCACATGTGTCTGCTTCTGAGGTCTTGGTCAGCCAGACTGAGACATAACAAGGCTGGAAGAATAGGTCAGCAAGAGGAAGAGAAGGAGGAGGGGGAGGAAGAGGAAGACTCCAGACCTATTTTATAATAACTCCAGTGCCCTCCCAAGAGGACCTGGGGCCATCAGTGGATGGAATAGGATTTTAGTCTATTTGGATTTCCCTTCCACCACATCCTTGTCCACATTTGTTCAGCCCTTTGAGGGTTCCTCCACAGAGGCTTATGAAAATAAGAAGGCGGGTGGAAGAAAGATACCGTTTCATCTGCTTCTGCTGCTTCCCAAGAGAAATGAGGTTGTCTCTTCCCAGCCACTTTTTCATCTGGTTTTAGCAGTACCTGATCTGTCGTGTATGGCAGAAAAATTTCCTCCTTCCCTTAAGACTCCAGTATTTTCAAAGACAGCACACAGCCCAGAATTTTGTGCAGTAGAGGAGATCAAGCCCCGATTTCATCTAATCTGAAATAGATGCATGCAGTTACAAGGAGGGCTTTTTGTGGGTTTATTAATATGTTGGAAGAAGAAATTCTGATAGCAATCCCAGCATAAGCCTTTGTATCCTCACAGGAACCTTAGAAAAGGCTAGAGAGTCTGGATGTACTGTAGCTATAAAATGTTCCTAGATTCTTTACCTCTGTGCACTTTTAGTGTCACCACAGTAAGCTTGAAACTACATGGAAATCAGAAGAAAGAGAAAGAAAATAGAAGAGCTGTTAGGATGCTTCTCATTGCACTTTTTAATGCAGCCTCATTTTTAGGAAGCGCTGATGAAGGCAGTCTCAGTTAGTCGAGCTGGGCACTCGGATGCTCGGTTGCCCAAATTCATTGGTCAGCTCACATATCCAAAAGCAGTGCTTGACATCAACGGCCTGCAAGCCCTTGGCAATACGCCATCCATCTCATAAATCATTGGTCTTTCACTGAAAGCTACCAACTACTCCTACTACCATGAGAGATTTCTGTTGTGCATAAATGTTTGAAAAAAACGTAGAAGATTAATTAAACAGAAGTAATAAACACCTGCCAGTGTCTTTGATTTCAGTGAAAGCTGTTCATACTCAACACCTACGAAAAAATGTACTGTATGAGATCATTATTTAATTGAAGAAATATTTAAATACAGACAGAGTCAAGGGCAAAGCTGAATTCTGGAATACACACAACAAAATCTTGCCAACTTTTTTTTTTTTTTTTTTTTTTTTTTTAATGTGCTGATTCTAAGGAGTGAGGGAATTGATCCAGACTCATGAGCAGGGAATTGGGAATTGCATGTGATATATGCTTCCACATGCTTAAATGTCCACCTGGACGTGCGATCTTTCATTTAAGAAAAGTTTTGCAGACATTATATTTAGTAGGCAGGAAACCAAACATTTGAGTTTAAGCACTCCAAGGGACAAAAATAGCAGTCATACATAAAGGATCTGAAGATCTGTAAGTCTTGGGATCCATAAGCACTCTTCTCTTTCCCATATATGTCTTTTCCTTTTCAGGGTTTGCTGACCCTTCAAAACAGAAGTACTTAGAGCACTGAAATCTGTTTTACAAATTGGCTGTAAGATTAGAGGCTGAACATGTTCTTTAGAAAGTAAAAAACCATAATTGTGGACATACTGTAATGGTCAGACATACATTTTCTACTTTTTTCCTTATGTTTTTACGTAAGTATCTTTCCTATAAGTCTATGAGCTAATAATCTCTTGAAGTATTTAATTTACCTTTGACTCTCTCACTCCTGCAACAGACCATTGCCAGAATGCATGCCACCAACTTCAAAATTTCACTTGATTTTCTTGATCTGAGTCTTTGAAATCCCACTTTTTGTGAGGTCACTGTAAAATGATCGTGGCTGACAAGCATGATCTGCATTCGTGCTTGTTTTCTCTAAGTGTTACTTTTATTGTAAATTAGAAAGAATTCTGGAGAAGGTGATCTCCGCACAAAATGACATTGTGTCATAACTGGGGAGGGACTGAAGGGTTATTACTAGTCTGCAGCATGTGGGCTGCAGTGTGTGGAAGCACAGGCTGAACCAGCACATGATTTGATCAGACAGTAAAATCAGCTCCACGGGTAGCTGGTGCAGTGCTGGAGCAGAGGACAAAACCTGGCAGTGAGCTGGATGGGTTTTAGCAGTAGGGGCAGGAAGGATTGGCATGTCTGGGAAATTTCTGTCCTTGATGAGCAGGGCTGGCATTACCGCACAGTCAGAGGTTGCTCCCACAGCTCTGCTGACTATAGCTTGGCACTGAACATAGCAGGACCAGGTGACTTGAGCATCTCCAGATCTGCTCAACAAAGTTTGACTCTGGACAGGGCTTTTCAAGGCATTTGAAAGCCTGTGAGACTGAGACCCAGTCCCATCGCCTACCAGTGGGTACTCCTTGTACACCTTTTGGGAAGGTATGTGTGCATGTTACATCAAGGTAGTGCTTTAAGTAGGCTGTCTGTGCTAGTTTTTGCATAGAGTTGAAGCCCAAAGTTTAATTAAGTTTATTATTTAACAGACTAAGAAGGGGGGGGTTCTTTCTTCAGCTTCCTTACCTCATTGCTGGAATTAGCTCAGATAATTGCCACACTTCTTTTGAGCTCTATCGCTTGGTAATGTCCCCTCATAATATGTCTGTCACTCTACTGAAAATCCAGAAAGGCCTAGGTAAGTGCTAGGGAAAAAAAAAAAAACCACACAGAAAAGCTGATTTTCCAATTTTGAATCCAAAGCAATAAGCTCTAAAATGCCATTTTTTACAGAGTAAGTAGCTGAACTGAGGCTTTTCTTCATGACCCTTTATTTAATACCAAGGGCATGTTCTGTATCAAGATATAACCAGACCTCTCTCAAGAGAGCAGTCAGTCTAGGAGAGGAGCCAGGCACACCAGAACATGCAGGGGATGCAATTACTGATGTGTCTGGTTACATTGTTGAGCCTGCTCCCACACATGAACCGTCTCCCAGCCTCTCTTCTTAGACCTGGTTACTTACTTCTCCTTCCTTCCAGACACATACCTGCAGGTACAGAAAGAGGACAGCCCTGTTCATGTTGGTTGCAGAGAAGTTGTCCTTTTGCCATCCCAGCACGTCTCTGGCTGCTGGACACCTCACTGGCATGAGGGAGAGCAGGCCAGCATTTGTCAAGGTGTGGTGCTGCTGGAGCCCACAGATACCCCTCCTGTCCTTACCTCCTGTAGGGCCAGTGCTGTGAGGGCATGCAGTGCGGTAGGGAGAAGAAATGGGAATGGCTTCAGCTGCTGAAGAGGAGGGCTGCAGGGATGACTACAGGGAAAAATGTGACAAGAAACAAAGAGACAGAATGGACTGCTGGTCTGACATAGCCTAAAATAAACTATCGGGCAGAGGGTAAACAGATCTGAAAATAGAAAGGGTAAATGTTGTGTTCCGTAGGTCCACTGTTGCAACAATGAGAGCCAGATTTGGCCTTCAGCTCTGTGTGGAGTCAGAAGTATCATTTTAGGCAGCCATAATTCTTTTTGAGGCTGGAAACCACCCAGTTAGCAAATTTCAGGCAATAGTAAGGTCAAAGATGAAATCCCTGAAATTTGCTTTTTCCTATTTTATCTCAAAGTGATAACCTCTTCCATTTCTTTTTCAATGGGACACACTCCACCAGATCACACAGAGTATGTGTGAAAGATGGGAGTTAATGAATGGCATCCTGTTCTCCCTCATTAGTAAAATGTGTCTGCTGTTGACTTTGGGCCAAACACTGATCTCAGTTATAAGACAACAGACTCCTAATTCTACTAGGAGTTCATACTGTTGCCATTTAAACTCAGAATTTAGAAAGAGACTGCTGATTTTTTAGGTACTTCCAGTTTTGGACTTCCTAATTCAAGGCAGCTTCAGGGTAGGATGAGCTCAGTTTCTCATGTTGGTCTAACCAAAACCAGCAGTATGCCATAGCAAAATGCTTGTATCTTTTATTTTAGGAAAACCACTTTCTGATTATCTCAACTGCTGAGCACTAAAACAAAGTGGGGAAGAAAAAGCATTTTTTATAGAATTTCTTGGAAAATGGATATCCTTTTCAGAAATAGGTAATGACGTCCCATGACACAAACAGCATATACTGCAGCTATCTGATAGATATGCACAAGATATGTACCAGACAAAAGCTGCATGTGTTGACAATATACCTGAAGGATTTTTATAATTATTCAGTTCAAAGCTTTATTTTTTCCCTTTTTGCCAATTTTCCTGTAGTGTATTTCATCACAATTTAGAGCAAATTCATAAACAAAATTGTCTCCTTGCAGCAAAAGCTATGACTGTCAGTCTTCCCATTCTTTTTCAAGAAAGTAGAGAAATAAATATTGATCTAACTCCTTTTCCAAATTGTTTACTTTCAAATCCCTTCTAAAATATTAAACATTCTCCCTGCTAGCTCCTTCTTCGTAACTGCTGTCCATTGATTTCTTGAAGCTTTCCTTTTGCTTTGATTACTAGTTAGGAAATAAAACTTAGGAACCGAAAAATTGTTCCTCGTGCTTTTGGAAGCAAAAAATTGTCTAATATGTTCATCAGGCTTCTTGAGCTTGTTTCTAGCTTTGCAAAATATACAAAAGGATTTTTTTCATTTATTTTTTCTAGCATCATCTTTTAATGGATATCTCTTTGATATCCACATTTCTTCTGATCAGCATGAGTAATGAAGGGAAGATCCTATGCAGCAGTAAATTTCTGCAAAACCACACAAAACTGACAACTAAAACAAGGAGAAAAAAAAAGAAGTTAAGCAAATGTATTTCATATTATTCTTCGTTTATTATCTGTGAATTCATTTTTCCATTAGTTGACTCTAATCAGAGCTGTCATCCATTGATTTAGACTTATCTTTCCCACTTGTGAGTGTTTTAATCTAGTCCTTGTTTTCATCCCTAGCTAAAAAGGAAAGTTTTCATCTAGATGCTCAAATTCACTCATTTTCATGCTGGCACTGTCTCAAACCTTTTAATTTGAATAGCTCTTAGCATTAGAAGCATTAAAAAAAACTGCTCTGAGGACCACTCTTCAGTGGTGCATGTAAATAAAATCAGAGAAATCATGCAAAAACATCAGAGAGAAGGTCTCTCTCTCTCCCTTCCCCCTCCCTCAGTGGCATCAGTTTCTTATTTCATTCAAGTCATAAGTGACTTTGGCAGATAAATTCTGCTGGACTGTTTGCCCTTTTGTCTCAAAGCAGGCTCCTTGCACAGTAAAATGCAATTTCATCCCATTCAGTGAGTTTTCATAAAGGCCGTGGAAATTAATGGCATCCAGAGGTCACATCTACAGCAGTGTGAGAGTAAGAGATTGCACAAGCCATGTAACTTAGCTCACCACTGGCATGTTACCAACACAGGACTTTCATTACCTCCATGATATGGCTGCTGCCAGTAACAAAATGCATGGCTTTGGTGGAATGAAACAATGTTGAGGAAATGGAGGAAGACAACAATGTCTGCCACAGCACTATCTGTGTCCTGCTGACCAAGGTTAAATAAGACAGACAGCTGACACAGGCCTCTGATACAACAGGAAAGTTGAAAAAGACATGAAGTCAGCTTTGCTTGGCTGTAAGAGAGTACCCTGAAGAAAGAAAAATCATTCTATTTTGCCCTGAGATACTCAAACTTTAACTTGTCTTCACTGACCTTGAAGTATTTTTCAGCAAGGAAATACATCCTGCAAAATACAGGTTTAGGCTAGAAATGATGTTCTTAATTTATATTTACTGAGAACTTTGTGCCAGGAAGCTTGCTGAGTCTCTGGAGGTGCAGATTGGTAAGGAAGGCTGCAGGAGAGGGCTGACAGCAGAAAGAGAAGAGGCACTGCTCCCCAAAAGCAGCTCCCACAGCTCTCAGGTGCAGCCTTGTGCCAACAGCAGCGGCTCTGGCATCACTGAGATGCGATGTCTGGACACAGCCACGAGGTTGCCACACATGCCAGGCTGGCATCCTAGTCCTTTCCCCCACACATTTCTCAACCTTGGAAAAAATCAACCAGTTACTACTTTTGTCCTGTGAAAAGGCTCAACCTTCTCTCAGTATTTGTAAGAGTAAAAAAATTGGCCATTACTAATTCCCTTATCCCTTCACAGGCTGGTAATGTGCTCCTTACAGTTCAGTCTGCAACATTATTGGGTACAGCAGCCAAGGAACCTTTGACAGCAGTATTTACAGGTAGTGTGCAATGGATTGCATTGTTTTCCTGGCCATGGTAAAATGCTGGTTTAGTCCAACCAGCACAAAGAGAGACAGAATCCCTTCAACATTTGGTTTCTTTCTTCGAGCTACATTTTAGCTTTCACTCAAAAGGAAAAAGGGAAAGTCTAACTGTTTGGATTGCAATACAAGATAAGCTCAAAGGTTTATCAACAACACAATAAAAATACCCAGTGAATGATTTTTTTAATTTTTTTTTTTTTTTTAATCTAGCCTGCTCTTCTAAACTAAACTCGGGGTTTTTTAAGATTTGGCTTAGGGTTTTTAAACAGCTCAGACTGTCAATCTTCTTGTTGTAGCTCATATTAGAAGACTATACTTATTAAAAAAAAGCCTACATCCTCTGTATCCGCAGGAGAGCTCCACTGCTGTCTCTGTCAAGCATTTGCCTGTAATGTTGGCCCTGAACATTTGGTAGCATCCCTTTAAACTGATCTGTGCAAAATTTCTCTCCCATCCTCGAGACTTGCAGGAGCTTCTCTCTCTTCCTAACCTTAGAACAAGTGTGGTAAAGATTGATACATCTGCCCAATAATTGTAATATGTGAAACACATTCTGTTTTTTGATGTAAAGAATACCTAGTTTTACTGGGCTCAAGGTGTTCTATTCTCTTCCAGCCTTGGGGTTATCTTTCGGGCTTTTTTAAATTGCTGGCTGAAACCCATGGAATAATGCTATCCAACAAGCAATGTCATGAGGGAGATCTCCAGGGTCTCTTGTAGGGTGGTGGATGGCAGTTTTCTGGGTCACCTGCAAGAGGCATTGACACAGTTGATATTCAAGGTTCCCATTAGCACAGATTTTTTTCTTAAATGTGCGTCCTATGGCACTATAAAAGGAATGTGGCAGTGAAAAACTGTAACAATTCAGCTGTAGACTGAAAGAAGATTTAAAGATAAATCCACCTAAACATTAACTAATGAATATGTACTTTCATTTTGATACAAAGGGACTCAAAAAACTGTGAGCAAATGGAGTGCTTGGAAGGTCATTGGTAGGGTACCACATGCACTAACAGTTTTCTGCAAGGAACCTGAATGATTAGGCCCAGTCTGCAAAAGAAAGGTGAGCCTTTCACCCTGTGTAGTGTTTTGAAGTGGTTAAAAAGGTGTAGGCTCAGTGTAGGCTCAGTGTATGCCCAGCTTAACTCTCTGTGTTTTGAGAGCTCCCTGTGCATGACACCACTAGAGAATGGCTTTCTGATCTTACCCACACAGCTAGGACCTCCACTCCATCAGGTATTTCTAGTGTTATCAGTTCTTTCCTTCTGTATCCCTCTAGTGGTTTCTCATATCACTGCTCGTCAGTGCCCTTACAGCTTATCCCCTCTTCCCTCCTGCTCACCCTGTAGGTGCAGGTTCTCATGCCCAAGCAGCAATTGTATGCTGCTTTCTATAGTTCAGTTGTTCAAACATCCACTTCAAATGTTGCCCCTTGCTTGGAGGGGCGCTCTGTATGTCATGCTTCTTCATTTCACTTGGAATATTCTCTTTTGTGGAAGAAACTACAAAAAATGTTGGCTGCCACCCTGAAGAGTTTCTTGCTGTTTTCTTGTGTCTCCCAAAGAAACAGCATACCTGTTTCTTGCCCTTTACATGGCCAGCGAGCTCTTCACATTTCTAACTGGTGTTGTCTTTGATCTTGGTACACAACAGTATCCCAGCTCTGTTTACAGTAACAGAAGTAATAAATCATAGAATCATAGACTGGCTTGCTTTGGAAAGGACCTTAAAGATCATCTAGTTCCAATATGCCTGACACTGTCAGGGACACCTTCCAGGTTGCTCAGAGCTCCATCCAGCCTGACTGGAACACTTCAAGGGATGGGGCATCCACAGCTTCTCTGGGCAACCTGTTCCAGTGCCTCACCACTCTCTCAGCAAAGAACTTCCTCCTAATGCATAATCTAAACCAACTCTCAGTTGAAAGCCATTCCCCCTTGTCCTGTCACTACATGCCCTACTTGTAAAAAGTCCCTCTCCATCATTATTGTAGGCTCCCTTCAGGTACTAGAAGGCCACTGTTAGGTCACCCTGAAGCCTTTTCTTCTCCAGGCTGAACAAAGCCAGTTCTTTCAGCTTTTCCTTGTACATGAGAGGCTTCATACCAGTAAAGAGTCCCTTTTAAAGCTGAAGAGCAAGGACTAACAATAGGACTGCCTTAGCAACTTGCTTTGTGCTGGAAAGGCATCTGCCGTGTGTAAACAGGGCAGTTCTTTTGGCTATGTGGCTGCATGCACTGTTGCCACCTTTTGTCCTCCCTTAGCTGGACAAAAATCTTTGCTTTCTGTAGAAGGTGTGATGTTCATCTGGACTACATGTTCTCCTTCACTCAGAGCCTGTCTTGTCCTGATCAGACTGTTAAACCATTTTCTCATTCCTACTAATCCATCCCTTCTGCCAGTCTGTATCTGCATGAGTACATGAGTATGAAAGTGGCTCTGTTAGCACAGCAATTGCCTGGAATCTGTTAGCATTTCATTATAAATCTTATTTTTGACAGATTTATAACCAGATTGTACAAATTAACTGCTGGAGGAAATGTGCCATTTATTCTCAACAAGAACACATTTTATTTTTCTGCATGGTTGTTACTAGACTGTTTTTTAGAGGCTAGAAAAATAATGTTACGTTTGTTTTCATGTATTTCTTTTTAAGTGAAAAAAGTCAACCTTTTCATAAACATTTAAAAACTGTTGGTATATAGTCGTCTCTGATGTTTCTTGAGAACAGGAACTGATTAAATGGCATTACTGTATCATTACAGTACATTAAAATACATCTTAACTGAAGAAACAACAGCTGAATAAAATAAGGTTAGTGGGTGAAAAAAAATATAGTGTCAGAACAAACAGTGTTGTTGATAGAAGGAAATAGTCCTTTCTATTGCAACAAATATACTACTACTCATTTTTTTTAAAGCCTGAGTTGACAGCAGATATAAGGGACAGCATTCCACTCCCTTGCAGTAAGTTCTGAAGTTTTGCTACGAAGCTTTGACAGTGAGCCCAAGGTGAGCTACTGCACACCTTTTAATGCAGGCATGGAAGAAGTCACAGGAGTGAGCGCAGGGGAAAGAGAGCAGTTTCTCAGGACTGGTCTGGGTGTAGGAACTTGCTCCTCTGCACTCACAGCTGCCATCTGCAGCAGTTCACAGAGGTCCTGGGCAGAGTTCACTGAGGACACTGAGCTGCTGCCTGTCAGTGTGACTGCTCCTGACACATCACGCAATCCTTTGAAGCCTGTTGGAGTCAGTCCCACTAGGACTACACCACACAGTTAGGGAAAAAATTGTTTCAGGCTAGGCAACTTGAAATATTTCTACTTTACCCTACTAGTGACGTTTTCTAAGCCATTCTTGTTTGTCTTTTTATTGTCACAAGTATGATTTCCCTGAGTGCCTCCTCATACACACCCATTTTCAAGCAGCACTATAAACAGTGACAATTTCATACCTCCAGGCAGGAAATTAGGGAGGGAAATGAGAAAAGGCTCCCTTGCTACAGAAGACTCTTTCTTTGATAGGAATTCTAAGTGCTTTGACAGTTTGCAGTGAAAGGACCCTGCTTACAGAACCCAAAGGATCTTGTTATAAGCAAAGCATAACCTAGTAATGTCTCTCTCAACCACTCTTCTCTGGAGAGAGAAATTCCAAACAGAGAACTCTGTATTTTTCAGAAACGATGGGTCCCATGGCTATGCTGGGTGGATAGTGGAGTGAAAATTTCCCTCTGCACCCACCCAGAGAGGATTTTTCTCATTAGTCTCAATGAGCGCTTCCCCAAGAGGACAGGAGACTGGATTCTGTAGCAGAACCTGCTTAAGAGACCCAACAGCTCTCTCTTATCATACCTTTTTCCAAGGGGATTGATACATTTCAAGTTAAGGAATAAATTTTAACCCCAAGAGAATAAAGTCTGTCTTCTTTTCTACAGGTTAAATTTCAAAACTTTGTTTTGAATAGTACAGGAAATTTAAAATTTAAAAAAAAATATCTAAGGCCTTGGAAATCTCTGGTGGAATACAAGTATCCAAGTAATAAATACAAATAAATTCAGTGCATTAGAAAGGAAGCTGTCTTTGATAAGCATTCTTGTTCTTTACTTACCTTCATACCTTCCCGTCTTTTGGGGATCCTTTCTTGTAAGGCTTTCTTACCAAAGATATCAAGGAGGTACTTGGCAACCTGTGAGCAACCCTTTGTGTTTTCTGAGACAATTTGCCTTTGCTGTATCTTTAACTCAGAACTGAAGGCGTATTTCTGCACTAGTCTGTGTCAGAGCTTGTCACCATTATATCTTAAAAACTAATTTCTGCTACTCTGCTCTTCCCTGCTACCCAGGGATCTCAGGCTGGTGAAAGAGATTGAGCTTCAATTGCCTCAGGTTTAGCACATCCCTTTCATGCCTCAAATTTCCAGGGGCTTCCTCTCATGACCACCTCCATGAAGCAGAAGGCCACCAGGAAAGCAACAGATAGTGTTCTGTGCTTTGGGGATGGGAGCATGGGGAGGGAACATGCCCTTAATGACTTTGAAGATGTGCTTGTTTCATTGTGGAATTAGTAACCTATAGGTTTTTTGCTGCAGAGTATGCAGTAGGAGACAGATTAATGGGTGCCTAAGAATCATGGTCTGGGCATCTAAAATTATTCAAGGAAAGGCTGCAGACACAGCGTCCTCTTGCAAACTTATTTAACATGAGGTATTTCAGTGGGCAAGTCTTGCTTTCAACAAAGCTAAACACTGTGCTGAAATTCATAAAAACTTTATAAAAACACAGGGGAAAACACGGAAGTGAATGTGACAATAAATTAAGCAGGTGCTTGAATGCAATCTCAGATTTGTGTGGGCTTATTGGTTCATTTTTAGGTATATTCTTGCTGCAGTGCTTTCCTGAAGGAGGATTCATGGCAGGGATTATCATGTTGACTTTATATGAAACATAATTTGTAACAGAAAGCTTTCATGCTTCCTTTCATAAGCTGCTAAATAGTCTTTATTATCCCTGCTTCTCTGTGAGTAGATAGAACTAAAGAGGTAAAGACATTTTGCACTGATTTGCAGAAGTATAATTGGTTACTTGGAATTAATAAGAAAAATCCTTCAGAGGAAAGAGGAACAAGAATAGATTTTGACTGACTATGTTATAATGGAATGAAATTATTTCAGTACTCAATGTGATGAGAAAATAGTCGGTATCACTACATACCCATTAGGGCAAACTTGATGGTACGAGATGGGACCTGTAATACAATCCTCTGCCACAATAACTTTCAGGGGTAGTAAGACAGCACTGCTACCTGAACTGAATCTAACTGCAGCTAATCAGACCTAGGTTTTCTATCATTATTTTTTTTAGTAATTGAATGTTGGTTACAGCACAAAAAAGTGAGCCAAAATGTCACCCCTCAGAGAAAGCATCATATGTGGACTGAAATAGAGAAGAAACCCCAGATTTTGCATCCTGAGGCAGGGAAAGCAGTGTTAGTACAGCTGTACTTGCTGTCTCATTTCTCAGGGAGCTTGCTGCCATGCCAAATCTGCAGTTGGATTTGGGTAGCTGGCAGGGCCTCAAGATAGTGTTCAGATTCCCTCTGGACATTTTCTTGAAGGACAGCAATCTGTCTTCATAATCTTCATAGTCTTTGTGTGTTTGTTCTTTCAGTTCTGTCAAGGTTCTTTTTCCCCACTTTTTAAGTGAAAAGTCTTCTTGAGTTAAAACTATCTCGTATGGTGGTTTGCTCTATACAGAAATGATGCTGTTTGGATTAGGGTGCTCCCCACGCTGCCTTGCAGAATAGGGATGTTTGGGACTTGAGAAAAGAGCCCAAGTTCTCTTCTTTACTGACTTGAGTCCAGTCCTCCTACCAGCAGTTTGATTTCCATGTAGATCCCATCAGTCACCTCTCCAGGCTGCAATGCAGCTGCAGGTGGTTGCAACAGCACCTTTCTCATTGATTAGACAGGGTCATGACAATTGGAAAATATGACCTGCCCAGTGATTTGGTGTAGTCAGTTCTCCTGAGGTTGGTATCTGTGCCTTGGCACTCAGCAGAAGATGGCTTCTCACCTGTCCAGCAGCTGTTTTCTCTTCTGGGTCCCTTGGGAGCGGGACTAACAGGGCAGGAACTGGACTATCCAGGCAACTCTTGCTTTGTGAAGCTCCATCTCAACCGTAAGTCTCCTTTTCAGTTTTGATGGTCTCCTCTGCATCTGCCCTGGTGGTCAGCAGCCTGAAGAGACCTTTCAGAGCTCTGTGGAAGAGCTGTGAGATGCACAGGAATAAGACACACATGATGAAGCACCTCCTAACAGATGGCTTACAGCTTGTTTAGCATGGGCTCAGCCCATTACAAACTTCCAGCCCACTGAGTTTTCTACCTTACCTTGCTGCACAGATAGCATGGAGAAGAGGCCTTGTGGCCTCCAAAACAAGGTGAGCCAGGAATCCTTTCCAACAGTTTATTTGGCCACTCAGATTTTTCTGCATGATGGGATGTTCTCCAGTACAGCAAAGGACTCCACAGTGGATAACATTCATTGTATCATGACATTTGTGTTCAGCTCCTTGTCTGCTGTCTACTTTAATCTAAGGTCTCTAAATTTTCGGACCCTCCCACCCGTTCCTGGCATTTGCAAGGTTCTCTATCAACAGTAAAAGCACTTCCTTGTCTGGCTGTCAGTTTAGCATTCCTGAACTTAGACCTCTTTTTCCTGCACTGTTTCAATCTATTTCATATGTCCCCTGCACCTCCTTTCTTTTCTTTTCCTTCTGTCCCTTCCTACCACACACACATTTTTCCTCTTGGGATGCTCTGGTCTGTCATTGCCTTGTGTTTTGCCATTCATGTCTCCCTTCACCAGGTGGGGAATGTTTTCTAAAGGCTCTTACAGACCTTTTGCTTTTGCTGACATCTTTTGTGGCAGTGAAGAAGTATGCCTTGTCTCAAAGCCCAGTTTCAATCAGGCCTTTCCATTCACTAGTATTTTTCCACAGCATGCGTTTTCCACCCTTCTTCTGAAAACTTTATTTTGCAAGCAGTAATTGCATTTCCCCACTAACAGCCTGTGAACTTCGTGTGTCTGTGCCCATCCTTTCTACCATCTCAAAGTTAAATGAAGCAAACAAAAATTGTTCTTGATCGGCAGTGTTTAGCATGTGTCACCTCTTGACCCTCTGTGGTGAGTCAGATGCTATGCAGGTCTCACAGTCGCGCGCCTGCAAACTGGGTCAGTCTGTTGGCCTATCGGGGAGGAAGTGATCGGGTGGTGCGGCAAGCTGAAGCGTCTGTGCTTTTTTTTTCTTATTTTTTTTTCTTTTTTTTTACTTTGCTTTGCTAAGGTTGGATTTGTGAAAGGAAACCACCAATGAATCCATGTCATAGGGGGAAGAGAGACATGCCACCTTAGTTCAGCAAGAGTTTATGTGCTCTCAGTCTTTCCTGAAGTTTCTATCTTGCGGACCTGGCGATTTCCTGTTTCCTTCTTCCTGGCCCTGATCTTCATAGAGATAGTTCCAAAGTGAGAAAGCACTGTCTTAGGGCCAGAGAACAATTCCACTAACTTGCAAGCACTCAATTCCAGCTGCTAGCTGAACAGATCCTCCTCTCCTGTGGAGGTCCCAGGAATCTGTTACACTGCATGTTATTTGTGAAGAGAGAGGCTGAAAAAATTTTAACTGGATTGAGCAGCCAGTTTAGGGTATTAAATTGCAAAAACAATGTGAAAAATTCTGGGCAGCCCCATGAAATAGACCATAAATGCCTCATATAGAGACTTGGTTGTTTTGGAGGTTTTTTCCTCTGGTGTTTATTCATTGTTGTTGGTAGTTTTTCAAACCTTTGGTATGTTTACAGCTACATGAATCCAGTTCCAGGTCTTTAACAATTAAGTATGAAGGACTGTATAAAATACATCCTTTTACACACCTGGTAAAATGGAAGTTCTTGTCTCTTCAGAAGGGGGCCAATTTTTGATTGCTCTCAGGTTTTGGCTTCTGTTCTCCTTGAATGTACCCTATACATATAGTTTTTGCTGCCCACAGTTACACTTGAACCAGCAGCTTTCCTCATTCAGTATAGCACAGACATGCCAAGGTTTTCTGTACTGTAAGTACTCTGCAAGTTGGATTCATCAGGGAAGTCACAGTGAGTTGAAGAGGCTCAGTACTCAGCGGTAAGAAAATGTAGGTGGTTTCATGGAGATACAGAGGAATTAAATGCTACAGCCAGGGTTACACAGGAAATCAGCCTACCCTACAGATGAGGACTGTGCATCTCTAAACTTCACATCAGCAAGTCAAGAGGGAGTTGGACTGTGCTTTCAAGGAAATAAATGAACTACAAGTGTTGGAATATGAGTTAGTAAAGCTGGCTTTCAACTGGGAGCAGACACTCTGTCACCCCAAATCTTGCTTGTATGCACTCTCTCATCACCTCCTTCTCTCCCTCAGTCCGTCCTTCACTCCATGCAGGTCCCTTTCTCTCCATTGGCATGAGCCACAGGTTCACAAAAGGAGACTGGAAAGATGTCCATCTGCAGTCCAATAAGGTGGCATATTTAGCTTCAGTAGTGGCCTTCCCATGAGAATGGCAAACCTTCCTTTGTGCTGCAGCTGCCACTTTGTCTCCATTGAGTCATAAGCATCTCACTAGCCACCTTGCATGACTTTGAGTGTGTCCTCTGATTTTACACCAGCTTTGCAGAAACTCAATTCAAAGACGCATGGATACTATTCTGTTTAGGCTGCAAAGCTCTTTCCTCTTTAGTCTGAATTAAGTCAGAGATCCCTTAGGACTCTTCTCAGTGGACTGTCTCATATGTGCAGGGTCTGGGAGTCTTGGTGCTGTAGCCACTAAACATCAGAGGGTTTTTTGGAAAGCAAGAGACAGAAAGAGCATGCATTTTTTTGTTTTAGACCAGGAAAAAAGGGTCAGAGATTCCCCAGGTAAGAACAGAATTACATGAAGTTTTGTCTGCTTGACATGAAACGAACCTAAGGTAGTTTTACAGCAGTAATTCACCTTTTAGAGAACTGCTTTTGTAAAATGGAATAGCTTCTATTTTTCTTCTTACTAATGTCTTTAGGCAATTCCCGTGGATGGGAGCCAATTTCATTGTTTTTCAGTCCCATGTGAATATTTGCATTACTAGTAGTGACCTTGTTCACACTGCCTGCAGTTGCTTTTTTAAATATGGTGTTTCTGCCTTCAGGGAAGGGAGAGGGGAAGGTAGACTATGCAGTGTTTTCAGATATTCTCTCATGCGTGATATTTTCAAATTGTGATTTACACGTAATGTGTGTAACTTAGTCCTTGGCGGTAAGCTAAGTGTTTGGTATAGGACTCTAGAACAAAACAGCTTTTCTCTCTTGTGCTTGTCTAGCTGAAGAAAACATTACAGAAAAGAAAGGAGGTACAAATTTTGACTAGGTGGAGAAGTAACAATGCACAGATACATGTTCTACAGGTGTGTGCTTTACCTCATCACTGCTGGTCATTCCCACTAAACATCTTCCAAGACCGTGTCTGCTAGAGATGTATGGAAAGGCCATGTTTTAGGGCTAGTTATGGACTGTATGAAATGGACTCTGATGAACACCTGCTCCCAAACACCATATTTCTTCTGTTATGTGGCTTTAAGTGAAACCCAAACCCACAGTTAGTGTTTCTTGTATTTAATTGGCAAAGTAGGCTTACAGTGCATACAGTGAATACTGGCCATATGCCATAAAAACTATGCATACTTTGCAAAGAAAAATTAATATCAGAACTAACTCCCTGAAGACTTTTTTTCCTCCCCTCAACCCATTACAAAGCCTAGGCAGACTGGGACTATGATGCCAGCAGATCAGTAATGCAGAGAAAATTCTTGTGCAACATTTATACAACAGTTTTGAACATGTGATGCCCGAAACATGGATAAAGATACTCCTCACAAATATGTGTGAAGCCCTTGCCTCATTAAATTTCTCTGAGAACTGCAGATTATTCTCATCTCTTACAGTAATCAGTTCAGAGCAATTGCTTCTGTCCAAATCTCACTTACATCAGCTGGGAAATCACTGTTAACTTTGAAACTCCATGGTGTTCTGGTCTTGATTGAGCTTTTGCTTAAAGAAAAAGCAAGTAAGTGAGATTATGGAAACAATTACAGACAGCTACAAATCCACTTGGTACTGTATCTGCCTTCATTATTCAATTTAAAACATTACATAAGCTAGCAGGGTAGCAAAATGGTGGGGGTTTTTTTCCAAAAGCATTGCAGACAATATTGCTTTTTTTCCCCTCCCAAATTAATGCACTAGCTTTCTGAGCTCGAAGACATCCTCATAGTATTTGGCTCACAGCTTGAAGTGTGTCATTTAACTTTATTAAAGGGTGTAGCGGGTTTGGTTCTTAACCAGGCAGAAGCACCATTTATGTAGTGGTTTCAGTTCGCCTTTCTTATCTTTTGTGAGATAAGAGATTTGGAGGAATGCAAAGCAGGCTCAAAATGTAAAGAATATGAAAAAGTTTATTAACAGAACTAAAAGAAAGAAAAAAATAAGAAGAAATTAAAGCAAAACTTCCCTTTGCTCCAGCACCCCCCACCCTTCCCAAACCAGCACAAAGGATAACAAAACACGATTCTTGGTCAGTGTTCACAGTTCTTAAAAGTCTCTCTACTATTTAAGGAAGCAGAGGTCTCTTCAGCTGCTCGTGGTCTCCCAAACTGCATCAGCCAACAGCCCAACAGCCCCCGCCCAGGAAAAAAAGCTGCCGCCGGTCTCTCCCATGGGAAGAAATCACAGTCTCTTTACCATGGGCCACACGTGGGGTTTCTCTTTTAAGGGTGGACAAATTCCAGTCTGAAAAAACAACTCTCTTCTTCACAGAAAAATCTTAAAAGTCTCTTACAAGTCTTCACAACTTCTGGGTAACCTGGCATGGTCATCTTTGATTTTTCACATCAGCTGCATTCAGAATTCTTCATCACCCCCCCATGTCTTTAAATGGATTAAAGAGAAAAACAGTTTGGGAATATTACAGTTCCTACCACGGTCTGCAGAAAGCCAGTTTAAGCTTTCGCGCTGCAAGTGCGACTCCGCCCTCTTTCTTCCCCGCCACCATCTTTGGTTTTACTTGCTTTCTCTTTCTCTCTGACCTTGAAAATGCCATGATGAAGAGTAGTCTCCATCGTGCGGGCTTTATGATGAAGAAAAACCCCACTTTCTTTGTGCTGCTGGCTTCCTTGATGTTAGTCTCTCAGCTCCATCAGCCCCTGCCAGGATCTCTGCGGGCCACGTGGAATGGGGGGAAAGGGAGTCCTCAGAAGCCTCTGCCAGGTGGTCTCGGCAAATTGCAGCAATTATGGTTGTTCCTCAGCTGCCTGGGGCTCGGAGGGGTTCTCCTGCATGCACCCAGGGCCGTGCCCCAGCACCGGGGCTGCAGGGTGGGGGGAGGTCCGAGGCCGCTCCAAGAAGCGGAGCCTCAGCACCCATCTTCCCCCCCGCCGCCGCAGGAGGCTGCAAAACCGAAAGAGGGAACTTCCTGGCTCCCCCAGGCTTTAAATATGGAAATCTCAAAAAGCGATACTGGTCAAAAGAGCTGTCCATCAGCTCAGGTTCAACCTACCACAGGTGCATAGGTTATCAGCAGTGATAAGCTTAATATTGAGTTTGCCTGTTGAGACTCACAAAGGCTTCAAAGCATGCATTACTACACAGACAGAATTTTTTCACCCACATTTGTTACATCCTAGGACTTGGTATGACACAACCTGTCATGTCAGGCATCTCCTTTAGGATAATAATCCAGGCTCCTTTCAAACCAGCAGAGAAGGAAAGACTCTTCTATAAGGCAAATCTCCCCATCCTAAGAGAGGGAAGATCCTCAAGGATGGTGGTCAAGCCTCTGACATCAAACATAGAGGACCCTTCACTGCTGAGCGGATAGCAGTCTGTAGGCCAGCCTTTTGTCAACATTGGGTGCAAAGTCTTGTTTGAACTGGTGCTAGCTGAAGGAGTGTCAGACTACTCTTAAAACATGACCCCTTTTCCTGCCCCTAGACAAGACATAAATTTATCCTGGTCTGAGAGGTTATAAATCATGCTTTGAGGGGCCAGGAGAAAGGAATGTGTTATTAAGAGGAATCTGTACTCCATGTTTGCATTTCATTAACACTTAGAGGCCCCAGTCAAGATCAGGATCTGTGGAGCTGTAACACAATGGGTGGATGCAAGTGAGAAGCAGGAGGGAGCTTCAGTTTTGGAAGAGGCCTGTTTCCTGGCCTGTTAGAGGAGACCACCCCATACAAGCAAGGCAGCATGCAAGAAAGAGAAAGAAGCCAAGGTGGTGCACTTTCCCAAGTGCTGAGCGCTAAAAGTGCATTTACCTGGAAGATAATGGGAAATGCATAAAAATTAAATGTGACAGGGACTATATCATACTACAGTTCAAAATGCATAAGTGGTATTTGTTCATAGTCAGTCTGCTAAAACCATGTTTTCTTCGGATTCAGTGTGTCCAGGAAATGGTAGAATGTCACACATCGCCTATTATAAGCATGCCCCTTGGGTGCCTTTGTGTTAGAAAAGGCTTCAAATATCAGACAACTTTTCTGTAGGCATTTGCAGCTTTCTAGTCAACTCCAGTGAAATCAGCCAAGAGGTAATGGCACTGTTTCACCTCAGGGTATGAGCTGTCTTTCAGAAACAAAAATACTGGGATTTTTTTTGATCACAGTAACAAAACTTCTAATTTCTGTATGTCTGGAGATAAACAAATACCATGCAAGAATTTCCACCACTTTTTACAGTTTGCAGGTAATCACTTCAGTTAGTTTTAGCCATGTAAAGTCTTCAGGCATATTGTCAAGAGTTTAAGATTCACCTGCAGACAGTCTGGACAGACAGTCACCACCAAAGGGGCTTATCCCACTCATTGGGGGCATAAGTTGAGTTGCTTTCTGTGAGCAGTGAAAAGCATATCCTTGGCAGAAACTGCATTGGCAAGTCCAAAGGCTATGATTACTTATCCTTCCCTGGCAGCCTCCCTGAAGGTTGCTAACTAAACAATGCTCCTGCCTTCTCTGGGTGTTCCCTAAATGCAGCAGGGAGTAAGCTAAGAAACACTGTCGTCAGGGTGATACTTCCATTTTATAGAAATTTAGACACCTAATGGTGTCTGGCAGCATTGGTGGCCCCAAGCCTCATGCTCATCTCATACAGATGAGCCCAACTGCAGGAGATGCTAGGCTGGCCTCTGGATCAAAGATTCCTGTGAACACAGTGGTGGCAATTGTATGTGCACAGGAAGGAACAAAACCTCCAACCTTCCCATTCTCTTCCTCCTGCATAGTCAAACATGGGTAGCCACAGCTCTCATTTATGAGCAAGGAAAGAGACACTCAGCATTCAGCCGTTCACCCTCTCCTCGGGGAGAAGGAAGTGGCTGGACTGAGGTCTTGAATAAGCACAGGGCCTCAGGTTAAGCTTCACTGAAAAATACCTGCTTCAAGGCAGTACCAAGAGGAGATATCATCCAAGACCTTATTTTATTGGACACTATGTCAGCAATCTGTAATGACTCTTGCACCCCAAAATCACTTGAATGCAATTAATGCAATGTAAGTTACTGCATATAAATTACACATTTTTAATGAAATACATATGAGTGTCGCAAAAATTTAAGACCACTTGATGGACAGGGCTCGGAAAACCCTCACTTCCTCCCAGGCCAAGTGTGGGGTTGTGTATCTCTGAGGTATGTATTTAAACTCCACTCTCTGTGGCAATCAGCAAAATACAGGGTCAAGTAATTAGTGCTTGTGGTAGCAGCAGATAGAGAGCTCACAGGATTTGCCAGATCCTCCCTAGCCTTACTTCTTCCCTCACATACAAGTATACTTACCAGTCAGAAAGAAAAACAGCTTCTGATCTGTAATTTCATTCTTATCTTTTCCAGCCACTTCCACATCTACGACTGGGACGAGTCATCTCACAAAATGTGACATAAAACAGAAAGCCTTCTGTGTAAATGGGGGAGAGTGTTACATGGTTAAAGACCTTCCAAACCCCCCAAGATACCTGTGCAGGTAAGAAATCCTATTTGCTTATTTCGTTGGAGCCATCAGGTTTCACAAATGCTTTTTTCTTTAAAGGCACCTGAAAAATATCTTCTTCTGAACTTGCATTTCTTCATTTTTTAACCATGTGGACGTGGAAAGAATGCCAAGAATGACCTCTATGTTCTACAGAGGCATATGAGGCATAGGAGAGGCTAACTGGGAAATACTTCCATGTGATAGTGGCACAGTATCTTCCACTGGTGTTTATATGGCACAAAGTAACACAACTTCAGCCTTATGTTAGAAATAATGAAACAGACACTGTAAACTACATATTCTGCATTTAGAAAAGAAAAGAAAAAAAAAAGGGTGTGGAAAATTGCAATGAATATTACACTTTGTACAGGAGAAACTGTTATTTTAATTGTCTTATGTAGTAACTGAACAGTTTCTGGTGAGACCAGATTCACAACTGTTGTTGTGTTCAATTGCGTAAAAAAACAATGTCATGATCATGGTGGAGGTTACTATTTTGTGTGCAGATCTTGATTCATGAAGTCATATGAGTTTAGTTTAGGGGGGTGCTTGTGCACCTTTTTCAGGTCCTGACTGTGCTGTATTGGACTGCTGCAATAGCCCCTTGCATCAGAGAACATCCACAAAGAGCTACAGCACTGGAATTTACCTCCTGCCTGGGAGCATATCATGTAGCATTTACCCCTGAACATTAGCTAGTCATAGGGACTGCTTCTCACTAGCTTGAGAGGAGACTCAGCATTTAAGCCTTTGGAAACATCCTTGGTACCTAAAAGGGCTGAGTGAAAAGGGTACACTTTTGTGAGGGTATTGCTGTTTTTCAGACAAAGAGATGGTGGTCAGTGAAGACTGTCATCTGCTGTAACTGCATAATTTTTCAGTCTCCTAGGACTACAAATGGAAAAACACTAATTGTAGAGGTAACTTTGGTAGGTGAGTTAAGTGAAGGTCTGTGGTGCTTTCATTAGGCCAAGAAGCAATTGACTGCTTGTTTTTGTTCATTTTTTTGCATTATGGGGTTTTTTTTAAAGGAAAACAAACAAAAGCCATCAAAAAACCCCACCAAACTGCACAATGTTCTGGTTTACCTGTAAGTTTTCTCTTGTTTTGTAGAAAGATGTTACCTGCACATCATGGGCTTTGTTTTGCTTTGGATTTTCATAGATTGCTGTGCTGCTGAAAGCAATGAATGTTCAATTGACTTTTAGGATCATTTTTAGCTAAAGTGAAAATGGAAAAGTTATATGTGCTGTGGGTTGGATTTTTTGTTTGAGAAAGAGAGAGTTGTGTTAAATTTACATGGTTGTTGTAAGCCAGCATTCAAGGTGAGCGGTTTGCTATGACTATCCAGAGCACGTACAAGAGCTTGTGTGTTTCAACTTCCTATCCAAACACCTTTCAGAAAACTCCAGTGAATGGTAGAGCTGAGCATAGAGCAGACTTGCTAATCATTAATATTGTCTTGGTAGTTTCAGAGGTATCCCATCTTCACTGGTAGAGGGACTTCTTTATTTTAATTCAGACATCTGTGTATGTTCTTTGACGATGTTATAGACTGGCTAATTTTTTTAATAAAATGTCTTGGAGACATTTGAATAGAGTGGGGGCTGTCTTTCCCTATTGTAGACAAGAAATAACCTTTAATTCTGGGGCTGGATTTCAAGGAAAAGGCAATTCCCAGATTTGGCAGATGTGCCTCTGCCTGGGTGGTCCAAGACCTATTTGGAAAAAGCATCAGAGCTGTAAACTTAGACAGGGTGAATCTCATTTGCAGTAAGGCAGTGGAGAAGGATTCTTATGCTGAGAATCGTCAGGGCCACCACTATTTTGCAGGGCCATTTGCTATGCTCTCTAATACTTGCCAGCACAAAAATTTTATGTTGTGTTGTAAAACCGGATGCAATACAACTACATAAGAAAAAAAAGCGAGTACTTGAAAGTGGGTGTACTGGGAAATTGAAGTGAGAAAACACAGTTTTCTTCTTACTTCTTTATAAATAAAGATGTCCACTTTTTATTCTAGCATTCCAGTTAATTAAAATAGGTATCTAGGCACTACACATTGTCTTTATTGTTCTAAGAAAATAAATCTACTCCCAGAACATGCTTGTGGAAACAGAATGCTTGAAATATGGTACTTGCTCTTCATATTTCTGCCTCAGTAGCAAGTTCACATTTTTCCATATGGTCCTTCTGTTGAGAGCAAAAACAAAATTTCTAAAGCATAAGCCATATCATTCTAAATTGGTTTTATCCCTAACCAAAAAAACATGACTCAGATTCAGAACAACCATGGAATTTTCCAAGTAATATCTCTGGTTTTGTAAATCTCCTATTCTATTTTAAAAAAATTAAAAAAAATTAAAAAAATAAAAAAATAAAAAAAAAAATTAAAAAAAATCCTAAATTCATCTTCAGTTAAAATCTGGCTATGTATTTTTAAAAAAGTTTTTTATAAAATATATAAAAATCATCTGGACAGGATCAGATCTTGCTCTTATGGATACTGGTGTGAACTTCAAGAAAATACCCTGCTTTCAAGAAGTAACCATGTGAAATGCTCGACAAGTGTGTGGAGACTTAGTAAAGCATTGTACAGCTACATCTATGGTAGCATGTATGTTCCCCACATGTATTTTAATTAAAGCCCAAGACCAAGGAAAACAGTCTCAAAATAGAACAGATGAAATAGGGAGCTTTGAGACTACTCAAATAAACTAGCGTATAAAATTTTCAGAATCTTCATAGAAGCATGAGTCACATTTTGAAAACTTCATAGACTTAGAAAGCCTGGATGTTACTGGCTTCCTATGAGACTGAGATTCCTAAGTCATTTCTGTTCAGCTGGAAATGTGTCCCCAAGTTCACTGAAGACAAAAAGTTTTCAATAAATGCAAAATTAAGACCAAAATTCCTAGCATTTCCTTCTTACTTGAAAAAAAAACTATATGAATATGATATGTTACACTTTTAGAGTGTCCTTTTGAAGTATCATACCATGAAGGCCTTGATAGTCTGACTAATTGATTTCTCACTTGCAGACACATCTTTTCTAGTGGTTTTGTTGTTACTGAAGAAATGAAATTTACGTCCCAATTTCATTGGATGAAAATAATGCTACCGTCTTAACAGAAATGTGTTCCTGCTTTTCTTAACATCAAAAGAGTGAATTATGTACTTTTTAACGATAGCCATTTTCTATATCTGTCTTCATGTAAAAGCCTTTGTAGAATAGAAATGGGGAGAAGTTTCTTCAAACCAGCAGTTATGAAAGCAGAAGTTCCAGAGGTATTCATTCAAGAGACAGGATGGAAATACTAGTTCTGACTTAGGCAATGAAATGGACTACTAAGTACTGTACTTCCCATGGAATAAAAACATTCTCTCCCACAATGCATTTGTTTGTAAGCAGTGAATGAAATGGAAATATGAGTTCCTGAACCATTCAGCCATTCGTCTCCTGTTGAAAAACAGTTTGATGATATGTGTTCAGTGGACACTGAACACATACAAAGGCTGCTCTTTGCAACTGCTGTGTGTAGAGGGAAAAAAAAGCAATTCTTCTATTATATGTGGTTCAGTACTTTAGTTTTACCCAGTTAATACAATAAATAAATGGTCCAAGTAGCCTTTTTTAAGGAAGAAGGGAAATTGCAAGGCTCTCACAGCACAAACATATATGTTTTGCTCTAAGTTGTTTGACCTCAACTTTTGCTACTGTCATAAAGGAAAATGGTACATGGATAATGATCTAGAAAAGAAAGTTAAAACAAAAAATAATGTCTGAAAACTTTGAGTAGGACAAGATGTTTGGGAAAGGACACCATCTCAAGCTGATTGTAAAAGTACAGTCTACAGGAAACAACCTTCCAAACTGCACTGGAAACTGTGCTGCAGTGCACGTCTGAGCAATAAAATGCCTTTAGCATTCACACATCGACATAAGCAAAGCGGTTCATCTCAGCTTTCCTCTCAGCTGGCCCACCCTGGGCCCATGCTCAAGGGCAGGTGCTGCAGCCCATTTGCTGACAATGGTTTCAGAGCAAGTATAAACACACCTGAACTGTTTTCAGCGCCATCTCGACAGGGCTGATCCTGCTTGGTCTGGAAGTGATTTCAGCATTGTCTATACCAGTGCTCAAGTTGTTTTCATCACCTGCACAGCTGCACCAACATCTGAAAACAAGCACAGACAAAGCAAGCAACCACCAGCAGTCAGTGGCAGGAGGAAAACATGAGGCTTCCAATCATGTTCCTTGGGAATTTGTAGGGTTGAGCCTGATGAGCAAGATGTAAAGGTCCCTGTGAACTGAAAGCAAGCATGCGCAAATGCCAACTTTCCAGGGATAGCTATTTAACAAGATCATAATAGTGCAAAATATTTTTACTCTTGATTCAGTAACACAGATCAAAATGCTTTCTATCAAAGGCATTTTGCCTTCTGTCGAATGTGCAAAAAGTCTTCTGTCATGCCCAGCAATAATGACAGAGTTATCCTTGTTGCATTTTTCTCAACTGAGTATATTGGTGGAAACTGAGATCTCTCCACACTGGGTACTTATCAAAAGATGTGACCTTGGCTCTGAAGAACTTGAACTCCATTCCTTAATAAACAAATATGTCATTATAGCAAATCATCTCCAAAGAATCATCTGCAGATCCTCAAAATATACCTTTATTACGCAAATATCATTCCTGCATGGTTTATTTAAACAAGATGCTAGTGTTTATCCCTGACACTGATCCTCTGCCAGAGGGATTTTCTGAAAGTCTCACTTGTGCAAGGGCAGCATCCCTGTTTTTTAGGGTTAGAAGCAATTGTGGAAAAGCAGAATTTAAAATCTTGGGACAGCTTTCAGCACACATGAAACTCAGATGGACAGAAGAGGTGGAGGATTCTTCTGACCAGCATTCATTTGCAAATAAGAAAGCTTTTTAGCACCTGACAAGTAAATTATGGAGTAATTTGAAAAAGAGGCTGGCACCATATCATCAGCAGGAGAAAAAGAGTGGGAGATTTTTGCACCATGGCAAACTCATGGAGGGCATCACAAAGACGGGCAATACAAGTGAGATGTGTTGAAGGAAGCAGGTGCCAGGTAATTTCAGGTTACATGCTGAGCAAGAGTGGAGAGAAGAAGGAGAAGGAGCAAAGATGGAAATCTGTAGATACTTAGTGTGGTGAACGGTCATTCACACCTAGGTCTGAAGCACAGGAAGCCTGCATTGCTGTGGTGGTATTTTGGGAGCCTGAGCCCTGCGCCAGCATGGAGAATGAAGGTGAAGGAAGAATTGATAGGCAGCAGCAGCAAAGATGGCCAAATCATAGTAGAGAAATTCCTTCTCTATGATCAAGGGGAAAGCTGCACTGAAGTTTTCTGCAGAAGAGCTTATGAACTGAACGGACAGACAACTATGGGACTGCAAATCTTGAGAGCACTTCTGCCCTCTCATTTTACTTACTGCCTGCACTGACTTTTTATCTTTTTGTGAGCCATGTTGAATATACTTCCCTTTGGGTTTGACTTTGTCTTCTCACTTTTTGGATTTTTTGTGGCTTTTCTGTGATTGCTGTATTAACTATTCCTCCTCAAAGCAAACTACCAGAAGGCACAACATGCCATCACAGAAATAGGGAAATCATGGTATTTTCATAGATTTTATGTAATTAATGAAAGCAACAGTGTAAATTGTTGTTATGCACTGCGCTGCAATTTTTAAAAAGAACTCAATCTGATGGAATGAGCAGTGGGCTGGTACACATTTTGCTAGCCATGATTCTTCTTTCTTTTTCAAAACAGACAAGCAAAAAGACTTTTTTTTTCTCTGATGGATTTTTGCTGTAAATTTTTGCAAAGTTTTATCTTCTGGAAAGGTTACACTTTCTTGCCTCTCTTCTGATCTTTTTTCACTAACACCTAACCAGGAGGTCACTTAATGCACTCGCACTCCATAGACCAGCAGATGTAAGTCTGTTACTGCAGTGGTTTTGGTGTACTATTGCTTATCACATTTTTGCCCTTTAGGTGCCAACCTGGATTCACTGGAGCAAGATGTACTGAAACTCTACCCATGAAAATCCAAAACCAAGAAAGTATGTTAAAATAATCTGAACTTTGCTTTCTTCCCCAACTACAGCAACAAAATCAATAGTACTTGGTGTTTTCACAGTTCAGCTGGAACCGGCCTCTTTACTCACTAATTTATGACATGATTTTCTGAAGTACAATCTGTGCACCATGGCATTATTGACCTCCAAAATATTTCTCATTTGTGTGATTTTTGGTCTTTCCATTCATTCACAGATGCATTTGTTTTGCACACACTGGCAGTTTTCCTGTTTGGGAGACTGCTGCAAAGTGCAACCCTAAAAGACCAAACTCATGGAGATGAGTATGTACAGATCTTATGTCCTTGCTGCCTTGTGGAAAGAGCATCCTAAAACAAATTTGGGTCTCTGGAATGGTGAATTTCTGTCTCAAATCTTGAAACACACTTTGATCTGGATTGCTTTGGGTTTGGCTGGTTTTGCAGGGGGAATTTCTTTACATTTTCACAGAGCAAATGACTTGCTTTCAACATCGTGACCTATTTTGACACACTAAACCGAGATTCAGTTTCTGAAAGTGAACTCACCAAGTCATATCAGTTCACAGTGAAGGAGCTTCTTTCTTAGCATATATTCACCTCTTCTCTTTTCTCTGTTTTTTTCTCTACCATTTTTTTTGTTTGTTTTTCCTCTCAGGTGCCCAAATGAATTTACTGGTGATCGCTGCCAAAACTACGTAATGGCCAGCTTCTACAGTACGTCCACTACTTTTCTGTCTGTGCCGCAGTAGAAGCATGCTCAGTTGGTGCTGCTTTCTTGTTGCTGCATCTTTCCTCCAGTTTTGTTTTTTTTTTTAATCTGTGACTAGATTTGTTGCCTAAGGCCTAATATTGATTGTCTCTGCCTGTTGCATGAAAATTATAACAAAAAGCAATTGCAAACTGTAACAGAAAGCAATCCTGGGGTTGTTTGGCACTGAGGGTATGGGGAAATGCAAGACTTAGGAATGCTGTGAAATTAACGCTGAATGTGTGATCTAGACTCCCTGCTGACATGAAGCAGAAAAAGTACAAAAATGACATTTTGAAAGTCTCTCATTTTATTTGCCACAAAAAGCTTATGAGTCATGATACAGGCCAGCAGTCTCTCAACCAAAGGATGGGTAGCTAGTCCTCTACTTCTATATGAGATTTGCATTTGGAACTAGAGGTTAAAGGCAACTGAAGTGCTTACATTGTTTCTAATGAGCACGTGCCAAAAAGGATCAAAATGTTCTGCCTCCTCGTTGTCCAGGCTTCAGTGGAAAGAGCACAGAAAGAAAAAGAAAAAGAAAAGGGGGAGAGATGACTTAAACAATGGGGTCTAACATATTTTGGGTATGTAGTGGATAACAGGTGCAAGGGATCAAAGATTAATTGGCCAAATGAAAGTATCAGATACACACATACACAGACTGCTGGAATCAGCACTGCAGTCTCATCCCATAAGGTTTCCCATGGAGGAGTGGGCTAATTATTATTGCTTGACAGGAAGTAGCAGGAGGTACACTCTATTTTCTCTCATTGGCTATAGCAAAGTCAAAGGTAACAGATAAGAAGATTGCTTAGATCTTACATTTAAATGCATGTGTGCTACTCACAATCAGTTGTTGCTAGCATCAGAATGTACTGTGATCTAAAAGCAGTATTATAAAAACTATTTTTTTTGATGGATTACTTGCCAGCACAGAAAGACTATAGGCTAGCTTGATTTAATTTCCATTGGTATGTAGGACAAAAAGCTATAAGCTTGTGCTGGACATTTTGGAGCCTGAAGAGATGCACAGGTTTTGTCTTATAGTGATGGATGAAAAACATCCATACATAATTCATACTTTCTGTCATGGAAGCTACCCATGTAAATCCCAAGAGTGCTGACTGGGGACCAGATCCTCCAGCACTCGAGTGGGCATTTTATGCCCTGTTTTAAAAGCTTTATCAGTGTGAGTTATATTTAAATGTCTCTGGTAACTATGGATTTAAAATTTTTTATGCTGTTACAGTATTTGTTTACCAAATGTTAGATTTAAGTGGCCTTTTCTGTTGATTGTGGTGAAAATGCAGTTAAGATTGTCTGATCTTAGAAGAATAATTTAAAAGCAGGTGGTGTAAAAATATAAGATCCATTGTTTGCTGCTGAATTTTATCTGAAAATTACAGAAGAATTGTATGTTGATTATAAATTCATTTTCCAGCCTAGGAGAAAAAAAAAAAGTTTAGGTGGGTTTTCCTTCCTTTGTTTTTCAGTTTCCTAACCCTGGCTGGGATTTTTAAAGACATCAGATTGAGATTTTCTGAAGTTGCCTGCATTGAAAAGGCACAGATGCCCTTGCCTTGCTGCAAGAGTTGTTAGTACCTAAGTTGGTCAAGCCCTTCCTGTCCTTGAAATGCAGAAGCAGGAGAGCACACTGCTACCTCCCTTGGGCCGCTCTGAGAGCCCCAGACAATGGCTATGAGACTCTGGCACTTCTGCCCGCCCTGCATCTGCACTACAACATCTGGTTTCTTACACAGCTAAAGATCTTGAAATGACACTTTTGGAAAGGGTCCACTGAGGGCACATTTATACTTAATTAAAAAAAAAAAAGAGTGAAGAAGCATTTCTATGACTTTTTATTATTACACCCAAAGCAGACCAGAGCATGCTGTTTAACAGAGAACTTCAGTGAGAGTTCTCTAAAGGCAAATGTTGCATCTGGGGCTTAAACCCAAGCTCATATTTTGCACCAAGTGTTGTGGTTGATTAACTTAGCTCTGGAGATGCAGCTTTTGCAAAGCACAGAGCAAATTGGGATGCTAAACAGCTTAAGTGCTAGTAGGAAACAAAAATGTATGTGTGAACTATACAACTATCTAATTTCACTGGTGTTCAGAGGGGTCTTTCTTCATTTGGAAAGAAAGTCAGTGGGGTTCCAAGCCAAGTGTGCCTACTGATGAGCTGTTACTGTCTCAGTTTGGCTGTTAAAGAAAATTCTCTTCAGAAATCTGCCCTGGCGTTGGTATTTGAGAGTCCTGAAGTTACTGGGCTGAGGACCTTTTGCCAGATCAGAACAAGGCCCTGTTCCACCAGAGTGCAAGGCTAACTGGCTTATCTTGACTCATCTCAGGAGCCTGGCTGGCAGAGCCTATAGTGTCCTTTCCTTGAGCACAGCAGTCACAACTGCTACCAGGCATACTACCCTGGATTTTTGCTGTGACTGCTTTGACTTTGAGGCTCATGGTCCACCACTGGTCCACAAGACAGCAGAAGACAGTCCACACATTGTTGCAAAAATAAATCTGTTCCATGCAGATATATTTGCTGTGTCTGAATGTTCACACATTCACTCCCTTGAAGTCAGTGAATCAAGACAAAGGGAGGAGAGCAAAAGTAATGAGTTAACATTAAAAGTTTTGGGTAATTTTCGTGTAGTTAGGCATGAGAACTCTTGTAGCAACACTGTGCAGAATGATCCCTAGCATAAGAAATAGTGTTAAAGCCATGAATTAATAGAAGGTTGAGGAAACCTCTCTAGAGTTTAATCACCGACAAACCCTTTGTCCTCTTAAATGCCCAAGGTGGACCAAGGACCCCACCCAAAGGGCCGATGGACTTGCTTACTTCACTATTACATATGAATTGCAAATTTAGAACTGCCCAGGGGCGTGCTGTGGGCCTTCTTGGGCATCAACTGAACACGGTCCATGCCTTCCTTCAGCATGAGGCACCAGTTTAAACCATATCCATTTCAGCTCTGCCATCCCTGATGAGCAAGAGGGGCAGTACCAAGAGGGGCAGAAGGAATGTTCTTTTTTAAATGATAGCCCCTGCCTCATATTGTCACGGTGAACCTGGCTGAGGCATTAAAGGGGGAAAGAGTTGAGAAAAGCTCTAATATTCTAGAAGGATAACCAAAACTGCAGTTACTGTGTGATGGCCTTGATTTTTCAGCCTTTTCATATAAACTACAGTTCTTCAAAAGTCTGCCTTTAGCTATTCTACTACCTCAATATTTCTCATTTTCTATATATTTCTCAAGTAGTCACATCTGTGTGAGGGTAGTAGAGAATCCTACCTGAAAATTTCATTTTTCTAAAGCCTTTCAGCACCCTAAATTGTACACTTCATGTGCTGAGACCAAGACTCCTAAATGAACAAACAGATTTGAAAAATGCCATTGTCCATCTTTTGCTCAACATTAAAAAAGACAGGTTTTCACTATAAACTGCTCAGTTAATGTTCACTAAGTGCTAAAATTGCTATGACAGGACACTTCAATTATGAAAGAACAAATTTTCCATTCTTCTGAGATTCGAACCAATTGTCACTTTTACAGGAGCCATAGGACTTAACACATCAACTTCAAAACCAACTTTGCAACCTGAGTACTATTGAAATGAACCAGATTTTGGATCCAAAGTGGAATCTGAATGTCACAAAGAGACCGTATCCCAGTCCCTCAAATAGAAATGGCTGACATACAGGGGCTCTGCTCTGTGGTAGTTTAGGAGATTTGAGAGGTTTTTTTAATTGAAATTGCATGAAGAAGAATTTATATTTTTTTAGAATTCTTCATTACCCACAGACAGAAAGATGACACATTGATGCTTCAGAGTTGAAATCAGTCTCCCTGGACCTCTCTGCTGTTGCAGTTGATCCAAATGGGTCCTTCCTTTGCCAGGTGCAAGGTCTCTACAAAAAACCTGAGGTAGTGCTCACCCCACACTGGGCACCATGTCTCCAGGCTACCCAGCCACCTGAACCCGTACAGTAGCCATCCCAAAGTCTTGAGTGCCCAGCAGCTGTGGCACACTACTCATAAACAGAGCATGCAGGTCTGGAGGATTCTTCTGTTCCACATTTCCAGGCACCATCCTCTTTTTTTGTAGACGCTGCATCTCAGCGGGCTACAGTATATCCAACAAGTTGTAGTTTTAAGTAACTTTGGGGGGAAAAAATTGTTTCCTAAGTTTTTTTTCTTGCGATACTGGCGTGTCCCCCCAGTCACAACCAGAATGAAAACTGAGTTGTTAAAAATAATTAATTGTATTTATTCTTAGAGGACCTAGAGACAAATATTCATTAGAAGCCACACTGCACCTAAAACGTATGCAAAAATATCAGGCTAAGTAGGAAAACATCAAAAGTAATCACCTGTTTATAAAATGAGAAGTGGTTGGATATTCTGCTTATCAGATCTAGGGAATGTAACTAGGAATACCATAGATAAGTAAGAGCTACATAACATCTAGGTTTGAATAAGCAATGCATGTTTCTTCAGCATGTTTTCTTGTTAGACCTTTCAGTCAGAATATATTCCCATTTTAAATACCAACTTCCCATTGAATCGTATGAAATAGAATCTGCATGATATGAGTGACTTCCCTAAAATTAAATTACCTTCAAACTAGGTGTCTTGCCTATAAGCAAGCATAATTACAGCAATATATATGCATGGGCATGTCATTCATTTTACTGAAGACTTAATCAAAGTTTCTATGCAACTAATGCGTATCATCAGCAGAGTTCAGGTAGGCATGTGATACTGGCTCTTTAGGAAGAGACCTGGATGGATTCCAACTTAACCCTTAAAGTATTAATGATTGGCATCAAAGAATTGACATTCCCCATGTGTGCAAACTACATTAAAAAATCCATTTGCTGTGAAAATTACCATTGGATTTAAATTTCACAGCACACAGGAACAAAAAAGGGAAGAGCTACCATGGCTGTGGTGTTGGCACCATGGGAAGGGTCTCATAGGGTACCTGCCGGGGGGAAACTTGTGTTCCTCCTTACCCCCAGCTGCTGGGGCCTGGGAGTGCTGATTTAGGTGTGTGATTTGTGTGAAGGGATCACGCCCTGCACCCCAGGGTCCATCCAGCTGGTCAGCAAGTTGTTCTGCCAATGCAGCACAGTCCAAATACAGGGAAAAGGGGTTGACTCCTCATTTTCCAGAAGCTGGGGGCCTGCTGCAGTCAATTTGCAAAGCGGAGGACTCTCACTGCTGAGTAAGCAGTGCCAGCCGCCTCCAGGTCACAACCTACAAGAGCAAGGATATGCATTCTGGGGACAGAAGCAGGGCCAGAAGGGAGAGCAATGCACAACCCATTTGCAGGGGTGTGCTGCCCTTTATAGAGCATCCCTTTGCTGTTATGGTCCCATGTGAAACCGATCAGCCATTGCACGTGGCCATAGCCCTGTTCATCTCAGTAAGATCTTTAAGGGTTAATGGTTCCTGCTGCCTTCCCTGGACCATCGCTACTCAGATGCCCCCCATGCGTACATATTTTTGTGTGTAAGCCTTGCAGAAGATCTCGTCACATAGCTAAGAAAGGTGCACTTGAGCACTGCCCATGTAACCATGCGCCCCCTTGTCCTGTTTCATGTGCAGACACAGAATAGCTGTAATTCTCATATATAATTTATTTTTAAGTACAGTGTATTGCTCTTTTCTGAAACTTTTTCCTTTTTCTTTCTTTTTGACAACTTTCTGCATTGGCAGAGCATCTTGGGATTGAATTTATGGGTATGGACCAATCATTCCTTTTAGCCTGCAGATTCTAGACCCTGAGAGATAAACCCCTTTTTTATTTTTTTTTCTCCACCTCCCCTTTTCAATTCCTAACCAATTTCTTTATGCTTTAGAAGGGATCATACAGCTATAACAACAACCCTTGTCAAAGTGTTAGTGAAGATCAGTTCACTAAAATGGTAATAGTGGTAGGATATTCCAGACTTAAGGAGTTGTAGGAATTACTGAAGTGATCATAACGTAGCATACTTTCCTTTTCCTGCTGTATAGTTTTGACTAGTTTTGACATCTGCTTTTGGTGAGTTCTTATAGGGTTGCCAGGTTTTGGAAACACTGTAAGTTTTAGGCAAAGTGACTAACCAGTATATTAAAAAAGAGAAACTGTTATGGCCACTTAAAACTCTGCAAATTTGCGGTGTTGAGCGCTGATTTTCAAGTGAAATTTTATGTCTAAACCCACATCTAAGTGGTCACACATCATGTGTAAATCAGTTGCCTATACATATCTGTAAATGATATGCATATATACATTCCTTTCTGGGTCTGTAAATTCAAAGTGGACTGAAAGTTATTTAGGAATTTAAATAGAAGTTTACAGCTAGACTCCAGATCCTCAAGTCAGCAAATATATTCAATATTTCTAAAACTAAACTCAGTGAGAACATTGGCAGTGGGTACTATTTTCATATTTCAGCTTTAAATATGTTGGAAATAGGTCTTTAAGTCTTATTCGTTAATAGACTGACTAGCTATAATCTGACTAGCTATTTGTATTCAGGGGTACAAATAATGCATTTCTTGAATAGGCTAACTTGAAATTCAGGTCAGTTTTAGTTTGGAATCTCCTATAATTGTTGCTAAATGAAAAAACCAGATGGTGAGGCAGTTTTAGTTCGCATTCTTATTAAAAATGCCCCCACAAAAGGTCATTAGCTTAAGCTGTGAACTGTGGAAAACCCATTACAAGCCCAAATTCAAAAAATCACTCACAACCCAGCTTATTTTTGTTTTTATTACTATCCTAAGGTAGTATTAATTCCCACATGTAAGTATATGATTGTAGTGGAAGATACATGGCTACATTAACATAGGAGGAGTTAAATTAAAATCCTTTTAAAAACTGACATGCAAATTTTGCTTTATATATGAAATTACATCAGCAGAACAATCTCTTGGAATTAAATTCTCTTCAAAATCCCCAGAGATCTGTAAGAAGAAAAACTTTAAAACAGAGCAAATTTAAGACCTTCTGTATCATCAGTTATGAATAAATTAGAGTGATGTGAAATTAATTGCATAATATGCATATTTGAAAGGCTGCACATATAATATCTTTACTTAAGTCTTACATTGATTTGATTTTCATATCATTCTGTAGGGGGAAAAAATTATTGAAATTATTTTTAATACTTAACAGGCTAAAATTTTTTCTAAATTCTCACGGCACATACAATTCTTTACAGACTTTCTTGCAAGGCTGCTATAAATTTTTTTCAAGATAGTTTGATCAGCATGTATTATTTAGCTGGGTGTCATTATCTGACTCCATAAACGTTAACATTGGTCAGAGAGAGAAGGGAGTTTTGGGGCAAGATGTAGTATAACCACAAGTGCCCCACAGGAGTTCTTTGCAAAACTCTTCTTGGCCTTAAACAGAGAGTCGAAGGCTTGTCTTTGAGGTACCATGCCATCTGCAGAGTGTTGACCAGTATCTCAGTCCTGTCCCAGCCACCACCAGTCCTGTCACCCACATTGGCCCCTGCAGAACAGCAGGGCATCCCCTATTTGGCTCCTGCTGTCCCCTGTCAGCCAGGAGCATGGCCAGGTTTACATGAGAGCTTCCTGGTTTGCTGGGCATGACATGCCCAGGTGCATGTGCCTTCCTAGGCAGACCTTGCCCCCAGAGTTTGAGGGAAGGTGTGGCAGCACCACCCTTCATGCACACCATGCCAAGCTGCATTGTCCTTGGGGGCTTGTTTCAAAGGGCACAGAAGGGTACTAAGGCTATGAAAGCAGATCCAGGGGTTTAATATCCCATGCCCATGAAGTCCTACAGTCCCAGCAGATGTGCTGGTGCTAGGAGTGTTGCTCAGGGCTGCACCCACTGCCATGCTCCCTCTCTGCATCCCCCATCCCCTGCAGTGAGTGAACACCCAGAAACATCCCAAACAAGCCTCAGCCCACTGACAAACTCAGTCAGGCCATCACCAGCCAACTGCCCAGCTCATTTGCAACAGCCTCAGCCTGCAGCAAACCTCCTGGAGTCAGTGCAATTTTTCCTTCAGTATAAAAACTGAGCACTGTTAATTAATCTTCTACTTCCTCCCCCTTGCCCTCCAAAAAAACTGGGTTGATATGTCATTATTCATTTTGCTTTCATAAGCTAACAGCTGACAGCATGACAATAAAAAAAATAATAATAATTCAAAGCATTTCAAATTAGCCCCTAAATTGCTTAGCACAATTCTCCTGTTTCCTGTGACATCCTCATAATACACCATTTCCATGCCTAACTAATAAGCACTTTCAGAAGGGACAAAAATGGGAAGGGGATCAAGTTCCACTAACTAGCCTAGGCGAGGAGTTATGCTGTATGAGAAATCCCTTCACACTCTGCTTCAACTTTTTTTTTTGTCCCCAAGCATTTCTTCTCTCTGTCTTTTTCCAGTTCCAAGCATGCTGTGCCAGGCCTGCAGTTGACTTCTCTACCCTTTTTTCCAGTCTTTCCCTATATTTCACCTTCCTCTTTTTCTTTGTCCTGATTTAGTTTGGTTGGAGTTTCAGCCCTTTCTTTCTTCCCTTTTATGACTTTCTGTTCTTGGAGTTGTATTTATTTTTCTTTAATACATTCTTGCAGCATCCTAGTTTTACCAGACTCACTTCTTCTCTCCCCTTCTCCTTCTTTGTTAATAATTAGTGCTATTAATTTTGTCTGACAGTGCTCATGACCTGTTTGCTAGTGTTTGGTTTACAGTGGGTTTGGCTTGTAAGACAAATTATTTCCATAGTGTGGTGCATTGTATCAGAGAAATTAAGATTTATTTTTGCTTTTTGGTTTGTTGCATGGAGTATTTGCCACTTGCCCACAGCAACTTTAAAACAAAACAGACAAGCTCAGAAAACACATTGAAGGGAAGGTTCCCTGTTCAGTAAAGAGTACTTTCCCCTGAACTGATGTGTCATTTGTGACAACACATCTTTTGGACAGGGACATACGGCACTTTGAGAGACCATTGTGCACCTCTGTACCAGCCCCAGATGTAAGTCCCTTCCAGCAGGAGTAATGCTGGCATTTATCCCAAAGGTAGTGCAAAGCTGTGCAGCTCTAATTCATTCACTTATTTTTAATCACCTGCTGATACTCTGACTGGTCAATATTGCAGATACACTATTGGTCTGTCTGCTTAATCAAAAATAAGACTTGAGTAAATCTAGACATCCATTTTTGTCCAAACAGCAGGAACACAAATCCACATCTGTAAAGCGTCAACACAGAATGCGCCTCTGTTTCAGAGCTCCTTTCATAACATTTCCCCAGCAGAGCACTCAGCAATGCTCTCTGCCAAGCATGAGCAAGGCTGGAAAGCATCAGTAGCTCCAGCCCAAACATTAGCAGTACTACTAACATCTTAATAAAAGTGAAATATCTCCGATGAATGAGATCGATAACAAGCTGTCATCACTGAGCAAGCTGCCACCCCAGATAGAGAGTTCCTTTGTTGGTCACAAAGGGGTACAAATTGAAACTCTGCATTTCTCTCACACAAGGCACTGCTGGTCACTGATATTGCTGTGTTTTAGGAGAAGCACTGGAGAAAGAGTCTGAATTTTATGACCAGAGCTCAAAACCTGTCTTCATTGCCTTTGGTGATATAATTACAAGCCAAGCCCATGTCTCAAATGTAGAAGAGTATTTTGAAATCTCTCCTGTAAAGACAGCTGAGATACAAATTGACATGGGACCAGAGGGATATTGGATATGAAAACAATCCAAAAAAGATAATAAGAAAATAAATTTCTCATAAGACCTTTAAAAATGGCTTTAATTCCAGTTGTCTTTGCAAAACTTCCAAAGCATTTGCAAATTCACGTTATTACCTTGCCACAGTGCATTTTTATTTCCAGCAAATGCTGTGTTTGTCAATTGTGAAGTTGTTTCTTAGATATTATTCTCGTTGGCTTTTAAAAAAAAAAAGTGACTTTTGACTGTAATTGTTCTCATCCCTAGTATTGTGTTAATAGTTTGTGGTGTAGTCCTGTTCTCCTTGCAGTCAATAATGAGTCTGCCTGAAGTGTGGTGGCTGTGTCTCAGTGTGGCTGTGTGAATCTGTGCAGTGGTTTGTAGCATGACAGCTGTTGACTGTGTGCTCCTTGACTGGCCATCCTCCATGTTGTGACTTTCTCTGTTTTTGTCCCTTTCTAGAAGCTGAGGAACTGTACCAGAAACGGGTGCTGACCATAACTGGCATTTGCATTGCTCTTCTAGTAGTTGGCATCATGTGTGTGGTGGCCTACTGCAAAACCAAGTAAACTTTTCTCTTCTATTTTATGTCTGTCGTTGTTGGTCAGGGCCTTGCCAGTTGGCTGTATCTTCTCTGGGCATAAGGTTGTATCTGGGTTTCTCTAGAGGTGAGCTTGAGAGACAAACTTGTGACCAGGGTACTCTGGTCCAAGCCAGATGAATGTGGGTCTCCATGTCCATCAGCAGTGCAAAAATAAGACAGATATCTGAAAGGTTTTTCACTCTTCAAATGTAATTTGCAATCTCCTCTCCTTTTTTGTTGTTGTTGTTGTTTGTTTGTTTTTCTGTCACCCATTTCAGCTGATTTCCCCAGCTGAAAAGGAACAAACTCCAACACTGGAATCATATTGCTCTCCAGCAGTAAATTTTATGTATAAGCCTAATTTGTTTGTACTTGAGACACAATTAATGATGCTAAAAGTTACTGTACACAAAAGGCCAAAAAATTGAACACAGAAGTGCTCTCAATGCAAAAGTAGGCATTTAAATGCATTCTGTGAGTCTCTAAATTACTGGGAGTGACTCTCAAACATACATGAGGCACTCTAGACCATAAATTACACAGAACATCAGCAGAATTTCTGCTGCCAAAACTTCTCGCTGCTCTTATAAATCTCCCCACCAAAACACAGAAAATCCTTATCATAAATATTCCACATTTGTATAAATCTGATTTACTATTTCATGGCTTGATTGGCAGTTGGACTGTTGTTTTTTGTTGTAAGCCCCACCAGTAATGGATGTGTTAAAAGTGGGGGAGGAGAGAGATCATTTGTCCCTCTCAGTGAGAGTCCAAACACATACACACTGCTCCCACCCATAACCTTCTGTCTGTGGTCAGTGGGGAGCAACTGAAACAGTAATAAAAAATCAGATCCATTACTGCTTTTAGAAATCACACCCCCATGTATTTCAACAAACATTTAGTCAGGATCCTGAAGTATGGTTTTCTGTATAAAGAGCCCCCAGAATCCATCAGAAGTCTGGATGCTCTTTTTGCCCCATGCATCAGCAATTGCTGTGAACCAGAAGTTAAGTGTTTTCAAACACAGCTGATGAGAGGGCCATGCCAGGATATGGCCCTCCAAATGCAGCAGTGATGCCAGACTGTTATCTATGAGGTGACTTGCATATGCTCTTTTCCCTAAATAGGGGAAAACTCAGAAACCAGGACAAATCCTGGAATGGTGTTAGGAGAACGACCAATGTAGTAGCTTAGATTTTGCTGGTCTCCTTGCAAGAAATACTGGTGATCAGTTGCCAAGACAGTATCTTCAGACATTGAGTCTTAATTCAAAGGTACTTTATTTGCAAATAATTTATATGTAGAAAAAAGCTTTTTAAGTGAAGTACACACTAACTTTCCCATTATTCTTTCTTCTCAGTTTTGTGGAGTAATTTCTTTTTTTAGTTAGTGTCCTTGTACTAGAGGACAAACGGCACAGATAGAAGCATGCAAATTCAAATACGTTGGTCACTGAAGGTGGGAAGTAATGGGGTTTTCTGGGGAGGGATTCTCGGGTTACATGTGCCAGGACTTCAGTCCTGTAGATGACAAACTCAAATTCCTTCTAGAACTCACTTTCTCTACCGTGTTAAGGAATTCAGGTTGTTCTCAGCTCCCAAGGTCTCCAGAGTCTCATGAAGGGGAGCTGTGAAATTGAGTCGAAACCTTGCTTGAGCGTTGTTTCTCAGCTCAGCTGGTCTTTGGGTAGCTCAAACGTCTCCTGGCACTGCACTCTCTATACACTTTAACTACTTATATGTCCTAAGATGATGCCTGGTTATTCTCAAAGCACAAAGTCCACATGGATCACAGACTGTATCCTTCTGAGACAGGAGCATTTCCAAGACAGATGTATCTGCATATGCCATTCATGTGATGTGATATAAATTAAGCATTTTCCACTGTCCAGGCACATCTACACACAGAGAAAATATGTAATATGCTGTGTGCCAAGTCGTGTTTTCATTCTCTTTAAGCTTTCGTGGCTATCAAGCTTCAGCATATTTATTGCCCTCCCTCACTCCTCCTTTTCATAAAGCTTGGAATAGTCCCCTTGAGTTCGAAATAGGACTGAAAATAGTTATATCTTACACTGTCCTACCCTGCCAACACTATCTGCACTTCTGCATACAGCATAGGGAGTTTTATGTATTTTAGCTTTTGCCACAGCCAAAGTCATAAGCATTCCACAGTGTGTTGGAGGCTGCATCCTCCCTTCACTGCCCTGGATTCTGTGACAGTATGGTGGAAGGTCTCCAGTGTAATGAGAGAAAATTGGGTAATATTGGTAAATTAGGTCTGAAATTGAATAGCCCTTTCTCTGGTTATTTGTTTTGGTTTTCTATTTAGTGTGTTCTGCATAGCCTTCACAGTGCCAGGTTTTGCTATGCTGTAAGTTTTTTTCCTGACAGCTTGTAATGATCTTCCAAAAAGTTCTTCTGAGGAGAGCTGGAAGGATTACAGGATCACAGAATCATTTAGGTTGGAAAAGACCTTTGACATTGAGTCCAACCTTTGACTGACCACCACCTTATCAACTAGACCATGGCACTAAGTGCTGTGACCAGTCATTTGTTGAATACTCCCAGGGATAGTGCCTCCACCACCCCCCTGGGCAGTCTAATGCTTAATAACCCTTTACATGAAGAAATTCCTCCTGGTGTCCAACCTGAACCTCTCCTGACACAGCTTGAGGCCATTTCTTCTTGTCCTGTTGCTACTTGCCTGGGAGAAGAGGCCAACACCCACCTGGCTACAGCCTCCTTTCAGGCAGTTGTAGAGAGTTATAAGGTCACCCCTGAGCCTCCTTTTCCCCAGGGTAAACAACCCCAGCTCCTGCAGCCGCTCCTCATAGGACTTAAATGTTATTAGCCAGTGGGGAAACAGCAGCTAAGGACAGGAAACAGTAGGAGCATCAAAGTCAGCCAGAGATCATGTCATTCATACGTAGATAGTTCTACTAAATGCATTAGCAGCCATGGCATCCACCTGGTAATCATTAGGTTCCAGAGCAAATCTGATGTTGCTGAAACAAAACCTTCCAGAGCTGCCAGAAAGTCGGCAGGCTCAGGCCTGTCTCATATATTCTCACTTCGGATTTCTGAGGCTTCCTCTGCACTCTTCACTTCTTCAACACATTTATGTATTTGAAGTACACTGTTGAGGTAGGGGATGAATCCCACCAAAAAATGTATAACTGCCACATCAAAGAGACCGTGTTACAGTGTCTGCAATCAAGCCCTGAGGCACAGACACCTCGGCTCCATGTGGTGAACAGAGAGGCATAACTCGATGGGCTGTCAGAAACCTTTTCTTGGCCCTTGTGAGGGTGTCAAGGTGACTGGGTTAAAATCTCTCCCCCCTCCCTTCTGAGTGCAGAAAAGAGCTCCTCCTGAGACAGACCATTGCTTAGAAATGGCTTCCCTTTTCCTCTCACTTATTGCCGTCCCCCTGTGTCCTGCTGACTCCTGGAAGAGATCCCAAATATCCTTCCCCCTGTGCAGGTCCCCACAGCTCCAGCTGCAATTAGACCTGTAGTTTTCAGAGTTACTCTGAGCTGTAGCAGCAGTGGAGAAAATTCTGGCAAAAAAAGTGATGTTATATTATTATCACCAACATCAATATGCTCAAAGGTGCAGCTGCTTTCCTTTTGTCTATTAAAATAATTTCCGTGTTTCGTGCACAGGAAGCAGAGGAAAAAGTTGCATGACCGCCTTCGGCAGAGCCTGCGCTCGGAAAGGAACAATGTGATGAACATTGCCAACGGGCCGCACCACCCCAACCCACAGCCGGATAACGTCCAGCTGGTGAATGTAGGTTTCACTTCCCATGTTTCAGCCTAGGCTGCCAGTGCCACAGGAAAGCTCACCCCACAGTTTTTAAACATCTACCTGCTGCAGGCTGGTGACTGATTTCTCCTGGCTTTCTCCACACAAAAAATTGCTACCGCAAACTACTGCCATCTCCTCCATCAGAGAATAGTATTTTTGGTGTATCGGATGGTAAAGGGGGATTGTCTTTCCATGTCTCGGTCTATTGGGACTTCTCATTCCCTTTTTAGATACATTTTTATAGCTTGTTTGGGATGCAGACCTTTGCTACTTTCCTCATTTGTCTCCTCTAATTTTGAGTCTAGATGAGCTATGTACACAGAGGTGTACATGAGTGTGCCAGTTGCATGTCAGTATGGTTTTTGCATGTATTTAAGTGACAAAACTTGTGCTTTGGCACATGTAAAAGACTGAAACCAGGGAAGGATGGGTTGGCAATTATGTATACAAATGTTCTGTGAATTACAGTTTGTAAACCTGAGGTTTGTCTGGGTTTTTTCAGCAGTACGTTTCGAAAAATGTAATCTCCAGTGAGCATGTCATCGAGCGAGAAACAGAAACCTCATTTTCTACAAGCCACTACACCTCAACAACACATCACTCCGTGACAGTCACTCAGACACCTAGCCACAGGTACTGGAGGGGAAAGGCAAATGGCAGCTGTAATATCTGATCCGTTGCTGTTGCAAAACCAAAAAGATGTGTAAAACAACAAACCAGGGAAGATCTATGCTCCCTTCATAGTGTTTTCATTTTAAGACTAACAATATTTGATGTCTTATCACCTAATTAATTATCTTCACAGGAATTTGCAAAGACCTTTATTGTCTGAATGGCATTCCAATGCTGTCACAGTGAATTTTAGTATATGCAAATTGCTAAATCAGTGACTGTTCTGATGACTGGAAAGCCCTCCTTCCCTCTCCTTTTATCAATACATGCAAAATCACCTTGATGCCTGTGGATTCATACAATTCACTAAACTCTGCAGCCCCAGTTACCAACCCAAAGGTTATGCTGCAGATCCTGAATGACAACAGAACCCTCCTTTTCCTGAGTGAACTTCTGCTCATACGCATTTGCCACCAAAGCCCACTCTCACACTTCCCCTTTCTCTTGTCCTGGTTGCTGTTCTCCAGCTGGAGTAATGGCCACACTGAAAGCATCCTCTCTGAAAGCCACTCGGTGCTCGTCAGCTCCTCCATGGAGAATAGCAGGCGTACCAGCCCAGCGGGGCCCCGGGGCCGCCTCAGTGGCATCGGTGGGCCACGGGAAGGCAACAGCTTCCTCCGGCATGCGAGAGAGACCCCCGATTCCTACCGAGACTCTCCTCACAGTGAAAGGTAGGACACACCACCTCATTGCTTTCAGCTGGCAAGGCCTGGTATTTTCCCAGATGGTTTCAAAGCTTGGGGGCACAGGAGAAAATGCAGCAGTGCAGCTCTTCATGTAGGGCATACATGTCCTTATTCATAAAGATGGACAGCTTAGTAGTAGTTTAAAGTCTACCAAAAGCATTTCTTCCCTTCTTGCCTCCGCTGGATTTAGTCCTATTAGCCAGCAGTTCACACTTGGAAAAGCTCCACTGGAGTAATTTGTCAGAAATTTCCATTATAAAGTATAAACAGAACTTTGCCTAATTACCAATTTCTTAGACGATGCAAGTGAGAAAACGGAGAGATTTTGTGGGGAGAAAGTAATGTATTGATCCACAGGAGGAGGGCACTAAGGACTCCTAAGCAGTATAGAAATTACGCCACCACCTACTTTCTGGAGTATTCCAGCTCCTAAACCTTTTAAAAATTCCCCTTAAACCTTTATTCAATAAAAGCAAGGAACACAAAGTGCAAGCCAGAAGGCCTCAGATCATTATTAAATTAGGAATAGTTATAAATGAAGCTGGCTAGGAGTTTTCCAGCCAAGTAATTTTTTTTTCTGAAAAGGCTGGTTCATCAGTTCCTAAAGTCTGCCTAGAAGTGCATCAGTTGCAAAAAAACTTACTGAAAAAATCCTTCTCAGATTTAGGCTAGTGTTTTACTTCAAGATGGCCCCAGAATAGCAAAAGAAAGACTGAGAAGAAATAAGACATTTAAAGAGAGCTTTGCTCCCAGGAGTCATAGGCAGAAGAAAAGGAAAACAAAAGGTTGTGGACCAATTCTCTGAGCGCTTCGAAATCACAAGGGATTCAGCTTTGTAGGGTGTCCATGATGCCAAAAATGCAGCCAGGCAATCCCTAAGGACACTGAGTTGTGTAAGAGACAAATTGTGGTTTTCAGAAAAATGAATGTGCAAGTACAGCAAATGCCATTTCTGTGGTACCCCCTCTGCCGCACAAACAACTGCTTAGGAGCAGGAAGAGGGCCCACTGAGGAAGGACCCTGAGTGTAGTACCACCAAGGATAATAAACTAGCTCTCTCATTAAACGTTATGTGTTACTTACCATGGAATTTAATTTGAAGATACAGGGTTCACATGAAATAAACAGCCATGGCTCCAATCCAGCAGAGCACTTTGACAAGATTATCTTTTAATCACGCAAGTAGGCCCACTGAAATCAGCAAGATTACTCACGTGGGTAGAGCTCAGCATGTGCTTAAGTGCTTTGCTGGATCAGGACCTGTAACAGTAAATATCATGTTGTCTCCTGCCTGGGAACCAAGCAGGATGCACAGCCACACGCCTGCCAGTGGTGAGTATTAGAGCTTAGTATATTTGGGCATCTGCATGTGAGAAGTGAAGACCATTCTTGCTGTCTGCCTGCATTTGCATGGGACACCCAAAGCATCATTCTAATATGAACTGTTTAGATTTAATTGGGGGGAGCAGGAGGGGGGGAGGAGCATATTCCTTTTTGTTTCTCTGAGAAGAAAGAAGGCATTTCATCAATTATTGTGTCTCTTGAAGGTTGTACTACAGGTCAAAAGCAGCAACATTTCTGTGGTAATTCATTAGGCATTGACAGCCTAGCCTGTGCCTGAAGTGATCACAGATTTGGAACGTGGGAGATGGTAGTTCCATGGGCATTAATTGCAGGCCTCATCTATTTTTAGCAACCAGGAAATACACAGCCAGTTGTTCCTGGGATGGAATGTGTATGTGTGTGTATATAAGGGAGAAAATGAGAGTTATTTGGAACTAAAAATTACTCAGAAACATAAAGGAATGTAGGAGCTGACAAATTACTTCCTGAAGCCATCAAATGTTGCTGTGCTGTGAACTGGTAGATCAAGGCTGTACTCCCTCAAATTTCAAATGAAATTTAACAGATGTTACAAGGGGTTCTTTTGCATTACCCCATCCATCTGCTGGATCCCATGCCCTGCTACCTATGTACACGAGCAGAGGGCACAAGCAGTTTTATCTTGGATGTCCTTAGCTGTCTTACAGGAGAGAAGATCAAAAAACACCATCTCTGCACAAAAGGCTGGACTATATGATGAAGCTGGCAGCATGTAACTAGTTAATGCTTGCTGGATGGCCATGGATACACTCTGATCCCCTTTCACTGAGCCAGCATAGCTTGCCATGAAGCTGGATAAATCAATCACCTTTTAACGTTCCTTTCAGGATGGGCTAGAGCTGCACAAGTTCGGCTCCTCAGCCTCAGATCGCAGACAGCGACAAGTTAGCACTGCCCTGTTATGGTGTGGGGGAATACACCAGAAATGTGTGAATGCACAACACTCCAGTATGAGTAACTTGACACTGTTGGAAGCATGCACAATACACTGAACACATTTAACCACCTCAATGCGTTAACACAACCAGTTCAGCTAAAATCCAGTATGTCATGAAGACATATATCCAACAGTGTACCAGCTGGGAAAGTAGAAAGGCTTCAGTTTTTCAGACAATGCCTATTTAAAAATGTGAAAGGGATTAAAAGCTCACTCATGGAAGGAGAAAAAATTACTTAATTCATCCAATGCACAGACCTATTCATTGCCCTTTGCTCAACCAACTTGATTAATTCCTATGCATATCTCCAGGTCTGGTTTTTTCCTTTCTCTAGCTCTTCAGTTCATGTAAATCAATGTGCAATCAATGTGCCTCTAGTGAAATAAATTTACGCTACTGCACATCTGTCCAGAATCTGTCCCATTTTCTCCTTTTTCCCGTAACTCCATTTTTGTCAAGTGTAATATGTGCAACTGAGTCAGAGATTGGATAAGAAAGCTGGGTTCAGATTTATTTTGGTAAATTCAGGCTCAGATAAATAAACCACTAATGAAAAACTAAATAACTACATCAATCATAGACATACCGCTTTTCTCAATGGGCCTGTGTAGGAGATGGAGCTTAGAAAGATTTTAACTTTGGATACAGATGAAATTTGGGCTGGTGAATTTAGGATAAGAATAAAAGCAAAGCCAGACCATGCAAAGTGTCATGCTGGGCACTGTGCTTTTGATGAAATGGTTTTAGGCAGATCCTCACCGGGCATGAACCCACATGATCTCATAGCATGTCTACTGATTCAAACCAGTTGAGAGTCTCACATTTTTTGTTCTGTTTCTTTGGGACAAACCCTGTAATGGCACCTGAGCTTCATTTTCAGAAATCACTTCTGACCACTACCCTTCCCACAGGAACAGGGACAAATTTTGCAGAGAAATCATGGACAGTAGGCCAGACAATCCTGTCTTTCAGCATGTGTTCCCATATGAGGTCGAATGATACTCTGTGTTTCTTTGCAGATAGACCTACCAGCCAGGGTAACTAGCACCCAAGGAGTGGAGCAGCACAAAATTCCTGGGATGGTGCTACAAATGCTTCTCTGACTATCCTTGGTGATTAAAATTAGCAGAATCTGGCTCTAGATTTTATCCGAACATTACTTTCCTCCTTAGCCTGAGACAGTCTGGTTGCCAGAAGAGGGTGAAGCCCCAAGAGGACTGTCCTTCAGTTCCCTTCCATTCTTTCCCCCTTCTCTTTGCATGTACCCCAGATTCTGGTCAAATCCTTCCAGAAGTGCAGCAGCTGTTTTCCTTTTGAGAAAATACTTGCAAATGCATTTTGTTTCTGGCAGCCTGTCTGTCTCTGAATCCCATTCCTGGATTCATTCCAGAAAGTTATTCTGGCAAAAAATTTACAGCATCTCCATGGCTGGGAGTTTTGCTGCGCTCCTCCTGCTTTCAAATGTTTTTGCCCAAAGTCCCAGAAGTCAGCAGTTTATAGGATTAATAGCAACAGGAAAATTTCTTTAGTAGCCCTGTGTGAGGATGCTGGGGATCTTAAGGGATCCCTGCTATTTCTCTCCCAGTCCACATGAGCTGCTGTGTTCACAGGTCACCACTGCTCCTGTGCTCGCAACCTTTCCCCATCTCTTTCCTTCAGGTATGTCTCAGCTATGACCACACCAGCTCACATGTCACCCATCGATTTTCACACTCCAACTTCTCCCAAGTCCCACCTCTCCACAATGTCACCACCGACTTCCAGCTTGACCGTCTCCATCCCTTCAGTGGCGGTGAGTCCCTTCATAGAAGAGGAGCGACCACTGCTTCTGGTGACTCCACTGCAGCTACATGAGAAGTATGACCACCACCTTCAGCAGTTCAACTCCTTTCACCACAATGCCACCCATGAGAGCAACAGCCTGCCACCAAGTCCTCTGCAGATCGTGGAGGATGAGGAGTACGAGACCACGCAGGAGTACGAACCAGCACAGGAGCCTCCAAAGAAACTCACCAACAGCCGGAGGGTCAAAAGAACAAAGCCCAACGGCCACATTTCCAGCAGGGTGGAAGTGGACTCTGACACAAGCTCTGAGAGCAGCAGCTCCGAGACCGAAACCGAAGATGAAAGAATAGGTGAGGATACACCATTCCTGAGCATACCGAACCCTGGGGCAACCAGTCTGGAGCCAGCCACTGCCTTCCGGCTGGCTGAAACCAGGACTAACCCGGCAAATCGCTTCTCCACACCAGAAGAGTTGCAAGCAAGGTTGTCCAGTGTGATAGCTAACCCAGACCCTATTGCTGTATAAAACATAAAACACATAGATTCACATGTAAAACTTTATTTTATATAATGAAGTATTCCACCTTTAAATTAAACAATTTATTTTATTTTAGCAATTCCGCTGATAGAAAACAGGAGAGGAAAAAACTTTTATAAATTAAATATACGTATGTACAAATGTGTTATGTGCCATATGTAGCAATTTTTTACAGTATTTCAAAAATGGGGAAAGATATCAATGGTGCCTTTATGTTATGTTAAGTTGAGAGCAAGTTTTGTACAGTTACAATGATGGCTGTCCCATAGTATTTTGCAAAACCTTTTAGCCCTCAGTTGTCCTAGCTTTTTTGTGCACTGCATTATTATGACTGGATGTATGATTTGCAGGAATTGCAGAAATCCCTCTGGTCGCTTGCTGTAGAATCCCCAAATCAGAAAGCCCTGTAATGGCACTCCCACCCTACTCCACCAGAAAAACACACATATACACACACACAGAGTCAGAAAGGAAAAAAAAAAAAAAAAAAAAA
>VZTH01017213.1:19408-85073 GCA_013397815.1 Aleadryas rufinucha | reverse complement strand
AAATAAAATTAAAAAGTTAAAAAAACAAACAAACAAAAAAAAATTTCTTATATGAGAACTTTTATTTGCTTTCCATATATGAGATGAGTTTTGTCTGCTCTCTGCCAGCCAAACGGTTTGCTTCTTTGAGCACTGGGATAATAGTAGATCCAACAGCATGCTACTATTAATGACAGCAGGATAACAAAAAACATACAAACAAAAAAAAAAAAAGCCAACCTGCATTAAATAATGTTACTTATAGAAAGAAAGTAATACTGTGATTTTAAACCAAATATATTATTAATCAGAGGTCAGCTTGTAATCACTAGGAGCTGCCATTTCATTATTTTCCAGATATTAATTGTTCTAGTTATCCCTTAGGAAATGGGTTTAAGTTAGCTGAGGCTTTGAACCCAATACTCTATTTAAACAAAAAAGAAAAAAAAAAAAGAAAAGAAAAAAAAAAGAAAGCATTTATATTAGTTTATGTTAATGGGGCAAATATAACAGATATCTGTAATCAAGCAAGGAAGACATCTAGCTGGAAAACAAATGCCACTAATAAAAGTGCAATCAGATTTCACCTCTATTTTTTAATGTTGATTTCTAATACATGATTTATTCTTTTGTTTCCCCTCAATTTTCTTCCCCTTTTCTCTTCCTCAGAAAGAGCCCTGACAAGCTTCTAGCAATACCTTGTTAGAGTTGCTGTGAAGTATGGCTTATTCTTGGATACAGAAAGGCCTTTCAGGGAAGAACTTGATTTGCTGAATGGTTAAAAAGTATAGGCACGTAGGAAGGACAAAGCAGATGTATGGAGTTTATTTCCACTCACCTTTATTGACTCCATTACTTGGGTTGAGAGAGGCAAGGCTGATGCAGAGCCCATTTATGAAGGCAAGCACACCATGTGGGTTACAGCCATAGTAACCCATGTGTGACTGTTTGATACCAATGTTTGTATAGCCAGTGACAGTCTAGCAATGAACAAGGATGCTGTCAGTGCTGGAGCAGATGCATCCATCCAGACAGAAGCAAATGGCCTCTTTTGCACTGAATTCCTATCAGTTTAGTCAGGGTCATTCTGCCTCTTCTATACTTTCGATTTTTTGTTGTGTGTTCAGTTGGCACAGCATTGACTCAGGATTGATGTGGAAAACAAATGTTTTTCCTACACTCTGGGGATTCTGAAAATGAGAACATATGTTTTACAGGTATTACTGAGCTCTAAATAAGAGCCCTGTCAAGAGAAATGGAATTTCAGCCAAACTGCACTCATCCTTTGGGCCACATTCTGGTCCTAGTTAAATGTAGAGAAATACATCAAGGAAATTCTGTGAGATGCAAACCTGAGGAACTAAAGTCCCAAGTCAGTAAATTGTTCAAGCATATGCTTATGCTAATCCCAGCAAAAGTTACCTTCAGCATGTGCTAGACTCTTATTGACACATCCAGCACATGCAAAAAGTTAAGCATGTGCCTAAGAGTTTTGCTGAACAAGGTGTCCTATTGACTTGAGACCTGAAAGCAAAGTATAGCAAAAGAAGCTCTTTGCCAGGATGACAAAAATCAGTGAGTTCCTCACTGTATAAATACCCATATCACATTAGTAAGAACACACGAGTCTACCTGAACACCAGATTCAGCAGAAAAAGAACAAAAAAACCCTTAGTATAGGAAACAAAGTTGTCCACTAGGATGTTAGTGGTAGAACCGAAAGGCTAGGAAACTAGCACAGCTTTGGGGTATATGGTGGCTGAAATGGCACTGCTTATTTGAGAAATTTATGGGAGATGGCAAATACATACTCTCTGGACTTAAGTCCCCTTTGCCATTTTTCCCTAGCTGGCATGTACTTGAACACACTTTGCCTTTGCAGACTGAAACAAAAACTCTCTACAAATTCTAGACACCATATTCTCATTTTCATCCCTTTAGTCATGCCTATTTATCTGCTATCCCATGCAGCAGAATATCCACCTCTCCAGTAACTCTGCAGCTCAGTAGTACAGAGGGCCAGGTGGGCTTTCCTAATGAAGGGCACAAGTTTCTTTGCACTCTTGAGTTTCTGGGGGCACTTGAATATCTGTCCTTTCAGGAAGGCGTCTGATACTGCAAAGACCTTGTAGGACAGATGAGACAGAAAAAGGATGGCAGAGAAACGAGAGCTTTGCCCCCAGATCACCCATCTTAGTGGCAGAATAGAGATTATAACACAGGTCTTTTTTAAACTCCTCCAGTATATATCACCCACAAGGCCAGCTCTCGTTGAAGTATCTGTAACAGCCCAGACAGATTAATCAGAACAGAAAGGGAACATGCCTTGAAGTTAGGTAGATTATTTGACTGCTGACACTGTTATTATAGAGGGACAGTACAAAATGAAGGAGCAATTCCATATTTGGGAGCTGTACATGTGAGATTTATTTGGTATCGGTCTAGAGAAAAATGTCACACCTCTTCTGTTGCAGTGCCTCAAAGTCAAAACACTGTGCAGTTCCTGCTCTTCCTCCCCTCATAACATACACAGCATCTTATAGGGCAAGCATGAAATTAGGCTGGAGACTTCACAGGGACCTAAGAACAAGAAAATACAATTGGGGATATGGCTGCCTAAGCCCTTAGATCTTTGTGAAGAACCCAGCCTTACAGCACAATTCATGCAGCAGTGAGTTGGGGAATTGCCCTGACTTGGCACGCACAGAAGCAGGAGGAGGACACAGACCCTCCCCTCTCAACTTGTGTTTATCACGTTGTGAGGGTGTTTCACATCAGTCAGGTCCACACCCAGAAGTTAGTGAGTCTACCTGGCCACAGGTGCTGCTGGCAGGCTGCAGCCAGCTCCTGCTGGCCAAGGGGCTGGAGGCTGCAGCAGCACAGAGCAGAGCCAGCAAATGCCTATGGAAAAGGCCAGCTCCCCTGCTGGGGATATTTGCTTCATTACCCAGACCTCTGAGCTAGGCAGTCCCAACACCCTTGAGCCATCACTGTGTAATCCTTGCCAGCTTTTTGGCCGAAGGTCATGGCAAGAAGAAATGTACTTTGAAGAGGGGGAGAAATATTCCAGTGGTGGCAGAGTTGTTGAGATTGTCCTGGTTTATTTCCGTGTCATTTAATTTGAGCCATGAGTTTTCCCTGTGTATGTGTTTATATACAGGAATTCTTCCAGGATAAAAGGCTTCTTTCAGGGGTGCATAGCTGGATTACGTTGTGCACAACCTGGTACAGCCTGCCTGTTTAAGGGGTGTGACTCATTACAGCTCCATAGAGGTTCTCATGTAACAGAGGAAAGCCTACTCCCTCCTTTCAGCCCAGTTATTCCCTTCCTCACTTGAGCCACCCCAACACATGCAGGTTTAAGAGATCAATCACTGCCTTTATCAGGGAAACAGGAAAGCTCCTTCTTTCCAGTACTCCAAAACAATACTGCATCTCCCTGCTTCTCTCACACACATTGCAAGCAGTTTCCTGAGCATCCAGGATAGCAAAGTGGTGTCTCCTCAAAGGACACACCTTTCAGCCTGTTGAGCACTTCTTGGCCCTGCAGTGTGGCTCCTTACCATCACCTGGGACTTACTTCTAGTAAGAAACAAACAAGCACCTATGAAATGCTGCAGAGAAGGGCAGACAAAGAACATGGCCAATTATCATCATTTGTAATTCTCTATTCTATTGTAAATACATCTTGTACATATGTGGATGTTTTCATTATTTACTGTCTTTATGGATATTGTGTTAAATGAGACGCTCTTAGTTTATTGTGTAACACTGTAAATAACATAACGTCCTCTATTATTTATGCATAGGCATCTAACACGCAGAGAAAGTTATCCTCATATTATTTTAAGATATATGTCAAAAAGATGTTGCATTTTTCCTTTTGCTTTGAAAAAATTGTAATATATCCTCTTTTTCCCCTCTTTTCCTTTAAAAAAAAAGAATGCTAATTTATTGTTCAGGAGAGAAAGGGGATGTAACTGAAAGGCAAACTGTTCAAAGAACATGCTATGGAAGCCACAAGCTACTGATAAACTAAAGAATTTATTACCCCAAATACAGCAATAAGTAATTGTTGATTTATTAAGGTTTTGTTATTCATTTTCAGTAAAAGAGGTGCTGGATTAAATAATGTGTGGTCCTGGCCCAGCTGCTCAGCAGACTGTGTCAGGTCACTACCTACCATCTTTCTGTATCCAAACATTGTTGTAAAGGTCTTGTTCTGTTGTTGTGGACCACTGTTCCTTGAGATTTCTGACTCATCCCTGTGGAGGTCTCTGGCAGACACTCTTGTTCCTACATACGTTTTTAGTTTCTTAAGTTAAAATTATTAGCTCTACCCTGATCATTACTACTTAAGATGGATGGGGTTTGGGGAGGGGGAGGAGATGGGGGGGCAGAAATGACACAGTCTTGGGACTGTGGGAGCCTGCTCTACAAAAATGTCACCTCACTGTTCAGCAACAGTCAATAAAGCAAAGCATATACTAGGAACTATTGGATGGCATCACCATGCCACTATATAAATACATGAGTTGTGCAGGTTGTACGTACCATGAGTGGTCGTGGTCTTCTTGTTTCAGGATAGAAATAGCATAATGGAGAAGGGTTTGAAGCGCAACCCAGGTGAATAAATATCTGGAGTTGGTGAGGTCTGGGGAGCACTGGGTAGGCTGGATGTCATTATTCTCAAAGAAAGGACAGCTGAGAGAAGATATCAAAGGTCTGTGGGAACATAATTATCTTGTAGAAGGTAGGAAAGGACTGGATGTTTAGTACCTCTTCCAATAAAAGAAATGGAGGTATCAATCAAAACTACTGGGCACTGTATTCCCAGAAGGATGTAGCTCTTCATGTAAGGTGTAGGGAACTTGGAGAATTACTTGCTGCAAGAGATTTTGGATTGTTAAAGTTTCCATGGGTTCATGGTGGGGGCCACATCTTAGGCATTAATCCAATGAGGATTACTAAATCCATGAAAACCACATCAGACATGGGAAATAACTGAACTGAAAACATGTGGGGACTGTATGAATTGGAAATATTGTGTATACTGGTGCTGCTATTACTCTTCTCCAACTATCTGCCACACCTGGGGAGAGGGAGAGCAGATATCCAATCTGGCTGTGCTTACATGATATAAGTATGTAAAGTTATTTGCTGTTAACGAGCATTAAATAAGAGGAGGAAAGCTAGGCATGAGCAGAGGAATGCAGTAAAGACATCTTGGATGTGTTTCACATCCCTTTGTTCCCAGTGCTAGTGCTCCCAGGCCTACCTGTTGGTACTGAATGAGATGCCAAACTGAGAATGGATGGAGAAATGGAAGGATAGAAGAAAAAACAGATGGAGAAATGGAGGAACACAGAGAGGGAGGGAGGGACAGAGGGATGGAAGGAGAGAATGACTGGCAAGGGGTTTCTGTCACCCTCCCTCTTCGCCAGTTCTCAACACAGAGAGTAAATACCTGGTGGGCCAGTCAGATCTCAGTTTCCCTCGGACAACCTCCATATCTTTCTATTTCACATGGAGGGATCCTGTTGCAGTGGGCTGGATGCTTGGCTATTTGCCTCACCTGGATGTCTCAGCTGTGCAGAGCCTTGTCACCTCAGAGCCAGCCCAAGCTAGCACATTATGGCACAGTGCTACTGTGGAGAAAAGGATGGTCCTTCCATTGCATTGCTGTTCCAATGGACTGCTTTAAGAAGACAGACCCCTTCTCAGGCATCCCCACTGGCCTTTCATGCGTGGGAGTAGAGGTAGAGGATTTCTGAAGCAATTAAGTACCATAAGAATCACTCAGAGTCAACAGGTGTCATGCCACATTTGATACAGACAAGAGGGCTTTAGGGAGCACATCCCTGTGTGTCCCAAATGTCTGTCCTTGCAAAAGTTGTTTGTCAGTCCATGCTGTCTTTATCCTTTGGGCTTTCTCTGCCAAGCTTCTGCCTCTGCACTTCTCCACAAGGTCTGGAAGCAGATGGTGTCAGGGAACACTACAGGAAAGTCAAATAAACCCTTCTCATTTCTGCAGCCCACAGCTGGGTATGCTCTTAGCATGCCAACTCCACCCAGTTATGAGCACATGATTTGGAGAATGCATTCCCCAAGTTAATTCTCTCTGTCTCAGCTACAGCTGATGGGAAGAAAACTATGTTAAATGCCTTGAGACATTGCAGTTAGTCACTGATGACTAACCTGTGTAGCAGAAGCAAAGCAACATGGACTGTACATAGGTTATGAGCCTGATAACTCTTCTTTAGTGACAACAGACCCTTGGCAATGGCACTTTCAGGGCTAAATCTCATTTTACCTTAAAAAAAAAAAACAAAACAACATGGAGCCTTGGGGATTTCTGATCCCAGAGTGCCTTTTCTGCCTGACCTTTTGCTGGAATCATTTCAGAGCAGCTCTCATTCGAAAAGTTCTACTGATTGCAAAATTATTTCACATGTCTCCAGATTAAGGCTGGCAGGACAAATGTCATAAATCACTGATGTGTTCCTGATGTCCCCATTTCCACCCATGAAAACAAGGACTAAAGGAGAGTCCCACATCTCCCAGCAAGGAAGACATGAAACAAGATCAGGCCCATGCACATCTAGAAAGGTTGCCATGTCACTGGGGTTGGGGACAATATTGTGACTCCAGAGGGTATTTAGAGTGCTGCACTTTCTAAGCATTGCAGGGACTGTCAAAATCTGAGACAAACCCTTCAGCATGAATGGAATTTCCTTGAAAGCTAGACCTTAGCTAGATCTAAGGTTTTAACTCCAGAAGGTAACCAAGCACCAACATTACTTGGAAACTGGACTTCTAGCATAAATGGCAGCTGCTAAATTTCCACTTAGTTTTTCCCCTTGGGGATAGCAGGAGTTCCCTGCACTGGATGTAATGCCTTGGAGAGGAACCCTGGCAGCAGTGCATAGAAAACCCTTGAAATAAGGCCAGCTCATTTGATGACAGCAGCAGAGGAGGTGTCAGGGGAGTCTTTGCAAGGTTACATGCACATCGGTTGGTAGGGAGTACAGCAATTGTTATCAACTGATTAAGTCATTACTCTGGTAATAGCCAATTTGGAGCCATGCTTCAGAAGCCAGATATTGTGTGGGAGGTATTTTAACTTACCCTACACATTACTGCATCAGTTGGGTTGTGCATTCTCTATGTGTACACACACACATACCGTCTCAATTTTTTGTAATGATTTCCTGATGTTCAGTGCATGCTCAGTGACAGGAAAGGAAAAACTGTCACAACAAGGCCATTCAGCAGCTGCAAAACTGCCTGCATCCAAGAGGAAACACTTTTTCACTTCAGAGAGGAAAAATTGAGGGTGGTAGTTGTCCTGTACAGGTGTGAAGATATGGAAAGGGAATGCCTTTTTCTTCCCCAGTTGGACAAACTGGATCACAGATTGCAGAGGAGCCTTCACAGGGCCACAGCTGAGAAGGGACTGGCAAGGTGGAAGATTAAGGGGACTCCAGCTACGGTAAAGGGTGGCCATATGCCTCTCATTTCACTGAAATAACCCTAGAACAATGGATTCAATCCCAAACAGAAAAAAGAGTCACTAAAGATGCCCCAATGGGCCCTCTATATGTGGCAAAGAGAGACAATTTCCAAAGAACCATTCTTGTCTCATGTTCTGGTTCTCAAGATGTTCCCATCTTATGCTCCCCTTTCTCACCCTAAAGGCCCCGAAGTTGAGGGTGAGTTGAGTCAGATGCTCCACAGAAATGGACAGTAATCTGCTCAATGTATATGAGAAGACCTGTGCCTACAGCAGCATTCCTGGAAAAAGCAAAGGGAACTACTAGTGCTGTGAAAGCAGTAATCCAAAAATTAGGAAAGAAAGGCCGCTTACATGAATGCCACAGTATAAATCCAGGAACCTGAAATTCAGCATACAGTTTTAGAATCATCCCCTAATCAAAGCTCCAGAAAACAAAATAATGCCATCCTAGTGATACATGAACCATTTTAATAATTAAAAATGCCCTGTAATTCTGTCAACTTAGTATTGCACACACCATCTTATCATATCCAACTAAAACAATGCAGTATTTATCTGATGGCTAATGATTATGAAATAAAGCTGAAAGTAATAAAACTCCAAATAAGAACTGGCAGACTACAGCTATCTTGTGTCTGTTTTATAATCAACCTCTCAGTTGTTATGGTTCTAAAATCACACATTCTGGGTCATATCAATGGAATAGCAGAAAGGAGCTCTTACGCAGTAACCCTGTTACTTTCATTTCCAAGTGCCAGCTTCCTTCAAATAGAACTTACATGACCTGTTACAAACTCTGATTACTGAGGTAACAGGTTTGAAGTTCAAGTAACATAAAGTCCAGGTAACAGGATTATTATCACAGTGATTCTACATGCAGCTCCTTATTTTACTGTCCAATACAGTCCAGAGCTTATATCATTATTTCTGTGCTTCTCATTATTAGGTGAAATTGCCATTCTAGGGCTTCAGATGTGGAAACCATGGTATTTTTAGTAAACTTCACTTTCTGTCTTACAACTTCATTTGACTGACAAGGGCTGTACTGGCTAAGCAGCAGAACAGCTCTCAGCTTGGTCCTGAGATGATTGCAGTAGGTCTTCAGCTGCAGGAGAACAGCATGCTTTCTGCTCCTTCTTTGGTATTTCACCAGGATCACATCATCAATGTCAGCACGTACTTCCAGGCTGCTCTTTGAAAAGATTTTTGGTTGAGGATCTAAAAGAGCTGAGTTTGTCTGTTTCCCACCTCCTTCCCACATGCATGCACCACATCATTTAGATTTTGAAATTTTATATTTGCTGATAGCAAAATAGCAGATTTTGAAAAAATAAAAGAGCTTACGTGGGGGAGCAGAACAAAGCTGATGCTATGAGGTTCTGTCTCAGAAGTAAAAGATAAACGACTTTGCCAAAGAGTCCATATTTAGCTTTGTCACATACACTGAGCAAGATACTCTTCATCTCAAACTGAGGTGCTGGGAAATGGACCATAGTGCCTGTGGAAACTGATAATGCTGAATTTCAGAGCAGAGGCTCGACCCTCTTGCAGTCTGTCACCCAGAGACCTGCTGCCCTGGAGGTTCCAAAAGTATTTCAGAGTATCGCTCTAAACAGGCGGCTGAGTGCATTGTGGTGTGTCAAGCCCCTGGCATGTGTGGAGGTTCCAAAGGTCAGCCGTTCTTGGCTGCAGCTTGCTTTCAGGGGTGTTAAATGCTCCCACACTGGTAGGGAAGCCCCTTGGCTTGAAGACACCTAGCCAGAGCTTTCTCCCTAGAGCAAGCTGAGACACTCAGGATATCAGTAGTGCTCTTTCCAGGCCAGGGGAGGAAACAAATGCATAGCTTGACTTTCTGTGTATTGGCCTGAAACCAGACACTGTGTCAATACTCTGCTATGACAGCTATGGTAGTGAGAATTACTTCGGAACAGAGGCATCTGGTGACTTAGAAGCTGAACAATCTCTTGCACCAAAGAGCAAATGTTTTCCCTGATTTCTTGGAGGGGTGGTGGATGGGAGCTGAGATGGTGAACTGCAATGGAAACCTGCAGCCTGCAGGCTGGGTTAGCATCCTTCAAAGCCTGGGGGTACAAAAAGCATGCAACAGCAGATGGTCTCACCCACTACCAACATGGAACCTCAACCTTGTACATCTGAGCACTGACATGAGTGTCCAGTGACTACAGTTCTGTAACCAGCTGTCCCATCCATCCATAGATAATCATTGTACCTATGTGGCAACAACTTGCTGGATATTATTCACTGCCCATGCAAGATGTTTATTTTGCCTAAAGCACATAACTGCATTTGTCCAAATGTCCAAAACAGAAGACTCCTTAGTAACTCCAAAGGTCTGATCTCTCTGTGAGAGTCCTCTAGATTTTGCAAGCTGGTATCCCTCTAAGGGGATAGGCTGATAGCAAAATAGCAGTGACAGCAGAGAGCCAAGCATGTACTGGCCACGAGGCTACTTAGCTAGACTTGTGCTCAACAGATGACATTTCTAGGAATTGCTGAAATATCTCTATGGCTAAACATAATGGTCCTACCTCTCACTCTTGTACTCAGGCTAGTAAATTACACACCATCTCTCTCACCAAGATATCTGACTCAGTCCAAGTACAAAATTACCTATANAGAGCGACCTTGAAGCACAGACTGTTTTGAAAAGTTCGCCCGGCCGCTTCTCTCTACTCTCCCAGGCTCAGTTTAAAAGCACAGGACTCGTGTTTGGGCATAGAGCGATGGTAGGGGATACACATGACATGGTCACCCCAAGACAATTACATATGCTGAATTATGCCTCTCTGGAACAACCTTTTCCACTATTACATTAAACAGGCAAAATGCCTGAGGTCAGGTTCAGGAGGAGGAGGTTGGGAAAGTGCAAAATCTCTCAAGTAGTTGGGGAAAAAGAATCCTACCTATGAATTATTAATGCTTTTGTTCGTCCCTAAAGAAGAAAAAGTTGTTCGTTTTTAACATAGAAATGAAAAGAACTGGGTTAAATGCATGGAGTCTTCACCCCTGCCCTTCCCAGGAGAAACTTTGCTGCTTTTCTTGGTCTTTGAAGAGTAATGATTTGCCCTGGAGCAGAAAACCTTCTGCAAGGATTGTAGCCCTGATTTGCATGTGCTGATTAGCCTCAGTATCACCACAGTTTTGTTGTGCAGATGAGCACTCCGAAGCCTCTCAAAAGATAATACATATTCCCTGCCTTCGTTCACAAAGCTGCAGAGGTTTGGCAGCTCGTGAATAACTGTTTTGTTAATAATAATCACTAATTCAATGCCTGGGATTAAAAATAGGATTGCTAATTCTATTAATGTAAGTGACAGTGATAATGTCACAGTGCTATGTAGTACATAACCTTGTTATAGCTGAAGTTTGTTACCATGCTTTTGGGTTCTCTCTCAGCTAACTTGCAGGAAGTTTCAGCTGCAAACAGCCTGTTCGAAGTACGAAGTACCAATCCCATGCAATGTCCCAGTACTTGAAATTACCCCAGAACAGAAATCTAACTGAGCTTGGTGCCATTACTAGAAAAGGAGAGGAAAATATCTCTGCTGGTGGCTGAGAGACAACAAAGCTGCTTGAAGTGCTCAGTAATACAGTCTGGTCTTGTTCCATGATGTCTGGTCCTCACAAGATGACTTTCTAGAGTACATGTGAAATAGGCCATGACCAGCTTCAAAGACAGGGAAGTAAAGATCATCTCTTTGCTTCTCCCATTTTCTGTTGGCTGCCTGGTAATTCTGCTTGTATATGTTATATGTGAATTCGTGCTAAAGTGTATAAAGTTATATTTTATGTTATAAAGTTAGAATAAGGACAAACCTGAACTAGCCTTTGAAAAGACCAAAACCCCACACAAAGCCAAGTTTCACAGGAAAGCATTCTGATCATATCACCTACTGCATAGATTTCCCAGCAGAGCTAATGGTCCATCTCGACAGAGTTGATGGCCCATCTCTGAGAACCTCCACCCAGCCCAGGTGCAAACAATCAAGATTAAGTATCCCCGATATGGACTACAACGGCTCATCAGACAACTTCCCCTGGTGATAGAAAATTAATCATGAAGCAGGATATGCTTTGTCCACCCCAACTCTGTGAAAGCTACACTTCATGAATATGTGAAACAGTGAAAGAATGCTCATCCCCGGACTTTATGCACAAGAACTGTATAAAAGTGGACCCCGAAGGACAGAAAGGGGTGAACATAGGGAGGTCTGATGCGATAGAGGTCAGATCATTGTTCACCCAGTACCAATTCCGGGCTTGGTGCTGTCCTTTTTTATTCGATCGTGGCATTGCGTGTTCGAATCTTTCGGACATTAAATAAATTTTATATTTTTTTTTCTAAATTGGGCGTACGTATTTATTACATATACCTCCGTGTGGAGTAGGGCAAGAAGCTGACCAGCAGTGAGTATTTAAGACCTTTGGGGAAGAAAGGCAGAAACAGTTCAGAAGGCATAACTGGAAAGGAGTGACATAAATTTCTTGCTGATGAGAGAGAGTAAAAATTCAGTATAGCTCTAACACTTAGGAATGCCCCACCCCTGTTAGGGACAGCACCACAGGCCTTTGGGCTGAATGTCTGGGACTTGCAGCTCTGTTTTGAGCCCACACATGGACCTCATTCCCCTAACACCTACATGCTGCAGCCAGAGTGCAGTAGCCTGGGACAGGACAAGCACTTTGATTATTTCTTAGAAAGCTAATTCTAGAGAGGCTGTGCACAGCAGTCATCTCTCCAGTCTCTTATGTTAACAGGAACACATTTGCTGGACATCAAGAGCAAGTACTACAAGGAGGAATGAAATACGGGACTGTTGTATTATCCAGCTTCATTAGATAGAAGGTCTCTGTCGAAGAAGCAGCAGTTTTCTTTGTCCATTGCAAACAATTATGCACACTGGCCAGAAACAGCATGACAGAAGCTACCCTGTATGATCAGGACTGGAGGAAAATAAATGTGAAACAAAACAGTCACTAAGGCAGTCTGCCATGCTGCAGGGAGAGGTCTGCTTCCCTCCTGGCACTGAGACCCTCCACAGCAGAAAAAAATTACAATGGATTTCAACAATTAATAGCAGTAGGCTTCCAGAAGCTGAAGCCTTTCCTCATTTGCTCTAAGAATGGCGGAAGAGTGACTTAACTCATTGGCTGGGGCATGTTTGTATGGCTGTCCACTAATGACTCCGAAGCACTGTGCCAGGCAGCAGGCCTGTGCTACGTCTGAGTGGTGCTCACTAGAGCATTCCTGTATCCTTGCCACTTCTGAGTAGAAACACACTCATCTTCTAAAACACCACCTAACTGCTGAGCCTAATCCTCAGTTTGATATTTGACCTGGATAGTCTGGGTCTAATTCTACCTGGTCCTCAGACAACAAAAGCACACACTGTTCCTTACACTCAGATGGGGACAAAATTTTGCCTTTTGATCTTTTGCCCATCTAATTCTTCTGTGAGATCTCAGCTTAACTCCAGAGAGGCAACTTCCACTGTTGCTGTCTTGCCACGCTTTATCCCAGCTGATGCAGCTTTTCACTTGCAGAGGACTGTGATTTTGTTCCTGCAGAGGGATTAGCAGCCGATTAGGTAACGTTTTCTTGCTGCCCCACAGGGCCCTGGGAGTTGGTAAACTGGGTTTTTTGAGGTGTGCTGTGGCCTTCTTGCAAGGATTGACAGTAATCATCAGGTTGCACTTTGGTACTGCATTTTGTCATTTCTGTGACATGGCCTATAGGATGGGCCATGCCTCAGCCCAGAGGCTCAGCTAGGCTCTCACAGACCATCATCTCTCTGCAGTTATTCACAGATGAAAAACAAATTGGTGTATACAGCCACAGAAGCCCTCTTATGTTAGCCACAAGGAAAGGAGTGATCCACCTGAACAGGACCTTCAGGGACAGGCACTGTGAAAGGTGAAGATAGACCAAGGTAGACAGTTCTTCAGTGGCACACCTTGCCCCTTGGCCATCTCTGTTATTTTCACCATTAACAACCTGTGTCCCCCACAGTTACTGAACCAGCATCCCTTCTCACAAGAAGGAGCCCAGCAGCATTTATATCTGATACTAGTTGTTGTAGCTATAATTATTAAAAACTCTATCTCTGCTAACAATTTGACCCACACGAGTTCACCTGCTGGGGGAGGCTGCTCTAAAGCATTGACACTCTATTGCTTCCCTACCTTGATTTGCATAAAATGGAGCAGAAAGTCCCTTGTTCCCTAGCTGTTGCAACGTTTTCATTAAAAACATCTCTTAAAGACATACCTACAATTCTAAGAGTTTGTCACTTGAAACTGTACTTAGAAAAACAAAACATAAAGGCCTTAATCATGAAATGTATTGTCTGATTCTTTTTTAGATGAGGGAGCTAAGTTACATTCTGGTTTCCATGCAATTGGAAGAGAAATAAAAGACACTTCTGGAAGTGGGAAATAGCCTAAGCAAGGTAAAAGTCAAGAAGGTTAATTAATTTTTTTTTTTTAGTCAAACTGTGCATTGAAGTGCAGCCCCTTAGAAAGTCATTTTCTGGATGTGTAGACAGTGTTGCTGTAGGCAACAAGAGTAAGCCAGAAATTTGATCAGATTGCTGGTCTCGCTTTAATGCTGATCTGTCCTATCCAGTGCTATTCATGCATTTAAAAACTCTGCGAGGGGGCAGGAAAAGTCAATTTCAGATTAAGTGTGCTGAAGGCTAAAAGAATGCAGTAGGAAAGGGTTTTCAGAAATTATGGACAAAACAAAAGGAAAACTGGGGTACAGTCTCAGTTGCAACTAAGTCCCTGTAGCCTCTTGATTCTGTCTTATGCAGGGAGGTATCCAGTGTTTGAACAGTGTCAGATGATTAATTTTGAAATTAATGAGATCTTTACAAAGAAATCTGTTACATCTCCAGTGTTTAACCTAGTTACCAGCTATAGTAAATATAGTAAATGTTTTCTTGTGTGTATTCTTCAAGCGGCACTGTCCCAACTGCATAAATGCAGACAGCACACATATGGATTGTGCAAATGATTCAGTATTCAATCCAGTAATGCTGAGGCCAGCAGACAATGGTCTGTTTGCTGCAAAGACTCATGTAAAAAGGATGTACTAAAAGGAGGTAGAGAGACTGGAAAAGTAGGTGTTAGTCTGTTTAGTCATGTCAGCTTTCTCAGGCTGTTCTATGGCAGGCAATAAAAAATTGCTTCAAGGACACTGACTCAGCTTTGGCCAAGGCATTTCCTCTAGGAGCCCTCTGGAAGAATTGGATTCAATTATTGTCTTCAAATACGCAATTTCTTTTTAGACATCCCTCCAGTACCTGGTGTAGGGAGGGATGGATCTGCTTTATCCAGCATGCACTGTGCTGCCTTGCATCTGCCCATGCCTGGTCTCTTGCTGAGGGACTTCAGGATGAGGCACTTCAAGTGGATGGGAATATTCCCTTCCAGCCTTGAACAGACCCAGTCTATTCAAGGCAGACTATCTATAGGCATCTACATGGCTCCTCTCTTCCAGGACTGGGCCACCAGTTTACAGGTGAAAATGCTATGTCATCCAGCTCCCAGGCTGACATATTTTATGCAGGATTCCCAGCAGAGGGGTTCCTTTTCACCTCAGAGGGCTAAATTCAAGCTCACCCTTTGGATCAATCACACTAATATCCTGAGCTGGTGCCTGGAAGACAAATACAGCAGGTAAGTTTGGTGGCACCTCCCAAGTGGGGCTGTGGGATGGAAAGTGTACAGGAAAGGAGTTAAAAAGCAAATGTACTGACCAGAGACACAAACCCATATGCAAAGACCAAAAACTTTCCTGTGATCATGACAAAACAGAAGGGCATAGAAACAAGAAAAATGCAGACATCTCATCCACCATGATGTCAGGCTCAGTGAGAGTGGAGTCTGACAGGGCCAGAAACTCCAGACAGTTTTACTCAGCCTTTAGGATTAGCTGTGAATACCTTGAAGGGCTGGGCTTGCACTTGCATACAGGCATCAGTCAAACATTGGCCATTTTCTACAGCCCAGAGTATCAGATGGAGTACATGATCAGGGAGGTGAGGGAGTCAAATTTGAACTAGAGTTTCAAAGATAATTTTTTTCTATTCCTATTCTTAAAAAACCCTATATTTAATTCCTTGTTTCAGGATGACATCTCTCCCAAAACTGGGCATAATCTCTGGTTTCAGGGGCAAAAAAATATCTATCTACTTGTGTGACTAGCATTTTTATGGGTGTCTAAGTGTGTTAACAGAAGCACACTGTATCTGTTTAAACTGTTTCAGCAGCTCAGAGAGTTATGGTGTCAGATATTTTTCAGATTAGTTCTTTTAGCAGCTGATAATATATGGGTCTGAACTGAAAGGCTACAATGTAAGCCTTGCAAAAAGCCTGAAAGGCAAATTAAGCAATAATGTGGTTGGTGCTCTGGCATCATAACAAACTGTTTTTCTTTCTGAGAGGTGCACAGTGGGGAGAGGTATTCCCTCCCCTTCACTCTTCTTTCGTTCACCCTCAGGCACAAGATGACAGACTCTGTGCTAAGTATCTCAGGCTACTTTGTACAGCTGAGGGTACCAGCTGTCCTGCTGGCAGACCCCAACAGCATGACAGAAGGACAGCACCTGGAGGAGCTGGCAGGCTCTTTGCCTCTCCCCCTGGGCTCCTCCAGCCTACCCCACAGTCATGTAGGAAGGGCATCCCAAGGAGGTGAGCCTGAGGAAAGCAGAAGAGAGAGAGGGAGGGAAAAACTATGGAGTTGGGTTAAGAAGGAATGAAAGACTACTTTAACCCTAGACCAGTCATGTTTTTTCCTCATCACCATCGCCTGTGGATGGATAGAAGCAGAGATGGCACGTAGAACAAGACAGGACAGCATGGAAACCAACCAGGAGTATGAGACAGCCCTTCTGCCCACGCACCCTCTGTTAACAGCCAGAAACCTGGGATGGGTTTTGCCTGCTGCCCCAACTCGAAGTGCCACTGTGCATGTTTCTTGCTGCAGTCCAGGAGGTTTGGGAAGGGGACAGAAAAATGACAGGGAGAATGAAACGGAGAAGGGCACTGCTGGCTGTTATAGTCTGGGATGAAGAACCACCAATTAAAGATTAAGAAAGTAGGAGGGGAAGGGGACCACTCCTGGGGAGGGCTAGAGAATTCCCTCAGGCAATAAGCAGAGGCCTGCCCTGAGTCCTGCAGGAGCATTAGCAATGTTATGTCTCCTGGTCAGAAGAGGGACAACTTTTCTTAAGACCCAAAACCAGGTGGTATCTGACCTATAATTACATGGTCTTCTTCCTGAGAGGATGTCTGCTCAGAGGGGGTCTGAGAGGGGGAGCACAGGGCAATAACAACCCACCTGCTGCCTGCCTGCCCTGGGGAGCTGGCAAGGGATGCTCAGTGGTAGGTTTCAGAATGTCCTGGTCCTGAGCCATGCTTCAGCTGGCATCCACCACCTAATCAAAGAGAGCTGTGGTCACCCAGGGGTAACCATGAGGTGGCCTCACTGCCATGCTTGAGCAATTTGCTGGGAGAGGAATAAAACCCAATTTGCTGGGAGAGGAATAAAACCCAGATTTGCTGGGAGAGGAATAAAGGACCCCCCCCCAGAACGGGTCACAGACCTGCCATGATGCTAGGGAGAGGTGTGGTGTGGAAGAAAGAGGCAAGATTTGTGCAGTCAAGAAAAGCCCCAGATGAATGTTACATTGAACCTTGAGACTTCCTGAAGCCCATCTGCATGTTCCAGTGGCAGTGCCTGCATAACAACTCCCAAAGCTAACCTAATGCTTTTCTGGATCCTTGGAAATCCACGCTGGCCTCAGTAACAAAGTGCAGATACACACTGGAACATACAGGCATATCCTGTGCTGTAATGCTGTGATGAGGGAAACTCCTGTTTTTGAAATCATTATACTACCTAGCTGAACTGCATAAAGTTCAAATAACCTCTACTGGCTGTAGTCTAGCCAGGAAACCTCGACCTCTGGAGTCGAGGACTCCAGCTGAACTTCGGGAAACTCAGAGGTGTTTAGAGAGCCTGTTAATTACTGTACTAATCCTTTAGACAATGCTGGCTTCCGGGACTTCCGGAGCATTAGCACTTTAGTAGCTACTCCACTCCCCCCTCTCAGGAGTGCCTCCTGATGAAAATATTGCCAGTATCTTTTCCAAGGCCACACGTGCATAAGTAAGGCAATCAGGAGAATCACAGGGTGTCTGAAGCTGGCCCTGAGCATTTCTTAACAGATGCGAGTCCTTTTTGTCTCATTGTCTGGAGCTGACGTCATCTGTTTGCTGTGTTTGTATGACACCTGTGAAGCCTCAGATGGTTCCTACCCACTATGGAACGAGCTGCCTATTTTTTCCAAAATCGTGTCTTTTCCAATACCTTAACCCTGTAGGCTCAGCAAGCCAACAGGTCAGCAGAAGGACAGAGTGCTCTGGAGCCAGAGCATGGGTTTAATAATAGTGTGGAAATCAAATGCCTAATCCATTAAAAATGCCTATGACAAAATATGAACAATTAAATCATAATCACAATAATACTGGGAACAGAGTTCATCAAAACAGTTTTCTTCGTTCAACCAGACAAAGTAGCTGCTGCCTGGCAGGTCTCACCCTTTCCAGCTGGACACTCACATTCCCAAACACAAGCCTTCCTTACAGGAGGGCAAGTGACACCCCTACACAGCAGAAGGAGCAGCAGTGTTTTGTGGGCCCCTTGGAGTTAATGAACTTTGGCTGGTTGATCAATTATTTTCTAGCAGGTTTACTGGGCCATGGTTAAAAAGGAATCACAACTGGTTTGTGTTACTGCATCTACTGTAACAACCCACATTAGCTACCACTCTATCATGGGCATGAGAATGCTGCTTAGGACTTCTGGCCATCAGCCTGCTTGCCTGGTACTCCTTCTGCCAGGCTAGAGACCTAGCACACTCAACTGGAGTTGCTACACACATACAATTTCCTGAGGACATTCAGGAGTCCCAGTCTCACTGATCTAGGCACTGACGTTTCCAGCCTGACTCTTCACATAGTGGGAGCCCCAGGAGCCCTCAGGGATCCCCTACTGTCCCACAGACTATGCCTGCTACTCTGCAGGCAGCACAGAGGAATCCAAGAACTGAAACATGAATTCATGACTGCAGTGGCTCCTGGATAAAGCCTTACCCAAGGACTGTAATTTCTCTGGCTTTGTCATTTATACATCATAGAACATCCTGCACAAAGCGTGTTGAGACAGAGGCACACCTATTCGCAGGGTCTGTAGCTGTTGACAGGCATCGACTGTTATGGTGGATGTCACTTTTGGGGGAAAATAATATTTGAATGAGACAAAGAGAAAGGAAAAGCAAGAAAAACCTCTCTGGCAGCAAGTCAGGAGAGAGGCAATGGAGAGTCATGTGTCCTCTTCCTGTTTTTATCTCCAGGGCAGCAGATGATCCCATGTAATACTTCACCACAACAATCATACAGTTTTTCATTAGTCACACAGACTCCCTCCTGGTACTCCCTGCTTAAGGGATGCTGTGCACACTAAAGCACCCCTTGCTCAGGTGTGACTGTTGCAAACTACCTGGTTGTTGATCTTTGTGTGTACATAAAACAGGCTCCCAAGTATAAACCAAAGCAACCACAGGCAGGGAAAAATGTGGAAAGCAGGCAGAAATCTCAGATTTGTGGCAGTCACTTTCTGTGGGAGCCCATCACAGCACAGAGTCAAGCTTGCAAGACCATGAGAACAGCAGCAAAACAACAAAAAACAGACCACTCCAGCAGAGGATCTGCAAAACACAGCTGCAGAATCTTGGGTGAAAAAGTACTGAGTTGAAAGTAGAAGGCAGGCTGCAGAGTTGCAAGTTTCAACTTGCAGCAAGTCTATTTGCAAAAGCCCTTGACCTTACAATGGTCACCTAAGGCACCGTGCAATGAGCATCTCCAGCAGGGAAAATTGCAGAAGCCTTGCATTGGAGTAATCAGTAAGCTAGTGCATGAAGTGTTATTTTTCACTTTGAGAAAGGAATGCGAAAGTTGCTGCCCCATACCTAATATAGACCCATCAAGGCAAGGATCTGAGCTGCTCTCTCCCTCATCCCATATTGCTGCCATGTGTCTGTGGCTACTCAGTGCAGTACTGTGCTCTCTCGTGAAAGACAGGAGCACTCTGTTTGGGAGCTGCACAAGTGTTTACGCTGGGGATCCAGAGAGAGGTTACCTTTCCCGGCTTTGCTCTAGTCCTCTGCAGCTTGTTTGTACCAGGCTTAGACAGGTCTAAGCTTGTCCTCTTTCTCCTGGCACTAAAATCTCTCTATTCATTGCTTTAAAAGTCACTGCATCTGATCCAAAAGCAGAAGTCAGAGGTGTATTCCTTATCTGTTTCTGCAGACCTGAGCAGTCACTCCACCATGCAGAGATGTTCTCAGCCAGTTGATAGCACTTGAGCCATTGTTCAGAGAAAATTGGGGCCTTCAGGAAAGAGTAGTCAATTAATGGATATTGCAGACTAAAAGCTTGCTGCAATCCATGGTTTTCTGTCTCCCCTTATATAAAAGTTTCAGCACTGGCAACTCAGAGAAGGTAGTCTGTGAAAACACAGTTTCTTCGTAAAAGAAACCAAAGGGCAGTTTTCTGTTGCTGACTGTGACCTCATGTACCTCAGTAAGGCAGACTGATGAAGAAGACCGGGCCTGGCCCAGTCTTGGATTGAGAAGCATAAAATTTCCCCGTTCTGGAAGAAGTCTTTCTGTTGTCTCTGTGCGTGAGCTTTAGTTGACTATTTAGTGGCTAGCAAAATTTAACAGCCTGCTTGTGGTCTCAGAACTGGATCTAGACCATGTAGGTATCAGTCATGTAACCTGAACACCATTAGGCCTGGGATCATCATGGCAGCTGTGCTGCTGTAGCATTTGAAAAATTATTAGACAGCCCTGGACCTTGTGTCCATTTGTGAGGTCTGAACAAATCCAACAGTCCTTGCTCTTTGGGCAAATAAGTCATGTGAACAAGCCATATTTTGCAACCTAGCAGGTGAGTGTCAGAGACTGAAATATTATAGTTTATGACTTAAACATTTTCATGAAGGACTTTCAAAACTGTGTTACAAAAGCCCAGAGTAGACTACCATACCCTGAATGGGGCTCTGAGAGGCCCTGAACTGCTCACTGATGAAGATAAGGTAAAGTAACAACTCCTGGCTGAGGACATTCACAGAGCACAAGCTTAACACCTCAGGAGTGGAGATCACGGCCCCAGGGCTATCAGCTGCTAGGCTCCCACAGACCCTTGCACCAAAGGGTGGGGGGAGAGAGGCTTTGGGTGTGTGTTGGAAAAGCCTCTGGTGAGAGGCAGTGAATGCCCATCCTCCGCTGTGCAGAGGAGCCCATCTGAGGAGCCCCTTCACCCAGGGAGAAGCTGCATCCATGTGAAGGCCAGAGGGGGTGTCATGGCCCATCAAAGGTTCCCCCCAAAGGGGTCCCCAGACCCTGCACCAGAGCACCAGAGATGATGCAACAGACCCTCAGCATTGCAGGGGACAGGATCAAACCTGCCCCCTGCAAGGCAGGCACGTGGGTGTTCCCACCTGCCCAAAGCGTGTATTAATCCACTGGATTCTATACTCTTCGGTGTGTGGTAGCATGGCACAGCGTATGGTGGCGTGTGGCAGCAGCGACGGGGGACCCTCACCACCAGAAGACCAGATGGAGGGGAGCAATGAGATGTTGTTGGGACCTTCAGAAGGGTGATATGTTTCCACCTAACCCCTATCACTCTCTCCCCGTCCCCCACCCACACTTCTTTGACTATATCTTTCCTTCTTTCTTTTCTTTCTTTTTCTTTGCCTCTTTTACTATTAAATAAAACATGTCAATTTTTTGGCACCAACATCTTACCTCGTTTGGTTTTAATCTTGGTTTTGGATATATTTTGAACCATCTAAGCTCCTTCCGGTTTACACACAGAGATTCAGTTTTCTTTGCCCTTCTGAGTGTAAACCGGACCACAGTAGTAAGATGCTGATCTTTATAAGCTCATCAACCTTAAGTTAAAAACAACAAAAGCTTTGTTTCTGTTACAAACAGCAATGCTGTAGGAGGGTCTTTACAGAGTCAGGCTGCCAGGCTCATAGTAGGTTTGATACTTAAGTCTATGTATTCTCTTGTATCCTGAAATAACAGGATACAGGAGGGAGAAGTGGGAAGAAAGAGACAAGCCCTTCACCTCTGGTCACTAATGTGCCAATGGTGAGTTTCCAGCTGGAGAAGTATAGCAAGCTATGGTGTCTGAGGGAGACAAGCAGTGCAGTGTCTTCTTAACAAAAAGTCTCTTATGAGGCTTGATAATGATGTCAGACCCTTCGTCCTTGAGCAGAGCAAGAAGATGTTCTGCCCCAACTTGCTCTGCAATCTCTTTCCACAGATGGGAAGAAGACTCAGGCTTCATTCTAGCTGCTACACAATTACATGGTGCATAGCAATGAAGAATCAGCCACTGTTACATTTTTGAGAAGATGTAATAGGATGATGTTTTCTTTCCCCGTGTGTGTTGCTGCACAACATTGCTATGTACAAACCAGATTTTTTCACTCTGAGGGGGCAGAAGGAGATCTTGTTCAGGCTGTTATGTATGTCAGGAACAGCTTAATCACCAGTAGAGCTGCTTTCTTGCCTGAGACCATTGCTTTATCTTTCAGGAATCATCAATGTTCCACTTAGGAAATATTTTTGCCTCTAGTGATTGGTATGTGTGTGTTAGCTATCCAGCAAAAGATGGCATGACTAAATAATCCAACAAGTGTTTTATCAGCTTGTGTTTGCTCCTGATTCAAAGACAATGCCCCCCAAACAGTCATTACCCAGGAATGCAGATCTTGGAGCTTTGGCATTAAATTTCACTTAATGGAATTCACTGCACAGATAAAACACAAAAAACAGCAAGTCCTGACTCTGAGGACATTTCCTCTGATAACAAACAGTTGACATAGGAAAAATATAATTTATCCAGTGTTTTTTCTGAGGTCAGTGATTAAAAAAAACAAAAGGGGGTTTTGAGGGATTTTTTTACATCCAGACAAGCACCCCAAAAGAATGGATTTCAGACTGATGAGGTATTTCATTCTGATTTTCAAGTCATATAAGCTCACTTGTTGCCGGACATGCTCTAGAGGACTGGCACTAGAAACTGCAGAGGAATTGTGTTGCCATTTCAGCAGCCAGAGGAAACCATGCTTCATAGCTGGTGCCCTAAGAGTCCTCTGGACAACCAAGTGTGGCAGACATCTGACCCTGGCCAGGACAGTGGACATGAGTGTTACACATACTTCAGATGTCTTTGGAACAAAACCAGCATCCACAGACGTGTTGGTCCTGATGGCCTTCTGTGTCTGATATCTGCCAGGGCAGTCATGGGGAACCTTTCTCTAGTATGCCACAGTGCTCTTCCAGTCTGGAGATTGATGCTGGTAAAAACTCAGAGAAAACCAAAAAAGGCTTTCACTTTTCCACAGTACTGCTATCTTTTACACAGGCAGCTGTGTCTGCAAGTTTTGCTGTCATGTGTTCTTTGCATCCTATGTCAGGGGCCACCGTCCCCTCCTTTGTTGATTCGGCTGGCTGCAACAGGCATGGAAGGAAACTGAGAAGGGTTGTAATGTGTTTTAAAACCCTGGCACATTAAGAATTTGTGTGATGTGCAATTGCCCTTATTAGTTACTGCCTGGGCAGTCAAGATTCCAGAAAAACGTACTAAAGCATCAGGTGCAGATCATGTAAGTGGAGAGGTATACTGTTCAGCTGCCACTCTCTTAAATGATCAATCCCTGCTTTTGCTTTCTTCATGCCCCATCCTTCTCTCACGGCCCTCCTGTCTGAACTTGTGAAGGTTCACCTCTGTTACACCACGGGTTGATTTATTTCTTTATGCCAAAGCAAAGGCCTGAGCTGTTCCACAGTGCCAGGTAAAGCCTGCAGCATAAACTATCTGCCACTGCTCCCTTCATAAGCAGAGGAGCACACTGCATGGAACAATGTGTGCACTGGGAGCAAGAAAAAGGAGCATTCTTCTTGGCTCCTGTGTTTTGTTTGTCTCCCTCAGTGACAGTCCTGAAATTAAGGCATGTGATGCATTTGCCATCTCTGGTAAAAAAGAAAACAACACTTCAGCCCTAGAGGGTATTACAAAGAAACACTGAGTGGTTTAACATTTGCTATAAGAAATGGCAGAGTACATGGTGTTTTCAGGAGCAGATTTCAGTCCCCAGGTGAGACATTTTTAATAACAGTATACCTGGATAGGCACAGCCTTTCTCAGGGAGAAAAGAATAGAGCAATAATGCAGTGCCTTGAGCAGGCAGACTTCCCTGCCCTACTCTAAGAGCATGGGTATTGCAAGGGTGTGTGGTGTAGATATATTTGTAAAGTAAAAGATATTGTGCTGTGGGGTTCCCTGGTTGTTAAAGCCTTGGAGTCATCTAAGGAAGACAGCTGATGGTGGAGAAAACTATCTCCTCCAGAAAGGAACTCCATTTTCTGTAATTTTCTGTGGGTTTCTAGAATACAAATCTGCCTATCCAGTATCAGCTTTCCTGAAGTACAAGGGAAGATGTGGCAAGGGAGTTATCAGCCATGAAGGATGATCATGACTGGCATCCAAGAGCATCCAGGAGCCTGTTCCCATCAGGAGCTAGGCGACAGTCCTCTCCAATGCTTTGCACCCAAAATAGGATGACAGGGGCAAATGTCACCTGGAGCAGAGCTCTTTCTCTTCAGCTCACCTTCACGATAATCAAGTACTAAGAAGTAATGCATTCTTGCTTCTGGGAACTCTGCCGACTTCCAGCTAGTTCTGTAGTTTGGAGGGCAAACGAAGATGACAGCAGGCAAGAGAGGTTATTTGTAGAGTGAGTTGGAAATTTGATTTGTTCCAACCATAAAGTAGTATGGCTGAGAATAAAAATAGAAACCCTTAGTTGGAAATTTCTGCATTCACTATCCATACTTAAAGCATTTGTTGTAATGTGGACGTGAGCCCTTTGAGGACACTGAAATTTACTTTTTCTTATTGCCTCCCTTTTCTTAAATATTTTCACTTGTCAAAATCCCTAAGTATCAGAAAATGGATCTTTCAAGAAAGAACTGCCTTCTCAAAAAAACACCCTAGTCTGATATTCATCAGGAATTGGGATACAAAAATATGTAGTTTGCTTGCCATCAGTCACTCTGTTCTATAAGAGTCATTGAAGGTGTTCACCAGCATCTCAGAGAATTACATTTCCACATGTTTTGTGGAGGCTAAAACTTGGGTAGGCAATCCATTGTAAAAAGGACTGTGATTTAAGCTCACCAGGTGGCTGCCTTGTTGGCTTGTGTCACCTGCCCAGCTGGCAGTTAATGGCCAGTTGGAGGGGCAAAACAGTGTATGGGGAAGAGTAGCAGTGCTATGTAGAGTGAAATCCTGTAGAATCTTCTTTGGAGAGTGGAGTTGTGAAAAAATTGTCATCATTAGTATTTCTGCTAGTTTGATAGACTTTCTGAGAGGAATTAAATACCCCAGTTCTCTTTATTCACTTCTCCAGAATAAGAAAAGCAAGTAGACAAATTGCCTTTTCCTCTAATTCATTACTGCTCTGAGCAAACAAATGCAGAAACCCAGCTGTTTCCATTGCCCCTGTGGTCCCAAGATGAAGGACGCATCTGCAACTCTCTTGGTGGGCAATGGAGGTATCACCTTGAATTAGGCATTTGGGACAAAAGACAAAAATACGTGTTTCAGGCCAGAAAGGAATTGTAAGATCCTAGCAGTATCCCAGACTGTGCTTCATTATCCTTTGAGAACTTGAGCAATAACATGCTAAGGACACAAATCTTGCAGGCACACAACTTTTTTTTCCCCCTGACCACTAGCAGAGTGTGATGGAAGAGCAGTTAAGTCATCTAGAGCTCTAAAAGGATCAAATTATGTGAGATTTGAGTCTTTCTTTGTGTTAAAGCTGAAATTGTGTTCCCATAGATTCAGTTGTGCATGACAATTTGTTGCCTTGACTATCACCTCATCACTCTGTCACGGACTCTGTCCATAGCCAGTGGTGATCTAAAGCTCCACCACTTCTCCAGAGTTTCCTCAAACCAGCCTGTGATTGGCAATAACAGAACTGTGGCTTGTCAGGAAAACAAAGATGTATCATTCTATGTGCAACTTCCATCAAAATGCTTGCAGACTCATTTTAAAAGAACTTTCATTGATACTGGCAGTTCAAATTAAAAATACAAGGAGGCTATTTTAATTGTTGATTCCAGCTTTCAAATCCATCTGTCCTTGCATGGATGCAATTAAATTCTTTTTTGACTCCACAAACACTGTATCTGGCAAGTGCAATTACATGTGTGTCTAACAGAATGAAAGAAATACTTAGGTTTGTGAATAACTTCTGGTATTTTTCTTGTTTGGGTCTTTGACCTTTTCTATATGTAGCCATTGTGCTAACTCAACTAAAATGGACCCTTTGTGCAAACTTGGCTGTAAAAAATCTTTCAGTGGTTTAACTAAATGCTGTGGTTTGCGCCTCTAAACAAATCAATGAAAGTTAACCCAGGATAAGCCATTTTCTCTGGGGGAGCTTTTAAAAATATTTTTAGGGCTCTGACAGGTGAATTACAGTGAGTCAGCTACAGCAATTTAAGGATTTTTAAGATGGTCCTTGATCCTGGTCTTTGCTAATTCTACAACAGAAATGACCACTCTAGTTCCCTTAGAAGTGCAGGGGAGATGGGCTATAAGCAGCAGAAGCCAAGCTGCAGAAAGCCCCTTCCCTCAGCAGCTCCTGCTGCTCATAGGCTGGGAGTTACCATGCTGTGCAGGACCCTGCTCAGACACTCTCCAAAATATTGCTTTGAGGTTTGCAGTCTGAATTGCCTTTATGGCTTTGCAGAACTGGGCCTTCAAAGATTCTCTTGTCATATAGATTCAGCAGTCAAATTGATGCCACAGAGCTGGAAGTACATACACTGGCCCACAGTTTTGGCCTTACATGAATTCATGTTGGCTTGATATGGCTTACTTAGCAGTGTAGTGACATGAATCAGCCTGAAACTGTCAGCAGGCTCTGTGCCATTTGGACAGGTAGCCCAATTTGTTTTCAGGTGCGCTTCTAAGCATGTCAGAGGGCTTGCTGAAGATGTTAAAAGTCCTGAAATACTAAATCTCTATCTAGGGTTGATTCAAAAGTGCTTGCTGGCCATTTGTTTTATCAGACAGCCTGCCTCAGGTCCACAAAGGACTGCATGACCTTAGCCTGTAAGTAACACCAGCAAATATCACAGAATCACAGAATATGCTGAGTTGGAAGGGAATCACAAGGATCATCATGTCCAACTCCTGGCATCTGACCATCCTATCAGTTACTGCAGGCAGTGTTACATGGGCCAAAAGTGGACAAGGCATACCTGGGCTAGTTCTCTGCTATAAGGCTGGTTGTGCCAACATCTTAAGGACCTATTGGAAGGAAGAGTCCAGGAAAATNCAACAGCAGCAACAGCAGCAGAGGAACGGCGGTGGGGGAAGGAGGCAGAGCAGCCCCGGCTCAGCTCCCCTGCAGGGCAGGGAAAATGGGCTTAGGATCCCGGGTGGGGAGGACTCTCCCTGAGGCACCCGAGCAAATGGTGGAAAGGTGTCTCCTCTTAATGAGGTAGGGTGTAAAAATAGGGTCCCTTTGCAAAGGTTGCTCCAGCAAGCAAGCTCCACTCACGGTTGGAGGAAACCAGCACAAGGCAGAAGCCTGCAGTGATGGTGGATTCTCTCCACAGCGATGCAGCCTCCTTCCCCTCCGAATGCCAGAGCACAAGTGGACTAGGGGCCCCGCCCAACCCCCTTTTCCCAGGTAAAGGGGCCAGTCGGCCAGGGCTCCTCCCCGTAGCTAAGTCCTTTGTTTCCCTCAAGTACCTTGGTAATGGCTCTCCCTCAGCAATGTACATGTATGGAGAAAAAATTCTTTCAAAAGGAAAAGAAAATAAAACGAGAACTCTTAAAACCCCAACATTTAGGTAACCTTAAAGTCTCTTCTATCTGATATGAAGGGCAGTCAAAGGCTGTCCTACTTCTTTCCTAGCCTATGTTCAGTGACACAGACCACTTGAGATCAGACTCAAGAAAGGGCCACTGCAGCACTGTTTGTCTCCTACAGTTAGAACAGAGAACTTTAGCTTGCACATCAGATGCCCTCCAAAGCAACCACTGTCATGACTGGATATTGGATATTCTTCTGTCTCCTGGTTGGACCTCTCAATTACATTTGTTATACTCAAGAAATTAACTGATAGACAATGGCCAGCAGCTGGCTTTTTTTGTTGTTGTTGCATTTTTAATGAGATGATTGTCTACCATGCATATCCCTCCTGAAACCAGAGGTGTATGTAAAATCCAGGCTATCAGAGGAGGTGATAACTTTCATATTTATCTAATGTATCTGTTCCTAGATGATAGTTACTCTACTTAATTCAAACACAGTGGATTTCTCATTCTTGTTTTTCCTTTCCAGACTCCATTCTGAGACTGGTGTGTGAACTGTCTTTCATTCAACTAGTTTACAGTGTGTGGTCATACCCTAAATGAAGAGTTTTCCGTAAGGAAACTACAGTTTTTTCAACCCATGGAATTTTATGCTATACTTGTACTTCCTTGTGGAGGTATTGTACCTTTGGAGGGATTAAACTTCTTCATTCTGGTGATACGCACAAACTGTTATGTATGTCAGACTTCCTTTTCTTGCTTCTTGAATTTATTTTGTTGTGTTTTTCTCAGTAATTTAGTACCTTTTTCCTACAACTTTCCCATCCCATAAGTCTCTCTGGGAAGACAGAGACTCAGACTTCCTGAATTTAGTGGTACTTACTAAACAAAATATCTGAAAGTAATTTATGAGAACAGAGGTTTCACAGCAAATTGAACTCTGACTTTGTGTGTCTTTTTTGCAAGAGACCTGGCCTATCCCACACGTCTACTGGTTGAGAAAGGCACAGCAAGAAAACTGCCTCAGTCCCATGCCTTCCCTTTCTCTTCTCCTCTCCAAAACTTAACTTCTGCTTTACCTCTTCTTCTTTGGAGACCTTTGTCTGCTGGACTCTTCCTCACCCTATGGCAAGGGAGGTCACAGACTGGATGGAGTGCAGTCCAGAAAAATAGGTCTGTGGGGACACTGAAGATGCTGGGAGTTGTGGTCCCAACAGAAGAGCTACAATTTTGGCTTCCAAGGGAGGGAAGGTGATGTCCTGCATTTGCATAGGTCACATCCCAGAAGAGCACCAAAACTAAAAGAAAAACACCCATACTGCATGACTAGTTTTACATAGTCTGATGAAAACAACTAAAGGGAAAATAGCTCTTATCTCTCCGGGTTTCCTCTGATGCCTTCATTTTTTCAGTATGTTTATGGATAGAGAGAAGGCATAGGGGAAACACTATTGATTCTAACTTAGTTCTTAGTCAGTTTTCCACTTTCTTTGTGTAAATACTCAGAAAACACAAGGCCAAGACTCCAAATGAGGATTTTTCTGGCCATTTTCATCCTGAGGCTTAGCAGTTATGATAATGCTCTAAGAATTTGTGCTAGCAGTAAGTCTAGCCCCTCAGAGATCATGGTCATGCAGCAGGTGCATACAGTGAGGTCACCAGATACCCCAGAGCAAGTGTGGCTGTAGCCTTGTGTACCCTGTCGGCTGCCAATCTAAGCAGCTTTTTAAGGCCTCCCATCTTGGAGGCTCCTTTTTAAACTGAATTAATGTCTTTTAGGGTATCAGTCTTTGTAACACAACCTGCATTTAGGTACAGATCCCTTCTGGAGAGCTTTCCTTGAGGCAGGACTTGCCCATTGCCTCTGTGCAACTCAAGTATTGCTTCCTAGTATTCAACAAACAGCATCTCCAGTTTGCTGAGACTGTTTTGATTGTTAAACCTCCCCTGCTACAGTTTATGCACTGCCTCTTTCCATTTTGCAGATTGAATGAAATATAAGACATGGTTATTTAAAGGCAGAACAAGGTGCTGTTGAAGAGATGATGGTCATGTGCAGAGAAGGGCAAAAAAGATGAAGGGTCTGGAACACAAGTCTTATGAGACTGAGGAGCTGAAGAAGCTGGGGTTGTTTATCCTGGAGAAAAGGAGGCTCAGGGGAAACCTTATCACTCTCTACCACTACCAGAAGGGAGGTTACAGCAAGTCAAGGTCAATCTCTTCTTTTAATTCAAAAGAAATAGGACAAGAGGAAATGGCCTCAAGCTGCACGAGGGGTGGTTTAGATTGGATAGTAGGAGAAATTTCTTCAGCAAAAAGATTCTCAAGCATTGGAACAGGCTGTGGAGAAGTCACCATCCCTGGAGGTCTTTAAAAGACATGCAGATGTGGCACTTAGGGACATGGTTTGGTGGCAGACTTGGCAGTGTTGAGTTAATGGTTGCACTTGATGATCTTAAACATCTTTTCCAACCTTAAGATGTTATAATCAGAGTCATTTAGATTGGAAAAGATGTCTAAGATCATTGAGTCTGAACTTTGACCAATCACAACCTTGTCAACCACACCATGGTTGCCACTGTCTACCACATGCAGTCGCTTCTTGAACACCTCCAAGGATGGTGACTCCACCACCTCCCTGGGCAGCCATTCCAATGCTTAATAACCCTTTCCATGAAGAAATTTCCCTGATGTCCAACCTGACCAGCAGATCACTAACAACTTCCTTCTGGATTGCAGGGGGTCTATCCTGCTCCCTGTCCCTGTCTACTCTCAGCTACTCGTCTACAGCTCAGGAGGCTGGTTGCCCTGGGGATAACTGGTTTTACTGTTAAAGACCAAGGCAAAGAAGGCATTAAGTACCTCAATCTTTTCCTTATCTTTGGCTACAATATTCCCCTATTTGCATCCAAGAAAGGATGGAGATTTCCTCGGCCTTCCTTTTGTTGTTGATGTATTATAAAAACACTTTTTATCTTTCACAGTAGTGGCCAGATTAAGTTCTAAATGAGCTTTTGCCATTCTAATTTTCTCTTTACATGACCAAACAACATCCTTGTACTCTTCCTGTGTTGCCTGCCCCTTCTTCCAAAGGTCATAAACCCTCTCCTTTTCCATGAGTTCCTGCAAAAGTTCTCTGTTCAGCCAGGCCAGTCTTCCTTCTCGATGGCTCATCTTTCGGCACATAGGGACAGCCTGCTTCTATGCCTTTAAGATTTCCTTCTTGAAGTGTGTCCAGGACCCTCTGTTTATTAAGGACCATAGTGGTACTATGATTCTAAAATTGTACTGAATATATATGTGTGTGTGTATGTGTACAAATGATAGTACACTGAAATGATACTATAATTCCATGGTCCATCTGATGAAAATTAGCATCAGTTATAAATACAGGCCAGCTCCAGCCTAACACTGACAACCTTGCAGGTTTATATGAGGATAAAGAACACCATCCCAAACTGCCTTTTGCATGTCCAGCAGTGAAACCAGCCCCACAAACATCACTAGCTCCAATTTGTGCTAGCACAAAGCTGTTTTGAACAAGTTGGTGGGTTTCATATAAAGGGGGTTTATCCTAGAATTTCAATTTTTTAAGAATTCCTTACTCTTCTACAACTTCTTTCTGTACTGACAGAAGTTCTTTTTGCTCACACCATGAGAAAAAAAGGGCCTTCCTATTTCACATTATGGATTTTTCACACACACGGATCGAAATGCTGCTTCTACTTTGAAAAGCTGAATTGATTCATATAATAGGCATGGTGCTTTAATGATGGGAAAAGAGTGCAGAGGTAAAGAAATCTGGTTAAAGAAACATGAAACTGAGGAGTGCTAAAACAGAAGGTCCAGAAGTAATACAAGTCATGAATTTCAGGCACTCGTGAATAAAGTGTCTTTCAGCTAGGATATCTGGCAATCCAAGGGACTTGGTAGCATAGTCAAAACTGAGGTGGATGATGTGAAAGATAGGTTGTGCAGATGAGTTAGGGTGATGTGGATGAGGACCACCCTGCTGCAAAGAGAAAAGATCATTCAGTTGTACTGGACCATTCAAAAAGAAGAGAACTGAGGAGTTAGGGGGATGGAAGAGGCTGAGGGGAATGCATGGAGAGAGGGATATAAAAAAAATTATTTGTGGGCTGAATGGGCATCTTTTATTATTAAACATTTCCTAAACTTCAAAAAATGAGGGCCTGTTATTTTATTAATGTAAATGGCTTCACTGTCCCCAGCACCTATCCTTAATTCTTAGCATCTTGGCCTCCTTAATACCCACAACAAGGAGAAATTGCTGTAGAGCAATGCAAGACTGTCCTTCTTTTCTCTGTCTGTGCAGCACCTGACACAGTGAGAGGCCACTTCCAAATGCTGCCGCTCAGATGATAATGAGTGTGAGATCTGCCAGTTCAGCACAATTTGTTCAAGGTCTTTATATATCAGTCCTGGTGCTTGTTTAGAAGCAAGGAAAAATTTATAGGAAAACTCTGCTGAAGAATGTGTCAATCTCAGGAGTGTGTTTCCTGAGAAATGAGTGTGTCCCTACAAGAGTACATGTTGGCTTTCAGGGATTACTGTGTCCTCAGCAGCTGGAGACAGATTCCTTAGAAACTTCTTTCACTCATCTTTCATTCCCCTCATCTCTGTTCTCCACATAGAGCCAAATAACTTAAACTTCTGCAACAACAAAGTTCAAATTCAAAGTGAGTTCTGGCTGCTCACAAATCCCAAAAGCATTTCCCTCTCATGGGATCCATTCCCACTGCTGCAGCACTAAAAGCCTTGCTTCCCTGGCATTTGGACATCACACATCATGGTGAGCATGAGCTCTAGCATAATCACCTTCAGCCAGCTCTTCTCAGGAAGAAGCACCCTGCTACTATTTAATCACTCTACGTGCTGCAGCCTCTCCACACCCCAGTCATTCCCTTGGTGCTCATTTGGCTGCACAAAATTCTTCTGTGACAAATGAATTGCAGCTAGTATTCAATACATGGATATCTTAGGTATGTATGGATTAACATAGTAATATAGCCCTTTCTGTTGTCTTCCCTTCTACTAACTTTTACCATTAGTTGCTTTTTGTATTTTTACTGTCTACAGAACAAATGTTTCTGCAGACCAACCCACAGTAGTACAACAATCTGTTTTTTAGTGAAACCGTAGAATTCACAATTCACCACTTTGTATGCAGCGTTGACACCACTGCTGCCACATGGCGACTGCTTTGTATTAAATAGCAGAGTTTAATCTACAACTTTTTCTTGTGTTATTTTGCTTCTTGAGATTTTTTGACAACCCTTCTCAGCACCACTGGTTTTACTACCCCAAATTTATGTGCTTGCCAAAGTTGATTGCCTCATTAGGCAACTACCCCTTCTACTAATCATTTGTAAACAAGCTGTGCAACATGCAGTTTTGTACAGATCTTCTTCATTTGCAACTTGTATATTGTAAATTCTGACTTTTTAGTGACTTACTATTTCCTTTATTTTATACTGTTCTTTACCTGTGCAATACATTTTTGCTTGTAGCCTGTCAGAGCTTAGCTTCTCCAAAATCCTGTAGGGAATCATAGAATTTAGGGATGAAACAAATACAATCAAGAAAAGTCCTTAGGTCCTAAGAAAACCTGGATCTTCCTCACAAACAAATTCAGTGGCTCCCCAAAATGACCCTCACTGATTAGTGAAACATGACTTCCTTCCACAAAACCTGAGCACTCTTCTCTTATTTGTTGTATCTATAGATTCTATTTTGTATTGCTCAGCATGGGCATTAGAATTTCTAACCCGCACTGCCTACAACATCCCTCTCCACAGGTCTTTTAAAACATACCTCATTTGCCATCCACCATTCCTGCTTTGGGATTGTTCTAAATGATAGCTCTCACAGCACAGTAACTGATGTGGGAATTTCATACTTGGGCTCCTTTTGCAGTTTTGGATGAATGGCATCATTCACGGTGACTTTTTCATTCTTTGTTTTAAGAAGTTGTTCTATAGGTTTATTCAGACACAGATCCTCCAGCATATCCCAAGGGAAAATTAACTGTGAACCTCAGAGAGCTCATTTTGAGTGAATACAGACATGAAGAATGTATTTAGTTTTCTGCTGTGGCCTTATCTTCTTGCCTTGACCTCTGCAACCATCTACAACTTTTACACAGCCTGTGAAGAGCATCCTTCTGATGAGTGGAGTAGAAAGATACACCCTTGGCATGTTGCTTCTCCAAGGTTTTTGTCCTGCCTGCTCATAACTGACTAACCAGAAGGATTCTTGTTGTCCTCATTTGGTCTCACTTGGAACTTATTTCCTCCTCCTGATAGCATCTTTTACCCTGCTGTTTAATCCTATCAGCCTTTCTCTTTTGAACTGAGTCTTGCATATTGCTCGGGGCCAAGTAGTCACCTGCTGTGACATTTCAGCACCCTGTTAATTATCACTCTTCTACCAAGTTTCTGCTACAGCCTGTTTATTAGTAGTTTCATTTAAAACTATGTTTTCAGTTCCCACACATTTCTAAGATGACCAATATTTGACAACAATACGTATATATATTTATATATGTGTGTGTGTATGTATGTACCTATATACTATGATTTAATTTCCTACTGCTCATGTTCTGCTTAAATGAGTATCGATATCTTTTGAAACTTCTCCTTTCCTTTTCTTTTCCATGAGCTTCTACTCTATTCTGAGGGTGCAGTTTCTCTCATTTCACCCTTACAGATGCAACATTCTGAGAGCATCTTTGCTGTACTTCATTGCTTTTCCTACTTTTTTATTTTCTGATTTGCTGTTTGACAGCTCAACCTACTTCCATGCTGGATTAGATGAAGACATTCCACTCCAAAAGTCAGTCCTTTGAGTGTTTGTGATGAAACTGAACATTTCCCCTTCACACTTTCCCTATGCCATCTACTCAGCTATACATTAAGGCTTTCCTTTTCCACATCTCTGACTGGCTCTGAACATGCCCCTGGAAGGACTTCCAAAGATGACACTGTCTAAAGCCATAAACTTTGCATAAAGAATCTTCTTTCTTACCCACTCATTTTTCAACCATAATTGATTGTCTATCACTATCACCTCCTTTCCAGCAGTCCCTAAAAAGCTTGTCTAGACATGTGAAGCAATTTACTACCTTTGCATCATCTGCCAAGCAGGTTTCCATGTAGTCTTCTCCAATATCCTAAGAAGATACTTACACACATGCTATTTATGTGCAGGCCCTGTAATAGCCTGTGACTTGGTCTCTGTTGGGGTACCTGTTATCCTTTGTACAATGCAATGTATGTGCCCACTGTGAGGCTCATTTCTCTCCTTTTCTAGTTAGCTGGTGGTTGGATTTATCCTTTTCTCAGCTTTAGTGCACTCCTAAGGCTGCATTGGACTGCCCTGACATGTCCAAGAAATGTCAGGATAAACCCCTCTTTCTCACTGAGTTTTTCCAGACCAGTCTCTGGGGTAAGTGGTCTATGCATGGGAGATGGGGAGAGATCCACCTGCCTGGCAAGCAATGACATGAGCTATGAACAGGTACATCTCTTGTGCTCCTGTGCCTTGTGGTCTTTCCTGGAGAGGAGAATGAAATTTCCTTGCTACTACTGCATTAATTTATTCCTTGGTTTAGACAGGTTACTTGGTTTCCATGTGTGGTTGATTTCTCTGTGAGAGTCAGGACAGGCTCGCTGTTACACAGCTGTCTGGATGTTGGGGCTTGTTTTGCTTACAAATACTACAAAAACCTACATATAAACTCTGTCTGCCTCAAATCTTAAAAGTAGATATTTTTCCAATCATATTTTTCAGACTGAAAGCCTTTCTTGGATCCTCAGCACACTTGAAAGGTTCAGTTTCAATTACCTTCACTCCAAAAAGGACTTATCCACACCATAACAAAACAAATTCTGCTTACATGGACATCATACCAGAGTTAAGTGCAGCTAAAGACAAATAATTTGTTGGTAAGAGGTCCACTGGGCTGCTATCTCTTACACAGTGTTCATAAAGATTCTGTCAGTGAAGGAAGACTGCACGATCTTAAAAGCACTATACTGGAGAATAACACATTGTTGTCCTAGCACCTTTTTAAAACAAAGAGATTTGGGTATAGCCCTGGAACTCTCTGGCAGTAATGCTAGACACCAGGGATAAAACGCTGCTCCCTAGTGGTAATGAACAACCACTACCAGTAAGAAGGCAAGAGCCTCTGTAGAACAGAGTTTTGAAGAAGTAAAGCACAACATCTCTGAAATAACAGCAGTATTTTTCATACTTCTCTTTTCTTGGACAGCAAACAACTGTGGTAGGAAGTAGTAGGAAAAAACTCCACAAATAAATGCTATGTTGTCAGCACCATGGTCAACATCAATTCCTCAGGCTGCCAGGACCAGAATAAATGCACTTTCCCAAATGAATAAGGTTTCCATTGTGTTCTAAAGTACCTCTTCCTTAAAATAAGCATGGTCTAGGAATCAATACGTCCTGTTAAATGGATTAAAAATGGATCAAAAAATAGATCACAAAAGGTAATTGTTCAAGTGGACCAATGCATGAATGCAGATGATATTAGATGTATTCCTGAAGGACGGATTTCAGTCCAAGGGCTGTTCAATATTTTAATCAATAATCTGGAAGGAAACAGGAAAATCATTGCTGATAAAATTTGCAGAAGAAACAGGAATACATAGAATAATGAATGGCTAAGGAAAGGTTCCTCAGGGAAATCCAGATTACTGAACTGTGTACTCCCCTTTCTATAGGCCTTTGTGTTTGGCTAATAGTAAAACTCAGTAAGAAGCAGCCTGTGGTGAGGGAAAAGGACAGTTTTGGAAACCAGTGCCTCTGGCGGGCTTACTTGATGTGCATTTTAAGTGAGAGGCTGTAGCTATAAGGGTTAACACGGTCCTTCTATGAAGGGGCTGTGAACAAGGAGCAGAGACAGGGAGCTACAGACTGTTGGCTTCAGCTGTGGTGGCACCATCCCTAACCCATGGTGTTCAGCTTGGTGTCACTGATATGGAGAGGATGCTGGAGGAGGCAAAGAGGTAAAATGGGAGAGCAGAGGGCTCAGAACACAGATATATAAATGGTGCAAGGTCTAAAATTTCTACCTTGAAGTAACAGGTTCAAGCACCTTGGTTTATTTAGAGAGAGAAGGATGGGATATTGATCACTTTAAAAGCAGTTGTTTTCATCATGTGGTTACTGATGCACTAACAGGGGACCATCCAAGAGAACGTGGAAGTAAGTACAATTGGAAGTTCAAAATTTGCTGGCCTGGAATCAGCTTTTGTATGGGGAAATTCTCAGGAATATGTAAATTTAAAAGACTTGAAAAGAGAAGTTTGCAAATAACAAAACAATAGGAAGGTAAGGCACTAGAGGGAAAAACCCTTCTAAATCCAGGAGACGTAAAGACAAAAGAGGATGGAAATGACTGGCATGTAGAGTGATTGCTGGAGTGGTGGCTCATTGTTTCATTGAAAGCTACATATCTTCCTGCAGAGTGAAGTATGCTAACTTACCAGCTACACATGGCTTGCAGCAGATCAAATAAAGATGGAGGCATAACAGGGCATGTAACAGGCACAGCATCACCCTGACTGAGAATTAAAATGTGTCTGGGGCCTGTGCTCTGTGGACTTGCAGAAAGGTCGCATTGAGGAAATTTATTTCAGGTACTACTTTCACTTGATGCTAGAAGCTACCACAGATGAGCTACTTTCCATAGGAAAATTTCATTTTTGGGAGGCAAACTCAGAAACAGGGTGCAAAGGCATTTCTGATTCCCTGAGACATTTTGATGTGTGAAAGGGCATGCATGGAAGGTTTTACAGTAATTATTGAAGTGTAAGGTCTATTTCTAATACCAGTAAAAGTCTGAACTGAAGAATTCTTAGCACCCAAAGCTTCTCAACTCAATTTGGTTGCCTGACAAGTATCCTGATCTCAATGTACCAGATGGCACAATCTCCTAGAGGGATGGAGCTTTGCGGATGTGAGGAAGATAGCTGCAGGTTTCAATTTCAGTCCCAGACTAATTTTCTCTAGTCACTGATGCAAAATATTGATTTCAAGGCAGATTTAAAAGTGCTACTAATCCACAGGGGAATGACAGTATACATTTAAATCCCATATGTTGATTAGAGCAGTCAAAGGTCTTATATGTAATTAACAGTGTATTTTTGAATACATTTAGTTTTCAGTTCTGTACAGCACAATCTTCAAGATGAGGGATAGAAAAAGAAGTAAGATAGTAGAAGTATAGGAATAGAGCATTATGATAAACGCAATAAGCTGCCCCAGACCCATAGTCTCAGGTACAAATGGTAGGTTCCTTCCTTGCTCATTCATCTTAGCGTCTTCAGGTCCATTGCATGAGGATGTCAATTTAGAAGGGGAGAGCTCAGTGTTACGGGGCTTTGGCAGAGTCTTGATAGCTGTGTGGTTTTCTCATTACGACACCTATTATGAAAGGTTCCTGGCCACTAGAAGAGCTCAGTGTAGGATTCACTGAGGTCCCACTGAGTCCCTCAGTGATATTTTCCCAAGGAGTATAACTACCAATTCCTATGATCTCTTTTTGGTGCTATTCTCTCCTGAACCCTGTTTTCTTCCTTCATGCCCTTGCAGGCATGTGGCTGAATCTGTTACAGCAGCCAACTTTGCTTCAGGTAGAGAAGGTCTGATCCTTGATGATATTTCAGACTCTTTCCCTCTATTTCTTGATTACATTTTGTTTATCCATTGTAATATTTTGGTGTTAAGTGGAAGAAGTGTGGCAACACAAACCAGTACCAAGTGTTTTAAGAGCAAGAAACTCCTCTAACTTGCATTGGGCCTTGAGTGTCTAAGTCTTCTGGGTGTACCGGAAACTACTTGCTAAGTATCTTATTAGAGCTAGATGAAATGTTCTGACTGGACACCTGTCTTACACCAAATGCCCTTTTGATTAGATTGAAACATTCCACAGGGACATGCCAGTTTTTATGAAAATTATTGAAGTATTTTATTTCTGCCAAGCTGGAGCTTTTGGTAGGATGAATTTGGTACACTGGAATGGCATTCTGATATGCAAAATAGGAACACTGAGGTGAAGAATTGAAGCTTTTACTGAGATGTCGCATTTTGATAAAATTATTTTTATTACATTTTAAAAACTAATTTTAAAGGGAGGTGTGTGGGGGACAGCTTTGCAGGGAAAAGATAAAAGCAAGGCTTATCAAAAAACATCTTATGCTTTCAAGCTGCCTGTCTTAAAAAAGCTCTGGATTCTGGGCAGCCTGCTCTTCAAACACAGCCTGTTATCCACCCTTCCCACATCAGTAGCAAACTTCAGCCCTGTTCCCAACCTGCCCCACTGGGTGACCTCCCTTCCTTCCAGCAAAAAACCTCTCCTTGAGACAGGTGTCTTCTCAGGTCCTGCTAAGGATCTGCTCCAGATCTGCTTTTCTCTGGGGTGATCCAGAGAAAGACTCTCATGACAAACAGATGCCCAGGAAACTTTGGCCCAGGGGGAGGAGAAGGTGTGAAACCCCTGAACAGTAACTTTTCTTCTGAAAATATTGAAAGGAACATTGAAGAGTTTGGTTGGGGTGGTGCAGAGGATGCCAGGGTGCAAATCCCACAGGGAATGGGCACTGAGTGTGCATGTCCAGGAGGAAACCCTTGAGACTCATCCTGCAAGGGAAAAAGCAAGTTGTGCACCCATGGGTATTTACCTGTGCACCCTGGGAGAAGAGGGCAGGTGGTGGAATCAAAAGGCAGACAACCATAAGCTGATGGGGAATTCTCCTTGTACAAAGACTAATTAAATTTGCCCTGCCATGCAGAGAAGCAGATTTGTCAGTAAGACTTCCAAAAAGGGATTAGATGCCTTAAATGGGTACAATCTGCATTTGTAATTACGCTGCTTAGGATAACATTTCTGTGGGGTACTTAGCCTTGTTGTTTGGAGAATATACTGATATGCAGCAGGGCTTGGGACAGGAGTTGCCTGTGCTGAAGAGTCTTGCAACAAAAGGAACATTATACATGTTTTATTGCTTACTCCAAAACATATGGTTGCCAGCCACTGCTCTAGTGGTGCTCCAGTCCCTGGACTAGACTGACCATCAGTGTGTATCTCTGGAGCATTTCTAATGTCCCTGCATTGTATTACACTAGTGTGATAACACAGGCAATTCTGCTCTGCAAAGCCAGAGCATTAGGAAGCACTGAAGTATTAATGCAGCTTTCTGTTACCCACTCTGTTGTTGAGAAGAAATACAAGAAAATATAACTAATCTTTGCTATTACACCTGAACTGCTTTCAAGGGAGATGTGTTGTCTCCTGGGAGCCCAGATCAGGGATGATACTGAGACAGTCCCAAGCCTAGTTAAACCCACTGATTGTTACCCACTGTTCATGTGCCTTGTGGGCACCAGTGATATATGTAGTCAGCAGCAGTCTGGGAAGCATTAAGAGGGACTACAGAGGCCTAGGTACAGTGGGGACCACTCCATGGATAAAGAAAACTGCCTGTACGGCCTCACACACAGAGTTGTAGTTAACAGCTCAATGTGCACCTGGAGACCAAAGACCAGTGATGCCCCTCAGGGGTCAGTAGTGGGGCTGATACTGTTCAACACCTTTGTCAGTGACATGGACAGTGGGATCGAGGGCACCCTCAGCAAATTTGCCACTGACACCAAGCTGTGTGGGGCAGTCAACACGCTGGCGGGAAGCTATGCCATCCAGAGGGACCTGGACAGGCTGGAGAGGTGGGGCTGTGCAAACCCCATGAAGTTCAGCAAGGCCAAGTGCAAGGTCCTGTACCTGGGCTGTGGCAACCCCAGACACAGCTACAGGCTGGGAGGAGAAGTGATTGAGAGCAGCCCTGAGGAGAAGGACTTGGGGGTGATGGTGGATGAAATACTCAGCATGACCCAGCCAGGTGCATTCACAGCCCAGAAAAGCAATGGGATCCTGGGCTGCATCCAAAGCAGTGTGGCCAGCAGGGCAAAGGAGGGGATTCTGCCCCTCTGCTCTGTCCCGGTGAGACTCCACCTGGAACACTGCAGCCAGCTCTGGGGTCCCAGCACAGGAAGGACATGGATCTGTTGGAGCAAGCCCAGAGGAGGCCACAACATTGGTAAGAGGACTGGAGTGCCTGCCCTGTGAAGACAGAGGAAGTTGGGTCTGTTCATCATGGAGACGGTTGTGTGGAGACATCTTAGGAAGCTCACAGTATCTGAAGGGTCCTACAGGGATGTCAGAGAGGGACTATTTATCAGGAACTGTCATAATAGAACAAGGAGTAATGGGTACAAACTGAAAGAGGGGAAATTCAGGTTAGATATTGGGAAGAAATTCTTTATGGTGAAGGTTGTGAGACACTGGACCAGGTTGCCCAGGGAGGTTGTGGATGCCCCCCACCCAGCAGTGTTCAAGGTCAGTGGATAAGGCCTTGATCAAACCAGTCTAGTGAAAGGTATCCCTGTCCATGGCAGAGGGGTTGGCACTAGGTGATATTTAAGGTCCATTCCAATCCATGCCATGATTACCAAACAAACAACAAACATGAGACATGTAGACAAACCTTTGGGTAATGTGAGGGTGTTTGGTACCAATTTATCACTGGTTGTGCTGAGCAGTGTATCTTTCTGATGTGACATTGGAGGCTTAAATGACTGCAAAGCAACGATGGTTTCTCTCTTTCAACTCTGGAAGAAAATAGCAACTCCAAATAGAAATTAAAGCCTTCGAACACTGTGAAGACATAAACAGCCTTTATGGGCCACCCACTCTATAACTCATGATTGAAGGGAAAGGTAACTGGAAATGTTTAATCCCAGAAGAGTGACAGAAATAACATCTGGGATTAAACTACAAACTTTTCAGAAGCATGGAGTGAGTCACTGGGGAGATCCTAGAGAAGATCAAGGGGATAAAGACAGTCTTTTGTATTGTCTGAACTTCTGCACAGGGAAATAGAAGATTTCCTTGCCTGAACGAACAATGACAGGCTTGTCTATCTAGGATAAGGAAGACAAACGCACAAATTTACAGCATATGTGTATTGTACCTCTGGTGATTGTGCAGTTCGCGATACTGATCCTTCAAAGTTATATATGCATTTGTAAGCAGGATCCTGTCAACAATCCTATTAATCCCAGTGCAATTACTTCTGATTAAAATATTAAACACAGGTGTAAGTCTTTTGGAACTCTTCAGCATAAATTCCTGAAGAAGTAAATGACCAGTATTAAGGAAATGGTTTCTTCTTTTCTGTGTTGCTAATATTTTTTCTGTGGTCAAGTTCCAAACACCCCAAAAAGTCAGGTATTACCTGTCTGATGGCTACCAAATCATGACACTGCTCTGAGAATGGACAGATCTTGTGCCATGCGGGAGGTTGGAAGACCTTGGAATGGAGCACATCTGCAGCTTGGTTAAGGGCTCTTGGTTTTTTACTCAGAGACATTAAAAAACCTCCAATCATCTCCAAACAGACCATAAGACATTTTCCAGGGCTATTGAAATCCCAACATTCAGAGAGAGGTTTTGTTATGCTTGTTATTTTGTAGGATCCTGCTGTCAGTATGCCTACTTAAGTGAGCTATGTTTCAGGACAGGAGAATTTTCTCCCACCTGAGGAGTTTAAGAGAGCACATGTAAATAGATATTCACAGATGTTTAAACCACCATAACTTATTTTTAGAAAATACTACTACTACTGACATTGACATGATAATTACCCTTTTAAAGACTTTGGTACTTTTGGTTTCTTTCTTAGAGAGTCTGGACCTAGTGACAGTTTTGGCTAGGATCTTTGTTAGCTGTGTGAGAACTTCAGCAAATCAAGATGTGCCCTAAGGGCACCAGAGACGGCCTAGAGCACTGAAATATTAGGAAACAGATATGCACATGTAATGAAAAGCTCATGTGTTTGCTGAGTGTGTCCCACTGCTCACAACTGGGATAACCATTGTTCTGGCCTCTGCTCAGGTCTCAGGGTGGTTTTGCAAGCCAAATGATCAAGAAAATGAAAAGGCCACAGAGTCAGATGATGATAGAGGACATCTGTGTAAGAAACAGTAAAGTTTTGGGGATACTGGGTCAAATAAGTGGTGCAGAAGACTTCAGCAGGAAGGTTATGGTTTAGCCATGGGAACATGGGCTCCATTGCTACAGAGAGTGGTTCATGGTCCAGTTACTGCCAGCCTGTAACAGCAGTAGTTCTCCTCAAATCCTGTCTGTTTATCTCTGATAGAGCATGTGTCCCACCCAGGAGAAGACATTAAGGGGTTAGAGTCCCTGGCATGTTTCATCCCCTTTACTGCTGCTCTGGATGCATAAAGCAGCACACATACTCTCTCATCAGACAAGGTACTTGATGTCTTCTTTCAGCCCGTGGAACAGCAACAAAGCAGATGGATCTTACAGGTAAACCTGGCCAACGATTTCTGAAATCACAGTATGAAATCTTTGCAAGCAAACATGTATGTAACTATACAACACTTCACATTTACAGAGTAGCATATCCAGAGCTTGATCCCCCTGGCTATTGTGATGGTTTGACTTACAAAAACCTGAGTCCACCATCAATAGGGGCATCCATCCTCTCCTGACCTTTCCATGCTGGTTTCCAAGCAGGCTGTCTTACTTTCATACTGTCTTACTTTCCTCTTCTGCCACAATGACAGGTCTTCTTCTCCCAGCTGTTAAAACCTTTCCTCCAGCATGATCTTCCTGCCAGGCATTTCCCTTATGAAATGTGGCTGAGTCATCCAGGGGTCAACTGCTCTGACATATTACTGGAAATGTGACAAGGTTGGGGAGCTCACAGCAGCTCCTCCCATTGCTTTTCAGGCCGGCTGAGCTCACTAGAGGCCGATCGCTAGCTGCCTGCAGGACAAAACAGGAGGATTGTGCTGGCAATTTGGCACCCAAATTGAACAGACTGGTTTCCCAGTTGCAGGCTGTTTCCTGGAAACCAAATAATCTCTGTGGCCAGCACCATCTCCTATTATTCTTTATTAAGAATTTAGCTCAATGCTTCAAACTGGCCACAGACGCATCTCAATTAATTGGCCTCCTTGGTAGATTTGCTGCTCTGATGTAAACAATGAGGCTGGCTTGGGACAGCAGAGCTTAGTGAGGCCAGACTTGTTTTCCAAGAGGAAAGTGCAGAGAGGATGCATATGTTGAATGACAGAGGCAGCTACACATACTGCTGAAGTCTAGCAAGCATGAATGGTGCGTGCTCATCCAACTTGCTGCTCACACAAACACAAAACCACAGAAGACCACCAGACTCTGGAGAATGATTGAGGAAAAACATGAATGCCTTGGAAAAGGGCTGCTCTAGCACTTGTTGCTGGATGAAGGTACTGAGCGGTGATCGCTGGGCAATGCAGATACTTCAGCAAGTAGAAGCCCATTTCATTGCTCACAGAACAGCATTTGCAAGGTTCTCATTACATCCTCATGGCCCTTCTGGAGGCACAGCCCTGCTGAATGCTGAGACTGCCGTCTCAGGACTGTTGCTCCTCAGGTGCAAGGGGCAGAGCCGGGGTTGGGATTTCCAGTTTCGGAAGAGCAGTGTCCCCAGGGGTTTAATGCTGTTGGGCACCCTTTTCCTTCACCACTCATTTCTCCACTCCTGGTCAAGCCCACTGAAACATCCTGAATTTGTCCCTGGGTGACAGACTTCCTTGAAACTCTGCTGTATACTCATCCATTTCACCTTTCCTGCATTTTTTTCCAAATCCTTCCACTAGAGCTGGTACAGAGTCTGGCACATTTCCTGAGAAGCACTAGTATGCAACAGCTGGTGATGTCGTAGCCATAGAACACTTTAGAAAACTCCAGCCAGACCAGGAGGGGCCAAATTCTCATGCCAGAAAGTCCTTGGCAGCAGAGCAGTATGTTGAAGGCTAGGTAGGGCTTAGGCAGGTCTTACCAGGGATGAGTAGCTGTGCTCAGATATGTCACAGGGAATTTGTAGGTAAGGATCAAGACATGCAGTCAAACCTGCAATCTGTGTATGCACTTTGAATGATTCTTCCTTAGGGTGATCCCTGGACCAGTCACAGTTGTTCTAGCACTGGGTGTGAATGCCTCTATGATACACTCAGTCTTGCTTCTGCAGCCCAGACGGGACTTTTCTGCAAATTGATAGGTTTGTTTGTAGGATTTTTTACTGTTAACATCACCTGAGGAATCACAACCTCTTTGTACAGAGACTTGTATTTCAATAGAAGTGAAACAGATATTTTTTACATAAATAAAAGTACTCTTAAACTCTTCTAGTCATTTGTCTTTTTCTAAACAAACAATACATACAGGAAATAAAAGCACCACCTTGCTTAGAAAGAATTAATCAAGATTAACAATTTATCATTAGTTTTCTTGTGAAATAAAGTTTTATTCTTCACTACATTGAAAAAAGGACAAAAAGACAACAAATTCTAACCATCTTTGTTTCAAAAGATTTTTAAAACATATCTGTTTCTTAGCTGAGTTTGAGATCACCATCAGCAGTTTAAATCAGAAAACACAACCAGACCTTTCATTAAATGTGAAAATATTGGAAGAAAATTGTTAGATAAAAGAAATAATTGAAATACTAGTGTGTCCTTTGTTTAGAAACCTGTTTGATGTCTCATAGGCACTTTTTGTCTGACACAGAGAAAGAAACAAGGCTTGTCAAAGATCTGAAAATACCACTATAAAGACCAAACTACCATTTATAATTCATTACTCAGATGTTGTTTTCCTCCTGGAGACACAGCTATGTGCCCAAGTGAGCCTCATCCCAGTGTCACCATGAAAAACACAGTCACCTCCCTCTTGACACTGTTCCCTGCTCATTCAGCGCTCACTACTCTGCAGACCGTAGAGTTGCGTCATTTGCAAATTGTGCTGCAATCTCAGAGGTGGTGTGACCAGCTGCAAACTGCTGCATTTCTAGCATTTTTGCATACAAATGGCTAGAAAACCACATGCTTTCAGTGGCTGACCAGGGAAAACCATTTCTTCAGAGCGAGATATAAAAGCTATAAAAGCTATAGGCTGATGCAGAGGTAATTGGATGAAGCCCTACAGCCTGTGTGCTTTACCGGATGTCATCCTAAATGAGATAATGGTCCCTAACGACCTTTAAATCTATGAAATGCTGACTCCTGAACTGCTTGATTATGGACTTTTCTGAAGAAATTTCTCCTGTTTGGTTTTTAGACTGGACCTCGACATAGGATCAAGACATTTTCACCCACAAGTAACTGCAATAGGGGCATCCTTCAATAAGTTCACAGAATGTCTCTGGTCTTCTCCAACACACCTGCTTCTTTTATATGGTCAACAACGACTGGGGGGGAGGGCCACAGGGTGGGGGTGGTTCTTCAGAAGTAACTTGCAGATCCTTTTTCAGTTTCTGAATGTTGAATGTCTGCTGTGAAGCATTGAGAGACATTATTTTCTTCCCAGAGGAGTCTGTCACTGCCCTGAGAGCGAAGATGTTGCGGTGGCCCAGCCCACCGGTGGGCTGAGTGACATCCAGTGGGTGGATTTCCCCGCCCAGGACAGTGGGTCCGAAGGCGGGTTGGAGGGCAGTGCCATGGGCGGTACCAAGGTCTAAACCACAACCCGCTGGGTGTCTCCTTTGTTGATGAACTTCTCTCCCATTCCAGAACGTTCCTAGTTATTCGGTTGTTGATTGGTTCTTCCCTTCATGTTTACGTAATACCTTCATTGCTTATGTAATTAAGTTCTAGAAAGTTCAGTTCAGTTATGTTCCCCACTGGTCTGTTTAAATTTGTCCCTCCCTACAAGTCTCCTGATTGGTTTCCTGTCGCCCTTTGTCATCCCCTCATTGGTTTATTCCTTTATACCTGCCTTCTCCTCCCCCCGTACAAAAGGTGCTGTCACCACCCACCCTGTGGCTCTTTGTAGCACCTTCTTCAGCGTCAGTTTTCTTCCGGTCCTGGGTCGGGGAATAAAGCCTGGAACTGCTGCTACATTGAGTCCCTCTCTCTCTCCTTTGTTCCCGCTGACTGCTACTGTTACACCGACTGCTGCCAGCTCCTTGCAGGAGTTCCAGAGCAGGCTGCTCTCCCCGCAGAGGGAGTTTCCACTCGGCTGCTAAGCTGCTGTCAGTCCTGCGTGAGGTGACCAGGATACTCGCAGCAAGTCGCCTGCTTGGCTCCTGGGCGGCCAAGTGGTCAGCGACACGAAGAGACCTCTCTGTAAGATGCAAGGGCTTAGACATGTGGCTGGCACACACCAGCTGATCCACAGCAAGTGTGCTGTGTGCGCTGCTATCTCATGCACTATTCCCCACCTACTCTTTTTTGTTGGCATCAAAGCCACTCCCTGCCAGAGCGCTTGTGCAGGTAGAGCAGTGTTCAGACCTGCTCACCTGCTTGCCAAAGTGAGAATGAGGCAACTACTGGCTAGGAAAATGCTGGAAAAGCTACAACTAGTGGTGTCCTGTACAACCCAGAATTGCCCTGGCAGAGGAAGCTTTGAAGGAGACAGAAAAAAATTACAGTCAAATGAGAAAGCTTGAGTCCACTAAAATGTCCAAAAGCTGTTTTAGCAGGGAGGTTAATTTCGGAAGAACAAAGCAGAAAATTAAATCAAACCTTTAGCCTCAGTCTCTTGCTCATTTAATCAAAATCAACAGTATCATCACAAAATATGTTCCAACACCAGCTTTTTGGCTCCAGAGGGATCCTGGAATGACTAGCAACTATAAAGGGCAGAATCATGAAATTAAGAAAGGTAAACTGTTGAACTGAGACTATAAATTTATAGTGTAGGAAGTAGTGTCCTCTCACTCCCTTGTGGAAGAAAAAACTAGTCATCTATTAATATGTTACTTTCTTCTCTAAATTTCATAGGATTCTGTCAAGTAAGTTAATTAATGTGAGGGTATGTTCTATCAAGAGGGAAGGTGCCATATGTGCCTTTTGTAAGTAACCTGAATCCTCAAAAATATTTTCCTCGTAATAGAAGCATAGAATCATAGAAGGATTGCAAAGTACCTTAAAGATCATATAGCTCCAACCCCTTGTCATGGGCAGGGACACTTTCCACTAAACCCAGTTTCTCAGGGCCCCATGCAACCCAGTCTTGAACATTTCCAGGGATGCAGCATCCACAGCCACCATGGACAACCTGTTCCAGTGCCTAGGCACCGTCTAAGTAAAGAATTTCTTTCTAACACCTAATCTAAACTACCCTCTTTCAATTAAAAACCATTGCCCCTTGTCCTGTCTTCTTATGCTCTTACAGTCTTTATTCCTCCTTTCTGTAAGCCCCCTTAAGGTGCTGGAAGGCTGCAATGAGTTCTCCTTGAAGTCTTCTCCAGGCTGAACAATCCCAGTTCTCTCAGTCTGACTCCATAGGAGAGGTACTCTAGCTCTACATTGTGGCCTCCTCTGGACTCACTCCAGCAGATCCATGTCTTTCCCGTGCTAAGGACCCCAAACCTGGACAGAGCACTCCAGGTGGGGTTTCATGAGGGCAAAGTAGAGGCAGAAAACCACATCCCTCTACCTGCTGACCACTTTTCTTTTGATGAAGTGAGGATGCAGCTGGCTTTCTATGCATGGCTCATGTCCAGCCTTTCATGCATGCCATAAGTGCGTGGTTCGTGTCCAACCTTTCATCCACAAGAACCCCCACGCACTTCTCAGCAGGGTTGCTCTCAATGACTTCTTGTCCCGGTTTTCACTCCTGTCTGGAATTGCCGACCCAGGTGCAGCAGCTGGCACTTGGACTTGTTGGCCTTCATGAAGTTCATGGGCCCAATTCTCAAGTTTGTCCAAGTCCCTCTGGATGGTATCCCATCCTTCTGTTGTGCCAACTGCACTGCTCAGCTTTGTGTCATCTCCATACCTGCTGAAGGTGCACTCAATCCCACTGTCTGTGTCATTGATGAGGATACTGAAGAGCACCCAGGAGAGCCCTGATGGACATCACTTGCCACCAGCTTCCACCTGGACACAGAGCCACAACTCTCCGGCTGCATCCATCCAGCCAATTCCTTATCCACTGAATAGGCCATCTATCAAGTCCATGTTTCTCCAATTTGGAGATAAGGATGTGATGTGGGACCATATCGAAGTCCTTACAGAAGTCTGGGTAGATGATGTCTGTCAGTCTTTCCCTGTTGACTGTCACCATCACTCCAGAGGTCACCAGATTGATGAGGTACAATTTGCCCTTAGTAAAGCTGTGCTGGCTGCCTTGAATCACCCCATTGTCTCCTATATGCCATAGCACATGTTCTAAGAGGATCTGCTCCATGATCTTCCCAAGCACAGAGATAAGGCTTGCCAGTCTGTAGTTCCCCTTTTTCATTTTCATTCCTTTTTCCCCCTTTTAAAACTGGGAGCAACAATTCCCTTTTTCCAGTCTTCAGGGCCTTCTCCTTGACTGCCATGAGTTTTCAGATACAATGGAGAGTGGCTTGGCAACAACACGAGCCAGTTCTCCCAGGACCCTGGGATGTGTCTCATCAGGTGACTGTTTAGCTTCATCAAGTGATCCCAAATCCGCATTTTGCTTACAGTGGAACGGACTTCACTGTCCCTCACCTACCCATAGGGTCAGAGGCTTGAGAGAAAGTTGGAAACACGACTGCCAGTGAAGGCTGAGGAAAAGAACTCAATGAGCACCTCCGCCTGCTCTGGATCAGTTGTTACCAGTACACTCTTCTCGCCTATCAGAGCAGTACATTCTCCTTGGCACCCATGCGTTTTCAGACAAGGTTTCTCTTGGTCTCTCTCAGTCAGGGACTGAGAATGGTGCCAGCACAAATGGTGAATGTGGGGATAGAGATGGAATGTCTCCTCTTGAACCTTTTCTGTTCACTCTGATTATTGCAAACTCATCACAAGGCTGGACCAACATAAGGGTCCTAGACAAATGAGATAGATTTCCTGAAATACTGACATATCTACCACCCTAAAACATTTTTCTCTGGGTGAACTCAGGGTTTGAAGTCTCTCTTGTGAGAGTGTACAATGCTTGTGTGTCACTGAGTTGTTCTCCACCTCCCTAACTGGGATCCCACAGTTATACTGGAAAAAAGGACAGAGACAAAACCACACCAAGGTGTCCTTTCTCCTAGCTTGCATTGCCCAGATCAGTGCTAGGCCTTCTCAGAGGTGAGGAAAATGATAGGATAGCTTTTCTGTATACTGATAATTAGAAGCAGAGACAATTGCTTAGGAAGTGCCTTAGATACTATGACTATTGTGCATCTTCTTTAATATTCCATACCTCTACTACAGCACTTAAGCACATACCTCACAGGCCTTTTTATTTACTGTAGCTGTGTAACAGACTGAGGGATTCAATCATTTTGCCCTAATCTCTTTTCTAGTTATCATGTTTGCTGAATGTAGCAGTTATTCCCTAGATTGTCTCCTTGAATTCAGCCTCATTATTTTATCATTTTGACAATGAACTGCATTTGCCACCTGCCGGCTCCAATTCTCAATATAATCCAAATCCCTTGGAATCTGGTTATGCTGTTCCTTGATATTTGTTCATCCTCTGCATCATCTGCAAACTCTGAGCTCTCAGAGTTTTGAGCTCTCTGAGTCAGACTGCTCTCCATTTTTTAACTAGAGTAAATCTGGATCTTCTCCATTAAGGTCTGTGGAATTACTCCAGAGTGAGCAAACGGAAACTAGAGCTGGATATTGCTTAGGTTTTCAACACCCTCGTCCAAGTAATTTTATATTTATATATAGACACATGTTATGAACAACAGATGTCCTAAAACTGACCTTGAGGACATTTTTCATCTGTTCTGTTCCTATGCCATTTTTCTAATCAACACCCATTTTTCCTCAGTCCTGGGTGTTTGTTTGAAGTAAATTCAATATCAATAAACATGTTCTTACTGTTATGAATGAAGTTTTGGCAAAGTGAAGATACTTTCAGGTTGTGTTTACACTCTTTTTTTTCCTTTCATTTCCTTCATTTTTTAATTCCTTTTTCTCAATAATTTTTTTTTCTTTACTACAGAAAATATTGTTACTATGTAGCAGACCACTAGACATGCCTGGGGACAGTAGATTTACTGTGCTCCCTGGAACAAACAATAAAAAACTTGCAAAATGCCTGAATGCATAGAGTTTAATACTCCACACCAATGGAAGGACAAACCTAGTAGAACTGCTGACCTGTGACATAATTCTGCAATTTAGTCTTATGAAATCCCTTCCCTTTCCCACACCTCTGGAACACCAGTGTGCAGCAGAAAAAAAATACATTTTGTCTCTATGACTCTTTCCCTTCTGTTCTATTTTTCCCATGCTGGTGAATCTTACTGCCGGTAATAATTACAATTTTCAGCATAAAGTCCCAAGAGCAGACCAGACCACAGGGGAATAGTATGGAGGCAGATGAAATCGTTTATCAGGAAATTTGTGCCAAACATTGCCACACACCTTCAAGGTGTTACATCTCAACCAGATTATTTTTTTGCTTACGCATGTTGCCAAACTACCCTGTTCCTCATAGTTTGCTGTTTTGCATTTTACCCCCTAATTTCTGTCACAGGAACAGGAGAGACATAGAATCAAGCTTTCCTCCAGCTTACAGCACCTAGTATTGTCTGACCTGTGGAAACAGGAGTAATGTGATCCTGTAAGTAGAGACTGTTTCATAATGTGCATACACGAGGGAGTTCAAGTGGTTTTGGCATTACCTAACTCCCAAGTACTCAACTTTTACCTCTTATGTTCTCTTCGCAAAATGTGGTGCAATTTTTTTTTATATATATATATATATATATGCAGTTTCCTAGGTTTTTAACACAAGAAGATATAAATAATGCCACGTGCAAATAAAACAGCCCACCCACGTGATCCATCAGGATTTGAAATACAAGAATCAGTAGATGTTGCTGGTGATTGGATTCAAGGTCAAAAGTCACCAGCTAGCTGCTCTGTTGGATGGTTTGGCTTTGCAAACAAGCCTTGGAGAAGAGAGGCACCACACTGAATCATAAATCAAACAATGAGGGAGAAGAAGTGTGTGTTCTATGCATGCTTAAATATACAGGTTTAGGAGATCTGGCTTGAAAGTGAGCCTGAGAAATCGCAAGTGACATCTCTCTCTGCATCATGCTCTGCCTGGATCACCAGTGGTCCTATTCCTCCTCTGTGGTAAAAGATGTGAGTGGGCGCTTGTTTTCTAGTTTAGATGCTGATGCTTCACTCCCTACAAATAATGTGGTAAGAAATACAGGAAGAGCTCATCTCACAGGGAGATTAAATGTGGGATAACCTGAGGACCAGTTAAAGCAACTTGTCTGAAGACAGAAGTTACTTAGAGTCAAAAAAAAGAAAAAGTTGTCTATTTCTGTGTCCTGCAGAACAACATAGAGGAAGATAAGAGTAGCATGAAAAGCTGGTGAGTAAAGAGCCACAGAGGAACATGAATGAAGTTTTCTCTGCTTCAGGATTAATTTCCTACTGATCTGCAGAAAAAGTTACTGGAGACCTTCAAAGTAATTGTAGCTGGTTTAATGACGATTAAAGGTTCTTCAGAGAGAAACAGAAAGTGTTTTCTTGAGGCTTTGCACTCTCTGCCTGGCCTTCCCATGTCCAAAAATACTTTTTCAATAAGGGTTTATACCACTATTGAAAGCAGCCAAGACTGTGGCTCTTACTTTTGCACCGCACCTCAGGAGAGTGGAAATATACAGACACCTTCTCGCTGCTTTAAGTGACAGACACCAATTGATTGCACTGCTAGTAGGCAGGATCTCAGGCTAGCCTAGCCCTCAGGCTTCACTGTGCAAGTGCCAGTGGTGAGGAAAAGAGCAACAAAAACATTGTCCCTCTCACTCTCCTGGTGTGAAGCAGTTCTTCCAGCACCTGGGCATCTCACCTCTCACAGGGTCAAGCTCTCATGATGTGCAGAGCTGCTCTGCTGTCAGCAAACGTGATGAAATTCCAGTATTATCTTCTTTGGTCAATGGCAGTCCACTGAGTGGGTACAATAACTGACAGTTTGTGCACCTGGGTTTCAAACAATGGTTCTGCAATATCATCTGACATCCATGAAATCTACTTATCATGAGCTGGAGAGGAAGGTGCAGAGGGTGCAGCAATCAATGGGACTCCAATGCATTTTATGCCACTGGAAGGGAAGGATACACCATGTTTTGTCCCTGTCTGGCTTTATCTGTAGTCCTTTTCCTCCTGTTTCCTTTCTATTTGTTTTCATAGGATGAAGTCTCTCCAATGTACAGAGATGCTGAAATGGTAGGTGCCACTCAGAGCCCTGACCTCTCATGCTCTGTCTCCAAAACCAGGCCTCAGAAACAGGTTGCCTTGTCCAGCTCCAACTTACAGGCAAAGCATCCTCCCCATCTTCCCCAGCTCTGCTGGGGTCCTTATCAGCCCTGTACTCTGAGCCATGGCATGTGCTGAGTACCAGTGGGAAAAACATTCAGAATATATTTTCTGAAGCAACTGCTGCTGAAGGGGAATTTAGCAAGGTAGGGAGTTGTCATGGTCCGTTGAGCAGCCACATGGAGCAACATTAGACACAAGGCAAAGGTGGAGGACAAAACCAGGTGACACCTTGTTCATACACTTGGAATTATCTCCTCTGTCAAAAAAGCCTCCTCTGAATTTCAGAAGAACTTACCAGAGCTTCTGATAAAACTGTCACCTCTGACTTCAGTAAATTTTCTTACTGCTTTAATCCAAATATGAAAACAGTTGTTTTTATGGCAGCTGTAAAGCACCATAAGCAGCAGATATGTGAGGGCAGAACTTTTGTTGTTCCAAAGTGTGCCATGGAGCACATGTGTCAGGAAAGGTAGGACTCCTCAAAAAGTCAGAGAGTAAGGAAACTAGAGGTGTCATGCGAGTTTGAAGAGAAGTGATAATTTAACACAGAAAGTGGGGACAGTCAGTGGAAAGTTGCAAAATGTGCATTTAAGTGCAGCACTGGTTAGCTGCTGCGGAAAGTGCTTTTTCATTTGGAAGTCTCTTCCCTTCAATTCCAGCAGCTACCTTTCTGATGGAAGCTAGGAGATTTTTTTCAGCATTAATCAATACATACCATAATTTCCCAGCCACATTGCCTTTTCAGATTCACGTGTAACAAGTTCCACTGCTACACAGGCATTTTAAAAGGACTTACAACCAGGGAATATATTGAAAAATTACCAGTAGCACTTTAATTGAATTACTGATAACCTTCCTCTTCATCTCATAAATTTGTCACTGGAGTAATCCAGCATTCCCACAGTCTTCATGAAGGATGCTATGCAAATTGTAATCCTGAACATAAATTTGCAGAGAACATGCCTATGTACGTTATGGACCTAAGATCGGGAAGAAGGCATGGTTTGATGAAAGCAGCTCAAAATCATACCTTTCTCAGGTCTGTATGCAGAGAATATATTAATTCTCACAAGTATCTGCAGTCTGATATCTAAAAGTATGAGAGATGCACTAATTTGGCTAAAGCCAGTATAAGGTAATTGTAGTACAGAAGAGAACTTAGGAAAAAAAGCAGAATAATTTATGTCTGTCTCAATTCTGCACTACATGGCTTCTCTCACTGGTGTTTGATTTAGAGTCTGTTGAGTTGCCCATTGAGAAAACTAACTTTTAACTCCTTCTATAATAGCTATTCTGGGCTCTTACGTTCCCATCAGCAAAATTTATTTCCCACTCTCAGGCCAAAGAAAATCGTTCCAAAGAATGTAGTTGCAACATGCTGATGTCTCCGTTCTCCATATGTGCACACATGCATATCTGTGCATGTATGTGTGTGCATGTTTCTTGTTAAGGACACAGCTTTGGTAGCATGACACTGATGCTACAATCTTAAATTAACACCACCATAAACCTCAACAAAGTTTCTCTGAATTTATTCCCTTCTAAAAGGAGCAGAATCTCACCCACTCCCTTGACTGATTAGAAACGTCATTGATCCTGATGTCATACCTAATCTGTGTTCACAATCCCTGAGCTACACAAATTCATCCCACATCATTTTCAGATTGAGAGGTTTTTGTTAATTTAATCAAAGTTAATTTTCGTAAATTTACTGGAGAATGAGTTTCTGGGTTGGATTTTTTTTAATCTGTATGGGTACTTTTAAAAGATATTTAAAGTCAGACTCTTACTGGTAAAACTGATTTTCATAGAACAGTCTATTATATCCACATATTCTACCATAAGAGTTTGGCTGTCAACATTTTGATTGAAACTGTTTTTAAGAAACACTTAAAAATTCTGTTCCACTACATTGGTTAAAATTCTTATTCTATTCTCTTTTTTTTGAAATTGCTTTTATGAATAAAGGAGCTTATTTATATGTATAGCTATGTATGTCTACAGTATTTCCTGGGAAAATCCCTTTGCAAATGCATTGATCTAAAAAGGAGTTTATTTTCCTCCTTAGGAACTTAATTCTCCAAAGCAGAACTGCATGCCTACATTGAGTTACCCAAGAATGGTTTTGGTTCTTTAGATCCTCACTGTCAGGCCTAAGGAAGTTTTACTTGAGTTCAGCATGAGCTTAAATAAATGAAATACAGGAAATTGCTTTAGAAAAACAGTGCAGCACCCTCTAGTGTGGACACATCTAGATTAGTAAATAACAGCACTTTGTGAGTACCTGATTAACTTGATGCTGACCCGCTACTCAGCCCAATGTCTGATTCAGACACTCTTACAAGACTTCTGACTGGCCTTGGGTAATTTGGTTCACTTTGTCTCTTTTTCTTCACCTGTAAAAAAAACAGAGAAAAATTACCCTTTTTAAAACACCTTACACTGTCCTAATGGCAAGTTCCTCCTGTACAAAAGGTGAACTGGTATCATAATCATAACCAAATGATGATGACCAGATTGTCCTCTTTATGTCCTCTGGGATCATAGTCTCCACTGCTGGGTTTTCAAAACTCATCAATAATGGACTTGTGCTTCTACCTCTTGAAATGTCTGCTGCACATTGTCTCATATAAACTGGGATACCACTCTCTCACATTAATAAATTCCATTACCTTGCATCTTATTTTGGGACTTAGTTAAAGGACAGAACAGGCTTCGGGAAATTGAGTGAGAAAGAAGGACAGAGATTTGGTCCCTATATGATCTTCTAATGAGGTAAATAAACCTTCCAAATGTCTGAGCTCTTTACTGAGGAAACCCTAAGCTATAAGAGAGACCATCTGAGGACCTGGTCTTTCATGTCTACTTTGTATTGCTCTTTGTCATTCTCTACCATTCCTGTTGGTGATGACTGAGCATAGCTATTGCTAAAAGCTGGAGATTGTCATATGTGTCAGAGGGAGAACATTCCAACAGCTTTAGTACACTGGAAGTGATGGGGATGGGTGGGAAAATGAGTGTGCAGAACTCTTTACTTAGAGTGATCTTCTGCCTGGAATTTGTCTGGGACTGTGCTCATCATGCACATGTGATATGCTCATACATGGGTATATATTCTTTTCAAGCCATATTGCCATTCCAGTTCATAGCCAGATACATAAATCCCAGGTGGATTTAGATAGGATATCTCCTTGTTGACACTGTATTGAGGGGACTGTGTTGCAGGACTAGATACATGTGAAGGTTTGAAAAGCAAACCAGTGACCAGACTCCAAGTCAGAAATACAATTTAATAGGAAAAATAAAATAAATGCAATAGTACAAAGAAAAACCACTCACAGAGTCAGAATACAACCTGGCACCCTGTCAGTCAGGGTGTTGGTAGCAGTCCGGATGAAGTGGTCCTGTTGAAGCAGTGATCCTGAAGAAAAGAGTCTGGTCGTCGCCTGAAGGTCCAGTGGTGTAGCTCTTGTCCTCCGGGAGTCCCGTAGGTAAGGGCTGTCTGTGCTGTTCCAAACCTCTGATTATATACAGATGGGAACTCTCAGTTCCTCTTCCTGGGTGGAGCATCTCACAATGGGATGGTGAGTCATGAGGCAAGGCACTGATGGGCCCATTAACAGGAGATAGTCCAGAGCGAGTTATCTGAGTCCTTGACTGCCCATTAAACAGAGATAGCTCCCAGAGGAAGTTATTAAGGATGGGTCATGGTAGCAGATATCAAACACTGCCCCACCTGCTTTAATAGCTTATGAAGATGGTAATAGAATACATGCTTTTGGTTACATCTTACTTTGTAACCTATGACAATACGAAATGTAATAATGAAGAACTTCTTTGACAGGACTTGCTGGGTACAAACCACCAAATCTTGAATGTCTCAGACTCAAGCATGAAGTGACAAAATAATAAGTAATTAAGTTAAATAAAATAAAAGTAATTAAGGGCCTGTCTAGGCTGGACAGATATGGAGCAGACAAGGAAATAAGTGCCAACACACTCAGTTCAGATGCACTGCTGCCATCTCAACAGCTGGGTTTCCCATTTCTCAAGCACATGCAAAAAGACCAGGTCCAAGCCAATCTCTTTCTAGTTAAGCAAGTATTTTATTATTTTGGGGGTGGTATAAACCTTTCTTCCTGTCTCTCAGCCAGGTTCTTCTCTCCTTGCAGACATCAGTTATGTCAGTCAAAAGGCCCTTCCCTTCTTCAGTTCCTTTTAGCACCTGTGAGAGGAAAAAAAAATTACCTACCAAAACTAGACCAGGGGAGACCGCAGCCTCTTTTTGTTTCCCTCCGCAATAAGATCCAAGGTGTAAAGTCAGGAGAGAGAAGTCTCTTCACCTGTGAAAGGCAGGAACAGGGACATACAAAATCTCCAGGTTTTTCTTAGCACTTCCTTCTGCTTTCGGGTCTGCAGTGATCATACTTCAAATCAGAAATCTGTGATTTCAAAAAAAGATGGGAAAAGACATTTTCTCTGTCTTGTAATCAGCAGGCTTCAAAGCCAAAATTCAGATTTTCAGCAGGATTAAATTAACACATGCTGATATCCAACAGGCAGAGGGGAGAGAAAAAATTGTGAAAAGTGGTAAGATTAGAGATGTGCAGTAAGGAGACAGAACATTCCAGAGGATCACAAACAATATATTACCGGATTTGCTACCAGTTACATATTCCTCCTTCTATTTTAAATCATGTTCTTGGAGCATTCGTTTATACTGAGATCAAGTCTTTCACTGATGGGACCAGTGTTTTGAACATCTCTGCACTATTGTCAGGAGGACTTGCACAACTTCCTTATGCACAGTCACAAAAACCAGGAACATGAAAGTGACAACCAGAGATTAGGAACAATCTTGGACCTAGTTATCCCAACTCTCCATTATCTTTAAACTTCTTTTCTTCTGTTTCAAGCAGAATTGATGGATTCTGATCCTGCAAGTATGTAACATTCCAGTTATCCCTGGTCCTTCTTTGTGTGGGAAGAAAAGTGGCCAAAATGTCTCATGCATGTGGCATAAGGATACTTTTCCGAACATACTGCAAGTCTTCCCTTAATAAATTTTTAGTTGTTATTAGCTCTGTCTTCCAGTATCATGCTGTCAGTATAGCTGCCCTTAATCTGTGCATCAGGCCTCCTGACTGGCAGCGTGTTCAGAACAAAGGGAACGTATACATTCCCCAGCTGTCATAAAGCTACTACTATTGTTCTGTCTATGCCCACCAGCCGGAATCAAGATGTTTCTGAGCAACATAAGGCTAAGGCCACATATAGTCTAGGATTTAGCCATAGGATTTTATCTTGTTCAAGATAATTGATGTATTTCATAAGCCGAGGTGGAGCAAACTACTCGGACCTGAGCTTGTGCTTATTTCAGCTTTAACAGTACATCTTGGCAAGTCCATGTAACTCTTAGTTAGAATTTTAGGAGACTCTTACTGATCTGAACTATGGCTTTTAAAGCCAAGGTCATGCATCTAATAGGATGGAAAACAGTTTTTGTTTCTAGTGTAATTGTGGGGAAACTACAGCAGCAGCTAAATGCTGCCCTGTATGCACCCAACAGCAGCACTGGGGGGAAAAGGGAAAAGCTGCAGAGAACCTGAAATTAAACCAACAAAATGCATACTGGACACTTGGTAATTCACGTGGGTATTTTTTCTATTATTTCTGGGTTTGCTTTGTGCTATGCCTAACAGAGAGAAAATACAAGGCAGGGATGTGCCTGTTCTTCTGTTGCCTTGTTGCACTGAACTGAACCACAGACAAGTCCAGGTGAATCAAGTCCAGCACGTGCTGGTTCTTTTGCTGATGCAAGGATAATAACCTGTTGGCTTGGTGTGCTGTGCTTGGATGCTGCTTGGGAAAGTTTTCTTCCAGTCTGTGCCCATCTGCTTCTCATATAGCTGTGCCAACATCAGCCCACAGCTGGGTCCCTCTGTGGAGCCCGAGAACCTCAGTCAAAACTGAGAACTGTGCAGGAGCACCCCAAAGGAGGAGGGAGCACAGAAACCCTGACACGATGTTGTACATCTCTCCCCTGAAGGGAAAGGATACATACTCTGATGGATGGCAAGACAAAGAAATGTCAGAAATTTCACCATCTGTCCTAGCAGGATTTTCATATGTCTTTCTAACACTGAGCCACATTTTGGAGAGGACACTGGATATTGACCAGATGGCATGGAGGATATGAAACACACACAAGGCAGATGCTTTCAACAGCCCTGATCCTCATTATGCTCTCTGAGCAGACCTCAGAATGATTCTATGTATTGCTGTTACTCAGAGCAAGGAGAGTAATGCACCAGCTGCACCTCTTTTCTCGGTATTCTCCACATTTGGGCTTTTCCACCATCATTTACATTTTGTATGAGCCAGATCCGGAGGGAGATTTCACAATCTTCTGATAGCTATGTGCTTACTGAACAGCACTGTGTTGGTAGTCNAGAAAAAAGAAAAAAAAAAAAGGTGTTGTTTCTGATTGTGAGAAAGTGGGAAAGTTTCTCAGAAACATCTCTTTGGAATGCTGTCAAATCATTTCTGTACCAAAGTTTATCAAATCACCTAGACTGGCAGAACAACATTCCTCATAATGCTCCCTCAGTGAAACGGGATGTGACATCTGCAGTAAGCTATTTTTCACTGCCATCCACAGTCAGATTAAACAGAAAATGCAGAATGATCAGTTGTAATTGGCATTATTGCTTTTAAAACAGTTGCAGTGGCAAATCAGGATAAGACCTGGTAAACACAACATACCCACTGTGGCAACTAAATGAAATTTCAGGAGCAAAATTCATTCAGTGCAGTACCTCTGCAGTGCCAATTCACAGGAGTGATGTGGGAAACAAGAGAAGATACCACTGTTAAATCACACGTGCAAGCACTACAAGGTGCTTTCACAAGATGTGAAACCATGTAGCTTGTGGGCTGTTCCCAGTGATACAAGTGTATGAAGATACTACTGCAAAATTTTTTCATTGTGATAAACTTGTGTAGACAAATCCTGTGTTATAGATAGGTAAACTGATGCAGGATTCTCTTGATTCTTTCACATGTCTAAAATTTCTTCTTCTTAACCTGAAAGCAAAAAAGAAAGCCAGAACAGAATAGTATCATAAAATAATAAAATGTTCTGCTCTGTGCTGACTCTAGATTTTCTCATCTACAATTTCATCAATATAATACCTTAGTACTCTGCACGTAACAATTAACCTTTATTCAACAGGCTCATTTATCACATTAGGTTTCCCAGGAAAGCAGTCCAGACACAGAAGAGTCCATTCTACTACCCATTATTTCCTCACTCGGGCAGGGCTGAGACTTTTAAAGGGCTTAGGAAATTGCTTATACTTCATTAACATCAAGGAGAAAGTCCTGTTACACCATAAATATGTACCAGCAGCAGAAAAAACACAACACTGACAACAAGAATTTCATTACTGAATTAATGTTTCTTTCTAGTTAGAGGCTCATTTTGTCAGTTTCATCACTACATGTCTACTTGTTCCCTCTCCTTCTCTGACCCCAGAACCAGGTTGTTTTGTGGGGCTGGAGTCCTTGTGTCTCACTTGAAACATCTGTAGCTTTATGTCTAATCCAGCTAAAGACATCTGATGCCTGTCTACCTGGTAAGACACCTCCAGCCTGCAATTCATCCAACAGAAATCTGAGTAAGATGAGTGGACTGTGTTGGAGGTGCCTCTCTTTCCTCAACTGTTCAGGCTGTTTGGAGACAGCACTTAGACTGTTTGATTTATATTTTGATTGTTATTGTGAAGAGAGAGAGCTCCATGCCTCGGTGAGGTTCCTCCTGCAGCACCTCTCTGTGCTGTGTACTGCAGAAATGCTGTGAGATCCCTACTGGGACTGGGGTCCCAGTGTGGCATACACCCTGCAAACAGACAGATCTGAACCTTTCCTGGAGAGACAAATGAAGGGATTGGACAAAAGAAAAGCACATAGAGGCAAAGTGGTTCCCTGAGATCATACAGCAGGTAAGTGGCAAAGTGTGAAGAAAATCAAGGCACCTTTACTCCCAAGTGAATACCACCCCCACCAAATCGCACACTACTTCACATTAAACCTTTTATGTTTATCTGTCCTTTGCATCAGAAACGTCACTCTGCCTTTCTCCAGCTGGAATGTCAACCTTGCAAAGTAAAGTCCGGTTTGACAAAATTAAATAGGGGGAAAACATAATCCCGTCTTCTTGGGTGAAAAATAGTGTATGGACCACGTTTTTGCCAAAGCTGTGCCTGATTCAGATAGGTTTCTGAAGACTGGTCAGTTAGCATGGAATATGTTTTTCTGAACATCACAATCTTTGTCTGAGTTATAATAAAAGGATAGAGAAAAAATTATCAAGACACCATGCAAGAGAAGGGAGAGGATGTATTTTCCATGAAATTATTTCAGTGGAGTCCTGGCCAAGTGAATGGTTTCTTCTTCAGTTACAATCTGGAGACAGAATTTCTTTGGCCAAGTCATCCTTTTTGTTTGTTCTTCTGCAGAGTGTTTTCTGATGGACTTACTTCAAATTAATTCCTTGATTCCTCCTTGTTTCTCATCTTCAGAGACATGAAGATTTTAAATTTTTTTTTAAATGTCCCAGCAACACACTAAACTTACTGCACAGTGTTTCCCAGTCTGGTAAGCATTGAAGACAAGCCAAAGGAAAAGGTCTGTGCATTAAAATGCCAGCCTTTGTCCCCCTGGAAAGAGACTGACTAATGCACTGTCAGACAGTCTTTATACTAATGATGTCAGCTGTTAAAATTCAGTGCCCACATGCAAAAGCACTTCCTTTGCATGGGGCTATATGAGTTCAAACTTCAGCATTTCTGCCCTGGTGTGTGACCATCTCCTTGAAAGAAGAGATGATTGCTAGGCAAAGAGCCAGACCTCCCCACATGGCAAGATATCCATGCATGTCTTCCTACACATTCTGAAGATGGGAACTTGTAATCCTGCACCCACGCAACCCATGCCTCTTGCATACTGAGGCATCTTTGTGGTCTGCCCTTGCCTGGTACAGCCAATCTACAGAAAACTCCCTACAGCTGGCAAAATCGTTGACACTTGCCACAATGGCTGTTATCCCACTTCTCTGCTGCTCAGACTGGGAGAGGGGAGAAAGAACAGGGCTGTGTCTCATACTCTGATTATTACTTAAACATCCCTAGTTGCTATGATGTCCCAGTGACACCTGTACATGCAGTGACAACTAGATGGGGCCATTAGCTCCTGGCTTATCTCAACTCAGTTTTGGAGCAGAAACTGATTAAGAACAAAACAGTCTAGATGAAGCACTATACTAAAAGAGAAAGGTATAAAGTAGGCAGTGTTTGAGGTAAGACTACAATTTTGCCAGCCCCCTAAGCAGATCTGTTGCCAAGCACTCAAAGGTCCCCATCACTTCACTGCTCTCTTCTTCAGAGCCACAAGCCACCCATCTGTATTGGGAGGGGCAAGGTGCAGTTATTCACTGTAGCAGTGAAAATCTGTCTGTGTGTGCAGAGCTGTCTGACTGCTGGGCACTGCTGGGGACTGGTGAGCTTGGCTGTTCTCAGCCTGGCCCTGGCAGCCTGACATGCTACAGTGCATGCTGAAGGAAATGTAAGCTAATACCCTGAATAGGAGCAAAATGCTGCCTCATCACAGACCTTCAATCTCAACCTTTATTTTATTCAGCTCAAAGCTATTCCTGGATTAGATGTGGGCACTGAAGCCTCACTTTTTAAATTAAACATTCTTCTTTCTCCTTTTTTTTTTAAGGAGAGAGACATTTAATTTCTTATATTAATATCTCCAATAAAGCACACAGTACTTGTTGGACAATTAAAGGCTGTACTGCTCTTTGGCAGACAGCACTGTTCTGTAATTCCAACCTATTCACATCCCTCAGCTCTCCTTTGAAAATGCCAAGATTTCCCTTCTTTGGCAGATGATGAAAGAGATCTGCCAGCTGAGAGAGGGTTTTAAAATAATTGCAAGTACAAAAATGGCAAATAGAAAAAAATTGTTGGGCAGAAAAACTACCTGTGATTAGTGCAGCACCATATATACCCCAGAAGAGCCCGTGCTGGTTTTGGTCCTGTTTTGACTGATTCACCTGGTGACTTCTAATGTTCACCTGTGAAACAATTAAATCACCACACTGAACTCTCAGAGCTGCACAAAACAGAGCTTTTTGCAACAGTATTTGGATAAGAGAGGGTGATGGTGTTCTGCATGGTGCATGCTGGATATCCATCCTGTAAGGCTCCACACTAGTGCTGCTCCCCTCAAGGGAGCTAAGAGGTACAGACATAGTACAGACAGCAGTCATGTCAAAGTCAAGGAGTGACAGAGGTTTCCTGTGGTAGACAAAGGTTTGCAGTCCCTGTGTGAAGGAAGAAAAAGCATGTCATTTTTCCTATACCTGACCTCCATGGGCTCTGGATTAACTTTGTCTACATATTATTAAACTTCATTGCTACTTTGCTTCCAAACCTAGCAAGGTTTTCTGATGACCTTCCTGGCTTCGAGCTTTCCTCTGTAAACACAGAAATACAGCAGGATAGCATCAGAAGCCAGGTGTGAAGGGCTATCTCTTCAACAGCCCTCTCTGTGGCATGAATCGAACACAAAAGGATACAGCTGTTGTAGACAAAATAGAAGGAGTTGCTGGGACACCTCACTCGCCCTGACAGAGAACAAAAGGACTTTCTACTGAAAAGTGAAGATGAGAGATTGGACGATGGAAGAAGCCCACAGACCAGAACTATGTGCCAGTGGAGACTAACTACCTGATCAGCCAGACCTTTCTCCAAGGATCGCACCGTGTGTACCTGCACATCCATGCCAGCGACATCCAGCCCAAATCCCTTCTCCTGCTCCAGCTTTCAAAAGGGAGGCAGAAAATGAGGGAATCTCATCAGAGTTCCCTTTTAGTGCAGATGGTGAGGAGATGGACTTTCCCCTCCACAACACTGGTAACAGGGTGTTCAGAGGAGAAAAAATAAGTCTCCCAAAAAATCTAAAGTTGGGATCACTACATTCCACATCTCCCTCAGAGACCTGATTGCTTTTGACTCTCATGGCAGGTGGCAGCAGAGACCTGACCTTACCCATGAGTAGAAACATGGCTTATCACTCACACTATCAATCCTATGCTTGGTTCATCAGCATTACCATGCGTCCAGGTCATCAACCAGCTGGCTGAGGGCAGATTAAATAAGGGCATCAACAGGGGCCAAAGCTGTCTTTTAATTTCAATAATGTAATATCTATTTTGTAATATGATGTTTTATTATAATCTCCCAGGTTTCCCACCCCATTATTACTCTTGTGTACTTAAATGATACTTAACTTCAAGGGCAGTCTCAGTCATCTGCTCCAAATCTATTTACATACAAGTAAATATCAAGCAATAATGCCACTATCAACCAAAAAAAAGAATGAGAGAATGAGAGGAATATATTTGCAAACTTGGGATCCAGAGCCCAGATCCAAATTGAGTCCAGAATGAATGTCAAGAATATACCAGCAGCCATAACAAAAAGATACCAAGTGTTTTTTTCTTTATTTCCTCCCCCATCCCACTCTCCAAAAGTCTACATTAAAATAGGCATTTTCTATCAAAGTGTTTGGGTTTTTCCAGCACACTGGGATCAATACTTCCTCTCCAAATACCTGAGAAAAGAGTCACTGATCAAATGTCAGCCACAATTTATTCATTGTGCAATGTTCTGATCTCAATGCAAGGCCTGCACTGTGAATACTTCCAGACTTACTAAGACCCTATTCTGGTATTTCTCCTTCTCTAAATTGCTTTTGTTCTTGAATGTCACCAGAGCATCTTGGTGGACACATGCAGTCAAAGCAGTTTTCTTAAGACAGCCAGTTGTTTACTAAATAATTCATCAGCTACACAAAAGTCAAAGAGGGGCAGAAAAGCTCCAGAATGAAACACCACTTTATGCAAATCAATGTTGCTCATATCCTTCAGTTTCTGGAGGCAAGTGGTGCTTTGTACAGAGCTTGCAGAGCACAGTGGGCTCTCTGGGCATACAAGGCAGGCTGGAGGGACAGATTGGTGTTTGCAGACAAGTAAGTGACCTGGCTGGTAGTGGGTGAGCTGCAGACTTCCTTGCCATGGGATATCAGTTGCTAAAAGCTGATGTGCTTCCCACATCCCTGGCGGCTCTGCACATCATCCCTTCTCCTCAACACACTGTGCAGAGTTCTCCCCATATGTCTGTGAGGGACCAATATATATGTGCCTCAACATATGTCACAAATGAGGTGAAGAAAATTCCTATAAAAACTGTGTTGCCCTGTTCCCAGAGAGGCTTCACCTGGCAGCCAATCAGGGCAGAGAAAAATTCCATGGTTAGACTGTGAGCAGCACCCCCCAACACATGCACGCTTACTGGAGAGAGCAAGTACCTGGATGCCCACGAAGAAGGCCTGCCAAAAACAGGCGCGCGAAGCCGAGTTGGGGGAGGAGTTTGAGGACACAAAACCAGTTAGCTGCAACACCACAAGGTCTTTTGCTTTGGGTCGCTTGAAGGGTCAGCTTGGTCCCCTCTGCTCCCACTTTCGTGTCCTCTTCGCTGTGCTCCTACCTCCCCGCCTGCACCTCAGTCTGCAGCTGCTGCTCGCGCCTACTGCTCTGCCCTGCTCTGCTGTTCCCGTGAACTGCTTCGTTGCCGCAAAGACTTCGTGCTCTACTACCTTCCCTGCTGGGGCGGACAACGCCACAGCCAGCAACTCCTGCCGTGTTTCCCTGCC
>VZTH01017213.1:0-19048 GCA_013397815.1 Aleadryas rufinucha | reverse complement strand
CCCCCGCCATTAAATAACACTTAGGGTTTTTTCCTGTTTTATTTCAATAAACATTTTTTTTTCAGATATAATATTGCCGTTACATGCTTAATTCTTCGTCAGAAAAATCTATTAAAAGAACCCCTCCCAGCTCCACTTTTTGGAGTGGAACGGGGCACTGTCCCACCCCAGCTTGTTGCTACCACAGCACAGAGTTTTGAAGTTCTGGGGGCAAAGAATCATTTTCTCCCCTGGCGATAGTAGAATGCAAATTTTCTGCAGATGACAAAGCCTTGGCTCTTCGCCCTCAGCCAACCTCTTTTCTGCCAGGGTGGAAGAAGTGGAATGAGCTGTGCCAGGAAAAGAGCTGATGTCCTCCCAGGTGGAGAAGTGGAGACTGACTGGAAACCCTCATTGGCTGACAATACTTCCATGTTCTCTCACAATCTGGACACATCTGGGAACATCTGGTTGTCTGCTTTTGGAAAACCAAGCTATTCCTTGAGCAATGGAAAGAACAAAGCACATATTCCAGTGTGTCTCCTGTGTAGCTTCAGTTACGCTTCACATCAGCCCTCTCCTCAGCAGGAGAGTGAGTCAAGACTTCTCCACCTCTCTCCTAAGACTAGGTAATGTCATTATCATTGAGATCTCTCCTCCTCCTCAAACAGGGTTGTAACTGGTGAACATATTCAAAACATGTTGGAACTGCTGGGACACACACATTTTTACTGTATAACATTCATTTTCTGAAGAAATTGGTCTGAAAACATCTCTCTGCTCCTAAGCAAGCAGAATATGCCCGTCTCCCTCTCTTCACCTTCATGGTCATATCTGACTGTGCAATTTTTCATTTGGTTTGTTTAGTTTACTACTCTGGATTTCATTTAAAGAGTTAGTGTTGCTAAAATTACACACACAGTGGTATTTCCAGCTGTAATTTCATTAAAAGGAATGTGCAATTTTCTGTTGCAAGGGATGAGGGTGTGGGAGTGGAAGAGAGAGCAAGACCACTCCAAAGATTACCAGTAATAGAAGTAAACCTGGCTTTGATTTAGCCAGCATCAGCCTGATGTATTTATAGATTTTCAATTACATATATCAGAGCCTGCAATACATTCCTAATACTACTTTAGAACTTAAATCACTGCCTGAGGTTTTTTTTTTTCTTATCTGTTTCAAGTCTGAGGACTTTAAAAAAATAGAAAGAAAAAGACAGAAGAGAGAGGGAGAGACTAGGTAATGGTGTGGCCAGAAGAAAGAGATATCAATTTTTTATGCTATTGAATTGCAGAGGTAACAAAGGACTGCCATTCAACATATTAAAGAATTAAATTTGGACTGGCAGTTTGGAATGGATTTTTCTGCAGCACTCAGCAGTTTCGTATACCAGGATTTCTTCTGGAACAGCTACCCCTGATGGTCCACTCTATGACAACGCTTGCTCCAGAGAAGATTAGATTAAATTAGTATACTTAGGCCTGCATGAGAACAGCTCATGCACAGGGAGTGAATCACAAATCACTCCTTTTCTTTATGTTAATCCCATAACATTAACCAAATTAATGTCCCTTTGCAGACAAACTTTTTTTCTTTGTCGGCACAGGAACATTTGAGGAAATTAATTCANAGCAATGGAAAGAACAAAGCACATATTCCAGTGTGTCTCCTGTGTAGCTTCAGTTACGCTTCACATCAGCCCTCTCCTCAGCAGGAGAGTGAGTCAAGACTTCTCCACCTCTCTCCTAAGACTAGGTAATGTCATTATCATTGAGATCTCTCCTCCTCCTCAAACAGGGTTGTAACTGGTGAACATATTCAAAACATGTTGGAACTGCTGGGACACACACATTTTTACTGTATAACATTCATTTTCTGAAGAAATTGGTCTGAAAACATCTCTCTGCTCCTAAGCAAGCAGAATATGCCCGTCTCCCTCTCTTCACCTTCATGGTCATATCTGACTGTGCAATTTTTCATTTGGTTTGTTTAGTTTACTACTCTGGATTTCATTTAAAGAGTTAGTGTTGCTAAAATTACACACACAGTGGTATTTCCAGCTGTAATTTCATTAAAAGGAATGTGCAATTTTCTGTTGCAAGGGATGAGGGTGTGGGAGTGGAAGAGAGAGCAAGACCACTCCAAAGATTACCAGTAATAGAAGTAAACCTGGCTTTGATTTAGCCAGCATCAGCCTGATGTATTTATAGATTTTCAATTACATATATCAGAGCCTGCAATACATTCCTAATACTACTTTAGAACTTAAATCACTGCCTGAGGTTTTTTTTTTTCTTATCTGTTTCAAGTCTGAGGACTTTAAAAAAATAGAAAGAAAAAGACAGAAGAGAGAGGGAGAGACTAGGTAATGGTGTGGCCAGAAGAAAGAGATATCAATTTTTTATGCTATTGAATTGCAGAGGTAACAAAGGACTGCCATTCAACATATTAAAGAATTAAATTTGGACTGGCAGTTTGGAATGGATTTTTCTGCAGCACTCAGCAGTTTCGTATACCAGGATTTCTTCTGGAACAGCTACCCCTGATGGTCCACTCTATGACAACGCTTGCTCCAGAGAAGATTAGATTAAATTAGTATACTTAGGCCTGCATGAGAACAGCTCATGCACAGGGAGTGAATCACAAATCACTCCTTTTCTTTATGTTAATCCCATAACATTAACCAAATTAATGTCCCTTTGCAGACAAACTTTTTTTCTTTGTCGGCACAGGAACATTTGAGGAAATTAATTCAAAATAACTTTGAAAAGGGATTTGCTAAATTCCTCTAAAGCCCTATGACCTCAGTTTAGTTTAATTGGGCATTAATTCATTTAACTCAATTCTTGCCCTGAGTCAATTAAACTCAGTAGAATTGTGACTGTTTCAGTTCTGAAGGAAAATGCCCACACTGTGCTCTCAGCAGTTCAATTACTGCAGTGGAAATGTACACCTTTTGTTTAATTTGGATCATTTTTCTTCAGCATCCTGTGCTGACAGGTCTTCTGTGATGCCCCAACAAGACCAAAGTCCCCTTGACTTGCAAAGGTCATAAGGATTTGACCTCAGATCTTTAGCTTCTACCCTTGCTACTCGTTATTCACTGCTCCAGCCTTCCTCCCAGTACTGTCCCTAACACCACGGTGCATTTGGGGATGGAGTCAGTAGTCTTTTCTATTTGTATAGACATGAAACCACTCTGAAGTTACATAGGACTGTACAGAAAAACTCAGTAAGGTAATTTTTGCCCTGGACACACAGTATGGTTTGTGTCATCAGCAGACACTTTTTGCTTAGGCAGCCCTTTTCCACTGTTGAACAGCTAATTGGATGCTTGGCACAGGAAAGGTTTTGGTGGCCTCTTCATGCATCCTTGTTTGCTATAGTGGCTGATTTTACTAGCAAACCTGTCGCTGTTGAGTGCTAGCCGAGTGCAAGAACCAGACTGGATCGGGTGAGGCGGAATTCTGATTTTATTATTTAATTCTAAAACTTATATAGACTTTTTCTCCGGATCGGGTCAATTCAAAACCTCCCCCTAGGCCCATAGGCCAGGTTGAACTGTCCATCTTTCCAGAGACAGTTTCAATAACATCCAAACCTTATCTTTATTTATAGAACACAGGGAGAAGAAGAGAAAAATTCCCATGGGAAAGACTCTGTGCTACCACACAAACCAGTCCTAAGAAACACTGCACTGAAAGCCACAATGTTTCTGTCATCTGAAAACTGGAGACACTCTCCACATGTGACAGGTCACAGGAGCAGAACCTTGACTTAGGGAGCCTCTATGAGATCAGGCCATTACAACACAGTAGATGGGAGCCCAAGAGTTGGTAGCAGTTGTGAAAGAATGAAAATGGGCCATACAGCATCACAAAAGGAAAAGGGAGCTTTTCCTGCCCTTGCTGTGAGATATTATAAAAGTGTCTCTCTTAGGAATGCTCAAGAGAAAATACCTTTTGTGCAAGGTACATTCCAACCCCTCAAAATGCCTAGGAGGCATGGGCTCGAGCTAGAGAAGAGTTACAGCTGTGCTTTACTTTGCCTTCACGACTTTTTTGGTGTCCATAAATGCACATATTCACCAGATAAAGCTGTAGCATTGTAGTGGGTTTGCATGTCAAGGTTTTGCTAGTGGAGGAGCTACAGAAGTGGCTTCTGGGGGAAGATGTTAAATGCTTCCTCTATGTTCAACAGAGCCAAGCGCCAGCTGGCTCCAGGATGGAGCCACCACTGGCCCAGGCTGAGCCCATCAGCAGCAGCGGTAACGCCTCAGGGAAAATGTATCTAAGAAGGAAGGGAGGTGGGGGAGTGAAACAACTAGGCAACAACAATTGCAGATGGGGGGAGGAGTGAGAGTATGTGAGAGAAACAGCCCTGCAGGGCCAGTGGAAAAGGAGGGGCAGAAAACACTCCAGGCACCAGAGCAGATGTTCCTCTGCAGCCCATAGTAAAGACCATGGTGAGACAGCTGTGCCCCTGCAGCCCATGGGGATCCACAGCAGAGCAGAGATCACCTGCAGCCCATGGAGGACCCCATGCTGGAGCAGTTGGAGAAGGAGGCTGTGACCCACCAGGAAGCCTACAGTGGAGCAAGTTTGCTGGCAGGATTTGTGACCCCATGGGGGACCCATGCTGGAGTAATTAATGAAGAACTGCAGCCTGAGGGAAGGGCCTACATTGAAGAAGTTCATAGAGGACTGTCTTCCATGGGAGAGACCCCATGCAGAAGCAGGTAAGGAGTGTGAGGAGTTCTTCCCCTAAGAAAGAAGGAGCAGCAGAAACAGTGTGTGATGAACTGATCACAGCCACCATTCCCTGTCCCCCTGCACCACTGGGGAGGTGTGGAGGAGGTAGAGAATTTGTGAGTAAAGTTGAGCCTGGGAAAAAGGGAGGGGTATGGGGAAGGAGTTTTAAGATTTAGTTTTATTTCTCATTATCCTACTCTGATATGATTGGTAATAAATTAACCTAATTTCCCCATGTCTGTTCTGCCCATGACAGTAATTGATGAATGATCTCTCCCTGTCCTTATCTTGACCCCTGAGCTTCCCATTATATTTTCTCTCCTCTATCCAGTTGAGGAGGGGGATAGAGCTTCTGACAGAATAGCTTTGGTGGGTACCTGGCATCCAGCCATGATTAACCCACCACCACCCCGCTGCAAAAAGCAGTTCCACAAACGTGGAGACACACAAAGAACACAAGCTACACAGAACAGCTGAGCCACACAAGGAGTCAGCAGTTAAAATAACTCCTTTTCTATCTGTTCCCAATACTGTTTTTCCTCCAGCACCTTGTGGAAGTTTGGCAGCTTTGCAGTAGAACTAGGAAAACTAGAAGATAAAAGGCAGCATAGGCATTTTGTTAAGAGCTTCTTTAAAAATTCTCATTAATCATCCAGCAATTCTGCATTTAAAAGTCATCCAGCAAAATGTCTGCTGTTTTTTTGTCTCAGGATGAAAGACAGAGAATGGTAATACTCTTTCTTCTTTCCAGAAAGGAAACGGGAGGAGGGTTGGCATAAATGCATGCAAGAGAACAGTGGCTGGTGGAATATGTGACAGTGTCCTCCATAGGCATAAAAAAAGGTCATTTTCCTGCTGGCTGTCAAAGAGACTAACCAGACCAGCAGCTGTATTGGTAAACACAGATCTAAACAGGGCAAGGTCTTGCATTGACTGGTGACACTCTGTTTTGCTTGCATGGCAGCTTCAAGGCTTGCTTATTTAAAGGGAAAAATATTCTAATGAATATACAACAATTGTAACAACATCCAGACTGTACAATGTATTTACCTGCCCAGACAAGACAGTTTTGCACAACCAATTCCCACTTCAGGCTGTGCTGTAGGCATGTCCCTGCCCCTCATTTTTGCAGCTATGCACAATTACCTTTCTCCATGAGTTTGGCCTTACATGGCTTTTGAACCTGATCAGCATGTACACAGCAACTGCGTCTGGCTTGTAGATTCACTGCAAGGTGGAGGGTGCAACAGAATTGGATGGATGGAAATCAGTAGAGGATAGCACCAGGAGTCTGGGTACGAATCAGCCTGACAGCCATGGATTTTAAGGAGTATAAAGGATTAAAACTGGAAGGGGCAGCCTGGGTATCTACAGACCCTTGAAAGAGGTGAAATATCCTGACTCAGGTTAGCTGTGACCTGCTTTGGAAAATTCCCCTCTGCCTGCATGTGATACTGCATGGTGTGAAGTGAGCTGGTAACACCTGAGACAACATGCTTTGAGAAGCCAGTCATTCATTCCACCACTACCTATCACATGTAGTTGTCCTGCCAGCCTCACCCATGTTTTCAAGACCACTTCTCCACTCCTTCTTTGCCTCTGCTGCTTTTGCAGCATCTTGGCTGTTGTTTACTCTCCTTTTTATAATTTGGTGTTCTCATGCAACTGCATATGGTTTTCCTCCTACCATAAAAGATGTCGCCGCTTCCAGCACCAAGAATGTCTGAGGAGCAGAAGGAGGCAATAAATAGCAGAGTGCAAAGGTCCCCTTTGCTTGAACTGAGAGATCAGAAATTTGAGCTGAAGTGAGTTTCTGCCAGGTTTACAAGCAGGGCAATCAGCCCAAGAATGGTAATTGTTTTAGATGTATATCTCCAAAGAACAACAATCCCAAATAAGGAATTACCCCTCTGACAGAGCATATAAGCACAGTACTCTATAGCATCAAGTTCATTGAGATTCAAGTTGTATTAAGCCTAGTTTCCTCAGTTTGACTTTATTCCAATGTTTTGCTACTGCAGATAAATTTCTTCTTCTCCATCAGTAATGACTTTCCCAAGAGCAGACTTAAGATCTCATGGAAAGCCATAAGCACACTTTAAAAATCTAGCCCTTACCAAGTTTATCCTACCAACATATGCTCCATGGTTACCTTTAGTGAAAAGTCAGCCTGATGGTGCTAACTCTGAAGACTTAGAGCGTATTTTCAGCAATACACCTCTGTGACTTCTCCAGCTTCTGGCAACAGGTAGTCAAGACCACAGGACAGTAGCAGCTGAAGTCCCAAATGCGATTTCTGAGTTTGGTCCTTGGAACATGTGGCCTTGAAAGAGTACACTCACATGTCTATGTGTCTCAGGGCATATCCAAGGCTGTCTCATCTTGCAGCCGACCTTCTGAGGGCTCTACAGAGGGCCTGGACAGGCTAGATAGGTGGACTGAGTCCAACAATATCAGGTTTAACAAGTCTGAGTGCCAGGTCCTGCACTTTGGCCACAACAACCCCATGCAGCACTACAGACTGGGGACAGTGTGGCTGGACAACGGCCAGGCAGAAAGAGACCTGGGGGTGCTGGTCGACAGCAGACAGAACATGAGCCACCAGTGTGCCCAGGTGGCCAAGAAGGCCAATGGCTTCCTGGCCTGTATCAGCAACAGTGAAGCCAACAGGACCAGGGGAGTGATTCTTCCCCTGTACTCAGCACTGGTGAGGCCTCACCTTGAGTGCTGTGTCCAGCTCTGAGCCCCTCAATTTAGGAAGGACTCTGAGATGCTTGAACATGTCCAGAGAAGGGCAACAAGGCTGGTGAAGGGTCTGGGACACAGGTCCTATGAGGAACAGCTGGGGGAGCTGGGGCTGTTTAGCCTGGAGAAAAGGATGCTCAGGGGTGACCATATCACTCTCTACACCTGCCTGAAAGAAGGGTGCAGCCAGGTGGGGGTCGGTCGGCCTCTTCTCCCAGGCAAGCACTGACAGAACAAGACAACATAGTCTTAAGCTGTGCCAGAGGAAGTTTAGGTTAGACATTAGGAAAAAATTCTTTGCTGAAAGAGTGATTGGGCACTGGAATCATCTGCCCAGAGAGGTGGTAGAGTCACCATCCCTGGAGGTATTTAAAAAGACTGGACATGGCACTCAGCGCCATGGTTTAGTTGATGAGGTGGTGTTAGGCCATAGATTGGACTTGATGATATCAAAGGTCTTTTCCAACTTGTTCATTCTGTGATTCTGTGATTCTTGACTGGGTGTGTTCAAGCCCATACCAATAGAGGTACTCCTTAGTTAATAGCACATCACACAAGGAGATGTGTTCAAATCCCCTGTTTGCCTGGAGACATCTGAATGTGTGACCTGCGCTCTCCAAGGAGCATATTTTCCCAACATAGAATCATGAAGGTTGGAAAGGACTTCTCTGATCGAGTCCAGCCTTTGACTGAACACCATGATGTCAACTAAACCATAGTACTAAGTGCCACATCCAGTGACTGGACATGGCACTCAGCGCCATGGTTTAGTTGATGAGGTGGTGTTAGGCCATAGATTGGACTTGATGATATCAAAGGACTTTTCCAACTTGTTCATTCTGTGATTCTGTGATTCTTGACTGGGTGTGTTCAAGCCCATACCAATAGAGGTACTCCTTAGTTAATAGCACATCACACAAGGAGATGTGTTCAAATCCCCTGTTTGCCTGGAGACATCTGAATGTGTGACCTGCGCTCTCCAAGGAGCATATTTTCCCAACATAGAATCATGAAGGTTGGAAAGGACTTCTCTGATCGAGTCCAGCCTTTGACTGAACACCATGATGTCAACTAAACCATAGTACTAAGTGCCACATCCAGTGACTGGACATGGCACTCAGCGCCATGGTTTAGTTGATGAGGTGGTGTTAGGCCATAGATTGGACTTGATGATATCAAAGGACTTTTCCAACTTGTTCATTCTGTGATTCTGTGATTCTTGACTGGGTGTGTTCAAGCCCATACCAATAGAGGTACTCCTTAGTTAATAGCACATCACACAAGGAGATGTGTTCAAATCCCCTGTTTGCCTGGAGACATCTGAATGTGTGACCTGCGCTCTCCAAGGAGCATATTTTCCCAACATAGAATCATGAAGGTTGGAAAGGACTTCTCTGATCGAGTCCAGCCTTTGACTGAACACCATGATGTCAACTAAACCATAGTACTAAGTGCCACATCCAGTGACTGGACATGGCACTCAGCGCCATGGTTTAGTTGATGAGGTGGTGTTAGGCCATAGATTGGACTTGATGATATCAAAGGACTTTTCCAACTTGTTCATTCTGTGATTCTGTGATTCTTGACTGGGTGTGTTCAAGCCCATACCAATAGAGGTACTCCTTAGTTAATAGCACATCACACAAGGAGATGTGTTCAAATCCCCTGTTTGCCTGGAGACATCTGAATGTGTGACCTGCGCTCTCCAAGGAGCATATTTTCCCAACATAGAATCATGAAGGTTGGAAAGGACTTCTCTGATCGAGTCCAGCCTTTGACTGAACACCATGATGTCAACTAAACCATAGTACTAAGTGCCACATCCAGTGACTGGACATGGCACTCAGCGCCATGGTTTAGTTGATGAGGTGGTGTTAGGCCATAGATTGGACTTGATGATATCAAAGGACTTTTCCAACTTGTTCATTCTGTGATTCTGTGATTCTTGACTGGGTGTGTTCAAGCCCATACCAATAGAGGTACTCCTTAGTTAATAGCACATCACACAAGGAGATGTGTTCAAATCCCCTGTTTGCCTGGAGACATCTGAATGTGTGACCTGCGCTCTCCAAGGAGCATATTTTCCCAACATAGAATCATGAAGGTTGGAAAGGACTTCTCTGATCGAGTCCAGCCTTTGACTGAACACCATGATGTCAACTAAACCATAGTACTAAGTGCCACATCCAGTGACTGGACATGGCACTCAGCGCCATGGTTTAGTTGATGAGGTGGTGTTAGGCCATAGATTGGACTTGATGATATCAAAGGACTTTTCCAACTTGTTCATTCTGTGATTCTGTGATTCTTGACTGGGTGTGTTCAAGCCCATACCAATAGAGGTACTCCTTAGTTAATAGCACATCACACAAGGAGTTGTGTTCAAATCCCCTGTTTGCCTGGAGACATCTGAATGTGTGACCTGCTCTCTCCAAGGAGCATATTTTCCCAACATAGAATCATGAAGGTTGGAAAGGACTTCTCTGATCGAGTCCAGCCTTTGACTGAACACCATGATGTCAACTAAACCATAGTACTAAGTGCCACATCCAGTTGTTTCTTGAACACTTCCAGGGATGGTGACTCCTCTGCTTTGCTGGGCAGCACATTCCAATGCTTAACCTCCCTTTCAGTGAAGAAATTCAGTGATGCTTCTGATGTCCAACTTGAAGCTCTTCTGGTGCAGCTTGAGGCCATTTCCTCTTGTCCCATCACTGGGAGAAGAGACTGACACCTGCCTGGCTACAGCCTCCTGTCAGGTAGCTGTAGAGAATGATAACTCTCCCTTTTCTCCAAGCTAAACAACCCCAGCTCCCTCAGCCATTCCTCAAATGACTTGCATCATGACTTAGCATATTTCAGGGCCATCTCAAAACNTGATGGTGCTAACTCTGAAGACTTAGAGCGTATTTTCAGCAATACACCTCTGTGACTTCTCCAGCTTCTGGCAACAGGTAGTCAAGACCACAGGACAGTAGCAGCTGAAGTCCCAAATGCGATTTCTGAGTTTGGTCCTTGGAACATGTGGCCTTGAAAGAGTACACTCACATGTCTATGTGTCTCAGGGCATATCCAAGGCTGTCTCATCTTGCAGCCGACCTTCTGAGGGCTCTACAGAGGGCCTGGACAGGCTAGATAGGTGGACTGAGTCCAACAATATCAGGTTTAACAAGTCTGAGTGCCAGGTCCTGCACTTTGGCCACAACAACCCCATGCAGCACTACAGACTGGGGACAGTGTGGCTGGACAACGGCCAGGCAGAAAGAGACCTGGGGGTGCTGGTCGACAGCAGACAGAACATGAGCCACCAGTGTGCCCAGGTGGCCAAGAAGGCCAATGGCTTCCTGGCCTGTATCAGCAACAGTGAAGCCAACAGGACCAGGGGAGTGATTCTTCCCCTGTACTCAGCACTGGTGAGGCCTCACCTTGAGTGCTGTGTCCAGCTCTGAGCCCCTCAATTTAGGAAGGACTCTGAGATGCTTGAACATGTCCAGAGAAGGGCAACAAGGCTGGTGAAGGGTCTGGGACACAGGTCCTATGAGGAACAGCTGGGGGAGCTGGGGCTGTTTAGCCTGGAGAAAAGGATGCTCAGGGGTGACCATATCACTCTCTACACCTGCCTGAAAGAAGGGTGCAGCCAGGTGGGGGTCGGTCGGCCTCTTCTCCCAGGCAAGCACTGACAGAACAAGACAACATAGTCTTAAGCTGTGCCAGAGGAAGTTTAGGTTAGACATTAGGAAAAAATTCTTTGCTGAAAGAGTGATTGGGCACTGGAATCATCTGCCCAGAGAGGTGGTAGAGTCACCATCCCTGGAGGTATTTAAAAAGACTGGACATGGCACTCAGCGCCATGGTTTAGTTGATGAGGTGGTGTTAGGCCATAGATTGGACTTGATGATATCAAAGGTCTTTTCCAACTTGTTCATTCTGTGATTCTGTGATTCTTGACTGGGTGTGTTCAAGCCCATACCAATAGAGGTACTCCTTAGTTAATAGCACATCACACAAGGAGTTGTGTTCAAATCCCCTGTTTGCCTGGAGACATCTGAATGTGTGACCTGCTCTCTCCAAGGAGCATATTTTCCCAACATAGAATCATGAAGGTTGGAAAGGACTTCTCTGATCGAGTCCAGCCTTTGACTGAACACCATGATGTCAACTAAACCATAGTACTAAGTGCCACATCCAGTTGTTTCTTGAACACTTCCAGGGATGGTGACTCCTCTGCTTTGCTGGGCAGCACATTCCAATGCTTAACCTCCCTTTCAGTGAAGAAATTCAGTGATGCTTCTGATGTCCAACTTGAAGCTCTTCTGGTGCAGCTTNAGAATCATGAAGGTTGGAAAGGACTTCTCTGATCGAGTCCAGCCTTTGACTGAACACCATGATGTCAACTAAACCATAGTACTAAGTGCCACATCCAGTTGTTTCTTGAACACTTCCAGGGATGGTGACTCCTCTGCTTTGCTGGGCAGCACATTCCAATGCTTAACCTCCCTTTCAGTGAAGAAATTCAGTGATGCTTCTGATGTCCAACTTGAAGCTCTTCTGGTGCAGCTTGAGGCCATTTCCTCTTGTCCCATCACTGGGAGAAGAGACTGACACCTGCCTGGCTACAGCCTCCTGTCAGGTAGCTGTAGAGAATGATAACTCTCCCTTTTCTCCAAGCTAAACAACCCCAGCTCCCTCAGCCATTCCTCAAATGACTTGCATCATGACTTAGCATATTTCAGGGCCATCTCAAAACCTTACATCTTCTGTCCGCCTACCTTCATGCAGTAGGTTTAAATGGTGAGTAATATAGGAAGACAGTGTTCTAACCACTGAGAAAGTGAACAAAAAATGGTATACCATGCCTAGTCTCCCTCCTTCTTACTATGCAATGTCCTCATTTCCCAAATCATCCCTTTCCTTGTAAAGGAAATGGCTCACCTGATTGCAAGGTGAGCAAGAAAAACGTTCTTGCAAGGGTAGCATAAGAACAACATTTATGACTCCTCAGAAGCACTGCACCTTCCTTGAAGACTTCATGGCATCTCTTACCAACTGACTTCAGCACTCTGTATTCAAGTGTGCTGAATTTCATTAATAATAATCTTAATTACCTACCTACCCTTATGCATCAGAAGCAGTTTGACTGTAAGACATCCAAATGAGAGACAAGTTCCCCCCATTTTCCTCTCTCTCCTACCACTATGCAGCAGCTACTATAATGTCCATTCTTCTGCTCTATACAAAAAGGCAAATTTTTGGACTTCCGAAGTCATCAGCCCCAAGGAATTCTCCTGGATTGCAGATTTCCCATTCTCACCACATGTGCTTCAAAAAGAGCTGCCTTGAACTTGTTTTGAACATTCACTCCACATATTTGCAATGAAAAGATACATTGCAGATATGTATAACATATATTATACATAAGAGCTTGTAGATAGACAGATGGATATGTATATTAGCATTATATAGAATTATATAGATAAACATACATTTTTCAGTATCCTCTTGCCCTTGCACAGAAAGCTGATGGTTATTTTCCAGCAAACTTCTGATTATATTTTTCTCATCTAAATTTTGTCTTCCTAGCTGAAATCTGCATCAATCTCTGAAGATTAATAAAACAAAGAGCCACTACTGGAGGCTGCTGGAGGATATTTTTCTTTTAAATTGTGATAAACTTAAGTGCTGGTCATTAATTTTTGTGTCCCAGAGGAGTGCCTGGAGCCTCTAGAATAATTGCATTGCAACAACTTGCATAAGATTTTGCACTGCACTTTGGATCCAAGCCAGGTTGTCAGGATTGTTATTTATTGCAACCAGTAAAAATTATTCTCAGCTGTTGTAATTTGGAGACATTCGAATGACTTTGGTGGAGCAGTTCTCATTTGGCTTGGCAGCCCAGTGAATACCCTATAATAAGAACTAACAACGCTGACATATCAGCTACCGTCACAGCAGTTATCAGTGGATTTTTAATTACTCAGGGGAGGAAGGGCAAAAAGGAGAAGGCAGCCTTCTTACAAAGACACTGTGCATTAACTGCCTGGCTCAATTCTCTAACATTGTAAGCCTCCACTTTCAAGCACTTTCATACTCACACACTCCCCTTTTTTTCAGTTTTTCATGTAATCCATTAAGCAACCCATGGCCACCTGATTAAACCCATCTTCTTTCAGTATAGGGAGCTAAGGTCCTCCTTGGGTCCTGGCAAACAAGAACTAAAACAAAGCTAAGAGACAGTTATCCAAGAGAAAAGGTGCAGTCAATGAAGAGGAAAAGGGCATTGCAAGGTGGTGATGCTAACAAGCCCCATCAGTCACCACTGTTAAAAATGGTCAGTGGTTTGAGGCTAAGAAGAAACCTTCAGGGGCAGGTTATCATGTCCTGCTGTGTAAATGCTTCAGGCCACCTTAGACTGTCATCTGACATATGAATTCATGAAAATTCAACCTCTTGAAGCAGAATGTATATGCTCTACTACAAAAATGCTAAAGGGAAGCAGAAACCTCTGAAAAATGTCGAAAATGTGTCCAGGTTCTTCCCAAGCCAGTTGATTCTTCATCTCAGCCACTGTCTGCTTGTAGAAGCAGAACTTAATATTCACACTGTGCCAGTAGAAACATGAGCTAAGGGTTGACCTAAGGGGTTGACCTAAGCTATGACCTTCATCTCCTTGCTTCATGGAGCATTTGCTTTTAGGATGTCAGCTCGCTTTCAGACCCTGAGCCCTACCAGTCAACCTATACCTGAGCTGCACGAGCATAGGAGATCGAAGTTGTCTTCTTCCTGTGTGTGCTTAACTCCTGGTCTAAGTGAAGACAAGCTGACAGCTGTGTCTTTCTAACTGATATGGACTAGGTGGCTGACTCCATGATTCTTCTGTAATGATCTCTCCTCACATAAAACCTTTCTAGCTGACATAGCTAGACAATGATGTCATTCTTCCCCTCAAATAAACAGAGTACCAAGCTCTTAAAATCAAAGGCAATCTCTTCTTGTATTCCCCCTGGGCTAGATCCCAATGTCTTTGCAGACTGCATATTTGTGCCCCCTGTTATTTTTGCTTGATTTGTAATGTGTTGCATTTGATTTTACATTTTCCCATTTATCCTGGCCACCTGATCAGTCTGTTAAATAATCACAGAATCACATAATATGCTGAGTTGGAAGGGACCCACAAGGATCATTGAGTCCAGCTACTGGCCCTGCACAGCACCATCCCCAAGAGTCACACCATGTGCCTGAGAGCACTGTCCAAACACTTCTTGAGCTCTGTCAGACTGGAGCTGTGACCACTTCCCTGGGAAGCCTGTTCCAGTGCCCGACCACCCTCTGGGTGAAGAACCTTTTTCTAATATCCAAGCTAAACCTCCCCGACACAACTTCAGGCCATTCCCTCGGGTTCTGTCACAGGTCACCATAGAGAAGAGATCAGTGCCTGCCCCTGCTCTTCCCCTCACAAGGAAGTTGTAACTGCAATGAGGTCTCCCGTCAGTCTCCTCTTCTCCAGGCTGAACAGACCAAGTGACCTCAGCCACTCCTCATATGGCTTCCCCTCAAGGCCCTTCACCATCTTGGTTGCCCTCCTTTGGATGATCTCTAAGAGCTTAATATCTTTCTTACATTGAGGAGCCCAAAACTGCACACAACATTCAAGGTGAGGCCACCCCAGTGCAGAGCAGTAGAAAACTTGAGGTGACACACCCCTGCAGGAAGTCAGACCTGTTAATATGACAAACTCTTTTGCACTCTATGGTTTCTGACACCCAAGTTCTTTATAGTGGCTGTAAGTTTTGGCAGTCAATTAGGCCATTTATTGCTTTTGAGGTCCCTGCAGCCATTATGGACCAAAGCTTAACTGGGGTAGTTCAGTGCAGCTCCATTGACTTCAGTTAAGTAACACAGATTTCTGCCTACTGAAGTTCTGGTATTGCATCTTTCTCTCTGCTGCCTTCTCCTCAGAATCTCTGTAAGGATCAAGGAGGATGAGATTTTCAAACCTGCTGAAGTGCAGGGGTTGATCAGCTCTTCACCAACAATAATGGGAGCAAGACAGCAAAATGTCTTATTTGTTTTGCAGATTTAAACTTTAATTTTTAGTCAGTGAAATGGATTAGTTCCCACAGTGCAGTGTTAGGAAGTGATCCAAGACCATCTGAAGTCAAGATAGTTTTGCATTGATTGGGCAAGTTTCATGACTATCATGATGAGCTCATTCCATCTTAATGACTTCTGCAGCATTTTTTACAGCACCTACAGATCTGCCTGGCTTCTCACTTACTCGCTCTTTAGTATGAATCTGACATGCTGGGTGCTATAGACCTGACTCAGCAGCTATCAAGTGTTTTATGCTCTTTCTTTTTTTTAATGTTCAAAAAAATAAACGATTGTAGCTCATGTTTCCACCTTTTATTTCACTCACTGAGGTCAATACCACTCTTACTGGAAAAGCATATTGCAGACCCTGCTTTTCTCTTCTGGTGTTATTTTTATATACCACTTTTGATCTCAGGGAATCTTTTCATCCTTGCTTCACTGATGTTCAGTAACAGATTAACTGAATGTACTTCAGTGAATATGTCACCACTCTACGCTTAAGCACATGCTGTCCTTGTGGAAAGAGGGGAGGGTAGTGAGGGTGGAGAGACCGCAGGTCATGGCAGAAATCAGGATTTGAGGTAGATCTCATGTGCATTGGCAGAATCATAGGCAGATGAGGAAAAACATAAAAAATTAGAGCATAAAACCATCAGGCTTACAGAGCTTCAGATGGGTAGCAAGTAAATTAACTCCCAAAATCCTCCTAGCTGAGGTTGACCTCTGCCAGCTGAACATGTACTGATGGAGTGGACCCAGACATTCCTGTACCAGCTTGTGCTTGTGATTGCACAGGAGATTATGTCCAAGGTGCTTTCCATGTTACTACATAAGTTCAGAATTATGCAGCTTCTTTCCATATCCTTAGGATTTAAGCAGGCAAATAGCAAGAAGGGAAGTAAAGTGACAAACCCAGAAAAATGTGAAAAATGGGCTCAAAAATACATACTGCCACTCTAGTACATTTCTGGTAGAGAAAAATTATCCACTCTTCATCAGACTGAAGAGCACTCAGATGTCTGCCGATGTCTCCTCTCTACTGGGCAATGGTGACATTAACCCTAACGGGAGAGAAACATTCCTTTAAAGGGCCGTGATTAGGTGTACTACCCAGCAAAATAGATGACACTGCAATTGGGCTCCAAAAGCAATGCACTGCTTCCCAGGGCATCTCCGAGCAGCACAGCTGCCAGCCAGGTGGTCCTGCCAAACACAGGCATGAAATGTACCACCTGTGGCTGGAAGTATGGGTGCGATGTGGTTGGATGTGCACTGGGAGAGGGACAAAGGACCACTCTACTTCCACTCCAGCAATCTTGGGGAGGGGCAGCAATTCCTCCCTCATACCCGGTGCTGGTGGGGGGATGCAAAAGGCTGTAGTGACATCAGGCAGCCAACTAGCTTGCTGAGGGGATGTTCATCTTGTGAAGCTTGGCTCAGCTTCAAGCAGCAAGAAGAAACGGTGTCACCATTTCCCAGAAGTTTAGCTGACAACAGCGGTGATTGCAAATGCTTAGCAAAGTGCTTTCTGTCACATTTTGCTAACAAAGCAGGGGTCAGGTCCTTTCTGCCTGTTGAGATATAAATATCTTAATTAGATCTTGGAAACAGAAAAAGAAGAAAATCTAAAAGCCTGGAAGGTATTTTATTATTTCTTTTTTATTTTTAGTATTAAAAGTATAACTCAAGTAGTGCTGGCACCAGGATGCATAATCCACTTACCAGGGCAGAAAGGGCTCTGAAGCTGCACCACAAATGCATCATTTGATAACAGTAATGAAAAAGACACCAATCTATATCTGCAAATAGCATTAGAGATGACTTGATTTGAGGACCAAAGGAAGCTGATGCTGAATTTATGAGGCTGACATCTCAAATATTTGAGACCAGTGCTTTCTTTCCTCCTCTGTTTTGTTTCATCCTCCCTTACTTTTTTATCTTTAATAACTTGACCTTCTTTTTGGGTCAGCTCTTAGCCCCATAATGAAAGCAAATTAGTCAGGAAAGGTCGCAGAGTGAAGTGGGCCTACCTTGTCCCATGGGCTGGGTGGGAGCAACCAGCGCATGCTCATGCACCCTCAGGCCTTGTTCCAGGGCTGCATGGTGCATATGCTTTGGGATGCCCACACCACACCTATCCATGTCTGCAGTGCAGTGCAGGGCTGGAAAAGCTACAGAGTCACGTGGGAGACACCTCCTCCAGCTAGGGACCAGACAGGATCTTTTCCAATACAGGTGTCCCTCTCCATCCCATCTGACACTGTCCATCGCACAGCTCCTAGAAGGAGCCTCCTAAAGGAGGAGTGAGCTGTTGGAGAAAATATGTGGGATCAGGAGTGAAGAGACATGGTTAAGAGAGCCAAAAAAATACTCGACTGCTGCTGCACAGTCGTCCTTTTGGCTAATACCCTCTCTCCAGCTGTGGCAGTAGGAAATGCTGCATCGGCACAAGGCACAAGCCCATTCCCTTACCTGAGTTTCTCCAGCCCTTTGTGAGACAGTCTGCTGTCACAATCTCCTATGCCAGCAAGTTCCAAAAATTCCCTTCCCCTCTGTATAGAAGCGGTTTCTTTCTTTTCTGTTTTAAACCATCCCCCTTGGATCCAGTGTTGCAGGATTTGATGAGCTACAGTTCCACTTTAAGCATGTGCTCCTCTTTACTGATTTCGTATGTGCCTGTCTCATATTGTTCAGTTCAGTCCCAGACTAATAGCTCCTACCTTTTTAGTGTCCTTTGAAAGTAACTTTTGCATCTCCACACTTAATTGCTCTTTTCTTTCCATTCTCTGTATCCAGCATGCTTTCCTGGAGACAGGAGACAAGACTTGCATTCTCTGCTCAAAATACATTAAATTTTCCCATTCACATAATTTTCCAGCATTTTGATGGACATGCTGAATAAACTGGTGCCAGCACTTGTTTCTAGAGGACCTTCTGCAAAGACCCACCAAGCAAATGGGGCAGCACACAGCTTTACAAAACCATGCTGGTTTTTTCTCAATACGCTGTGTTTAGCCATGTGCTCTGTGATTTTATTCTTGACCACAGACTTTTATCATCTTCTCAGGAGTGTAAGTCATCCATTGTTTGGAAGTTCCAGCAGCCACCTGACACCCTTGCTGTTTGCAATGACAGTTTTGACCTCAGGCAGCAGATCAGTGGGTTGACACCTGAGCTGCCACTCAGTTCTCCAGTGAATGCCGTCTGGTCACAGGAACTTGTTAATATCTTATTAACCATGGAACCCAACACTTCACAGGCTTTCAGGCTCCTGGCATTGATGTAGACTGGTACTTGTAAAATTTGTTCTTGCTCTGTCTCCTGGCACACACCAAGCAGCTGGAATTGAAGGTGACCTATTTTTCAGTATGATTGTGCTCTCTATTTCTCTACTGACACTTAGACACACCAAGTGTTACTCAAATCCACCTTGTAGGCCATGCCAACCTGTGTCAGGGACCTGGCTGGTGTCCCTGACACCG